>OW240919.1:45401876-45462569 GCA_933207985.1 Pelobates cultripes
ACAGAAAACTAAGTGATTCATATCTGCAATACCTTATGCGATTTTCAAGTGGGGAGAAAAAAATTAAAATAAAAAACAACTCCATGCATTTTGCTTCAACTGCACAGAAACACAAGAAGCGTTGATCGAGTATTTGGTGATGCATCTATGGGAACACTTGTTCTTTTAAGGACATCATAGCAATTTGCAGAGATACGCAAGGCTTGGGGACATTTCACAGCAGATCCAAGCTTTGTTTGAGGTTTGACATTTCCCTTTTTTCTGTTGAAATATTACACCTCACATGATCTTTGGTTTTAAAATACATTAACCTTTAAAGTGCTATTTTCTTCCTGTGGATGAGACTTACACGGTGATAAAAAAAAAATTAAAAAAAAATTATAAAAACTAGGTAGTCAAAAATCACTGGCCACATGGCAGATGACAAAATGAAACCTGAGAAAGCCAGTAATTTCACATACAATTTTCCACTTGTAACAGATCAGTGTGGGTTAATTTCCAGCGTACCCATGTTTTGTCCCCACTGTTACCCGCCTGTCCCAACTGTCACTTTTTTTTTGTATACTCCTACGCTTCAACATCCCAGCTTGTCATAAAACAGGAGGCTTTCATAAGCTATCCCACGCATCATGCATTTACGGGGACAGCCAGATTCAATTAGCCATTACTGCCTATAAGAGCTTTTGCATAAGAAGCATCACATATAAAAAGGAAAGGAATCTATTTGAAAATAATAGTGACCTAAAGATGGGATGTATTTCATGAAGGTTCACTCAGTGCGAGGATTATTTTGCAAAACCGTTTTTTTTTTTTTTTTTGGTGGGGGTTATGGATGAGCAGCACCCTAGATTAAAAGCTTAAAATAGATTACAAGCATCAAGCACCTGTTATTTGTCTAATCAAAATGGATATCAATCAAGCGTTGGGGATGTTATTAAAGGACCACTCTAGGCACCCAGACCACTTCAGCTTTATGAAGTGGTCTGGGTGCCAGGTACCTCTAGGATTAACCCTTTTTTTTAATAAACATAGCAGTTTCAGAGAAACTGCTATGTTTATACCTTCCGAGGGTTAATCCAGCCTCCAGAGCCCTAGTGGCTGTCTCATTGACAGTCGGCTGCCAGGCGCTTCCTCTACCGTGAAAATCACAGTGGTGAAGCACGCAGCGTCTGGCAGTGGTTACTGGGTGCCGCTTTCCTGGCGCGACCGGCTGAATGCGCGCGCAGCCGATGACGTCGCTAGCAAGGAGGAGAGGAGGAGTACAGCTCCCCGCCCGGCGCTGGAGAAAGGTAAGTGTTTAACCCCTTCCTCTCTCCAGAGCCTGGCGGGAGGGGGTCCCTGAGGGTGGGGGCACCCTCAGGGCACTATAGTGCCAGGAAAACGAGTATGTTTTCCTGGCACTATAGTGGTCCTTAAAAGATGAACTCTTACTATTTCCTTGGTAACAGTAGTACTTTGAAATTAATGGGCACTTTGATAAAAGAACCAATGCAAAACAAATTGGCACTTAACAAAAGTTGCTAACATTAATATTTGAATTTGTTTCACTAGTTGATTTGATATAGATCGCCTCTTACAGTCTTGATAAAAGTGGAAGATGTGCTTTTGTGCAGATCACAGCAAACCATATACAGAACATCATAGGAGCGTGCCATTTTTCCAACATACAGTACAACACCAAGCATTCCATCAAACTTTGTTTATGTGAACAAACTCCACTCTTGGAAAATCTGCATCCTTTATATGTTTTCCCATTTCAAAAGGACCGGTACAATCACACGATTTGTATGTAGCTTGTGTTAACACTGTTTTAAATGAATACACTAACCCTATGTGACAGAGGATGGGGTGGGGAACAAGAACACTGGGACAGGGAAGGGGGGGGAGAGAACACTGGGACAGGGGAAGGGAGAGAACACTTGGGACAGGGAAGGGGAGAAAGGGGGGAGAGAACACTGACAGGAAGGGGGAGAGAGAACAACACACTGGACAGGAAGGGGAAGAGAACACTGGGACAGGGAAGGGAAGAGAACACCTGACAGGAACAAGAACACTGGGACAGGGGAGAGAACACTGGGACAGTGGGAAGGGGAGAACACCGGGACAGGGAAGGGGAGAGAACACTGGGACAGGAAGGAGAGAACAGTGGAGGGAGAGAACGGGTGGGGAGAGAACAGGGACGGGGGAGAGAACAGGGACGGGGGAGAGAACAGGGACGGGGAACGAGTGGGAGAGAACAGGGACAGGACGGGTGTGGGGAGAGAAGAGTGGACGGGTGGGAGAGAACAGTGGACGGGTGGGGAGAGAACAGTGGACGGGTGGGGGAGAGAAGAGTGGACGGTGGGGAGAGAACAGTGGGACAGGGAGGTGGAGAAAGAAACAGTGGACGGGAAAGAACAGTGGACGGGAAAGTGGGACGGGAAAGAACAGTGGACGGGTGGGGAAAGAACAGTGGACGGGAAAGAACAGTGGGACGGAAAGAACAGTGGGACGGGAAAGAACAGTGGGACGGGAAAGTGGGACGGAAAGGGACGGGAAAGAACAGTGGACGGGAAAGAACAGTGGACGGGAAAGAACAGTGGGGAAAGAACAGTGGACGGGTGGGGAAAGAACAGTGGGACGGGGTGGGGAAAGAACAGAACAGTGGGACGGGGTGGGGAAAGAACAGTGGGACGGAAAGAACAGTGGGACGGGGTGGGGAAAGAACAGTGGGACGGGGTGGGGAAAGAACAGTGGGACGGGGGAGGAGGGAGAAAAGAACACTAAAAAAAGAGGGGAGAAGAAAACTAGAGGGGAGAGAGGTGAACATTAAGCACGGGGGGGGACCACTAAAAGAGAAGGGAGGCTTTTCATATTAGATTAAATTCATTAAAAAGTCTAATATTAATAAGATTATAGGAAGAAAAAAAAAATTTTAAATCATTTTTGAAAAAAAAAAAAAAGTAGTAATTTTCGGTTTCAGTTTTCGGCCAAGGGCATCCTGAATTTTTGATTTCGGAGCAGAATTTTCTTTATTTTGGTGCATCGCTAGTACCCACATATACTCTAATCTGATCTTACTTCCAAGGAAGTTAAAGAGTTGTGGTGTGACTCGGTGCATTGCTCGTTTAATATATTTCAATGGATTTTTTTGTGGTTTATGCGCTATGTTGCGTATTTTGGGGTTTAAGACTTTTGAAAGCACAGTAAATAGATTTGGGCACTGATTATGACTAAGGTCTGATATTCAGCAGTTAGTTTTTTTGGGGGAGGGTGTGGGGGGGTTTAGATAAAAATATCAAAATATTTACATTTTATATAAAAACAGTCTATGCTCTGCAGTGGTTATGGTGCCAGGAATATCCTTGGAAGGAGTCAAACCGCCAGACACTGCTCCCTGCCTCCTCTGCTTCCTATGGACAGCTGAAAGTTAAACCCTCAGGTTGATTGATGGTCCTGTATTGAGATTTGATTGCTTTCAATAGGACTTACCAGAGGTGCGGAGCTGTGCTTGGAAAGCCTTAGGTAAGAAGTCAAACCATTTCTAAAAACTTATTGATTCATTACGTGGGCACTCCTTGCACTATAACCACTACAGTACAATGAGCTGGAGCCAACTAGAGCTTTGTTCCCTTCCTGGTTAAATATTATATTACTATTCACACAAAATCTACAATTGCCTTTCAAATATCAAGGAACCTGCTATAAATCCTGTATCTAGGACGGGTTATCTAGATTTTCTGCAATCACACTGAAGCCTTTCAATTACACGAACAGGCATGAGCAGTAAACAATCTTTAAGGGAAACAAGGCCAGCAATCAATACCACCCATGGGATTTACCATACTTGGCGTATGCCACCTATGGCTTTATTTTTAATTTATTCAATGCGTTTGATTACGGACTGGTTTGGAGTTTCCCCAGCAATGTCCCAACCATACAAAGCTCCTAAATAAAAAAGAGATCATAAAATGTGAAAGATAGCCAACAAGCCCATGTCTGCATATCGTTGATGAGGAGATAGACAGAGACACAGAACAACAACTATATGGGGAAAAATAAAGAAATATTAGCTGGTGTGAAAAATGCTTTACTTTGATTTAAAAAAAAAAAAAAAAAAAAAAAGGATGTTTTTTTCCCCCCCTTACTGGTTATCCATGTCTTGAAATGAGTAACCAATAAAGTCTTGTAAAGCCATTTCTTTGTATGTGTTCCTCTGCGCTGGTGCTAGCCTCTTGTGTAACCCTTCAGTGCTTTGCGGAGGACAACAATAAAACCTTCACCTTATCCCTGCCTGTTTACAAAATGGAGATTACCACATCAGCTTTCAAAAACGATCGCCCAAGGTTTGTATTGTAAAGCACCCTCTTGAGGAAATCATTGCTCTGGATTTTCTCTACCTTGACTGGTTGATGTGATAAACTGTCAGGAAAGGGCCAGACCTCAAGGTCTCATGTATTTACTAAGCAGTGGAAGTCTCAATGGCACTATACTAAGTATTTTGAAAAATAAGTAACCACCAATCTTTTCAACTTTATATATATTTCTAAGCATAACATTTTTTTTTTGTTATTTGTGTGTGAGAATAAATTATTATTAATAAAGTGGCGACAGATAGATAAATTTATCTTATTTTTATTTGTTTAACTCTCCTATTGTGTTCTTTACACTTCCTGAAAGAGAATACATTTTTTATTTCCGTTATTCTTAAAGTTTCGTGGAGCAGTTTTTCACACCTGCCCAAAAATTGGGTGCCTGTGCCATTTTCTGTGGGTTCCCATTAGATTGGCACAATTATCAGGCCTTAACCTCCATCAAATGGCTTACTGTAGCAGAATGGTGTTACAACGAACACCCATTTTACATTGAAAAGGGAAAAATGAAGGTGTATTGCAGAATTCATGTTATGTTAAAAGGACACTATAGTAACCAAAACAACTTTAGCTTAATAAAGCAGTTTTGGTGTATAGATTATGCTTTTGAAGTTTCATTGCCATTTCGAACATAGATCACTTTTGTTTCTGTTTATTCAGTCCTAGCCACACCTCCCTTGGCTGTGACTGATACAGCTTGCCTTGAAAGAAATGGTTTCACTTTCAATCAGATGTAACTTAGTTTAAAAGTTTTTACTTCCATCTCTGTAAATTGAACTTTAATTACACACAGAGGCTCATGTAGGTTCTAGCAAGCCATTAACAGTGCAGGAGATAAGACATTCTTAATTAAACAGAATTTGCAGTAAAGGGAGTGTAAACAGAGGACTCTTTACAGGAAGTGTTTAGGAAGGCCGTGTGAGTCACATGCAGGGAGGTGTGACTAGACCTGCATAAACAAAGTGATTTAACTCCTCAATGGAAGAGAACGGAGCAGGGAGACTGCGGGGGCATAATATATGCACCAAAACCGCTTTATTAAGCTAAAGTGACTATAGTGTCCCTTTAACTTAAATTGCAATGAAAGAAAATTTGCTGGGCTACTTTTTACAGATGAATCCTTAACTGCAAAAAGGCTAAAATTGTATGACTATCTGAGCAAGTCACATTGTTGTTTTGAATGCAAACCTTGTAGAGAAGCAAGGTGCAGTCGGAAACAACCCTTGTCCCTTTAAGAATGTTCTAAACACTGTAATGATGGATAGAAATTAGTACCTAGCCTGCCATGTGCCGGGTAAAGGTTAAGAAGAATTTCACTCCTGTAGTTATTAGTTTGTTCACTGAAAAAGATTGTTGCCTTTCTTATCTTGCGTGTTGGTCTGTACATATGTTCAAGAGGATTACCATTGCTATCGAGCAATTCTTTTTTATGTAGAACTCTCAATATAAAATGGAAAGATGAGTTGTGATTATTATTTTTATTTTTAATTTTTTTAATATAATTCATATTTACACATCAGTTATTTCAATACCCTTTGATATGTCTTCTATTAAAGAGCTATCCATGCCAGTATGATCGACTTGGTATTCAGGGTTCCTGCACTATGCAGCTAGGCTTGCGATCCTCTATGCATAGGGACTCTTCACCTGCAGACTAGATTATGCTGAGAAATACTGCTAAGACATTTAAAATAGGCAAGAGATATAAAGCATGATTTGAGAGGGAAATTAAGAAGAATACGTGTTCCTTTAAACTAAGCCATGGAGAATAGATGTTCATCCATGGTGAGTGTGCCAAAGTCCTAAACTTTTAGGCCGGTCTAGTAGCCTAGGACATGAATTTTGAGAGATTATACACACACAAAAAAAATATAATACCAACATCAGGTTGCCCATACACACAACATTACAAAACTGCCTTGCACAGCACAAGCCCATTTAATTACACAGTTCCTTTGCATTCCAAGGGCACAATTCTCTATTGCCCCTAAAAATAAATAAATAAAAATAGAACAGGTGTCTGACTGGCTAACTATTGGACAGTGTTTGTATAACTGCAAAAACTAAAAACAGTGGGCAAAAACATTTTCAACAACTGTCAAGATTTATGCATCGGAAAGCCCATGGAAGCACTCCACCTCATGCTTCAACTTTTCGCCCCTATTTTCAAATAGGGCAGATTTCAGCAGAAATTGGCACTTTTAAAAGCTAACCTTGTAACAGCCTGGTTGTCAGACACAAAAAAAAATATTTTTTTTTAAATGCTGTTGCTTCCTGATACACAGGCAATTGCTCAGAAGACCTTTCTCAATTCCAAGATTGGACAGACATAGAAAATCTGTGGAAAAAAATGCATAATTAAATGGACACAATAGACACCCAGCACGGTTAACTCTGCAAAGGTAATTATTGTAGCCGTTAGAGGGACTTTCGGAACGTTAGGCGACTTTTGGTTGCCTAACTGATGCTGGACGTCCTCACGCTATGCATGAGGACTTCCAGCGTCACTGGAATCCCAATAGGAAAGCATTGTATAATGCTTTCCTATGGAGAAATCCTAATGCAAGCAAGGCCATTGCGGCACATGCGCATTAGGTCTCCCCCACCGACATCAGAGGAGAGAAGGCAGACCTGGTAGGGCCTTTTCTGTGTAATATGCACTATGGCGAAGGTCCCCCACCTACATGTGCAGTTTAACCGGCTAATAAACAAAAATAAATAAGTTTTACCTACCTGGAATCCAATGCCAGATGAAGCTCCTGGAACAGACTTTCGTGCACCCCTCTGACGACACAGTGGTAGGAGCCTCCCAGAATCCTATCAGAGGCTTCTCATAGAGAGAAGCAGCTCAAGGCGCATGCTCAAGCTCTGGACCGGTGAGGGGAGAGAGTAGAGCATTAAAAAAACAAAACAAAAATCACACTGAGTGCAACAGAGGGAGCACACAGTAAATGGGAGGGAATGGGAAGCAATCTTCCCTTGCCGGCGCTCTGACTTCAAGAGAGAAGATAATGCTGGCGACATTTTTTTTTTAAAAGAACAGAAGAGCCAATGTCTCGTGTGCTTAGGGTGCAACTAGCCCCCAGCACAAATCTAAAAAAAAAATCTCGGTACGTGCAGTGGTTCAAGAAACACTGCACATACTGACTCCTACCACCATGACCACTTCAAATCACAGAGGGATCATGGTGGTTGGAGTAATCCTTTCAAGGAACACTAGAGCATTAGGAATACAGGTTTGCATTCCTAACACTAAATCCCTAGTTATATACATCCTGTTACCAGCTAAACTCATTTTAAGACTTTACTCACCTTTTTTCCAGCGCCAATACTCCATCAGCTTTCACCTCTCCCGCAACATCATAAAGGAGCAATGGCTTCTTTGGGCGATGGCCCAATCCAATGCTTCTCATCAAAAAAAATAGGGATTTATTTTAATTTGAGCCGTGGAGTTCCCCTTTAATGCCTAGTATGCATCTGCATAAAAAGTGTGATCCTGGACAAAAGGTATTTGAGGGAAGGTGCACATAGCTGAGTATTTTCAGTGAAACTTGTTCGTTAGAGGGAAGGTACACATAGCCAGTGAATATACAAACCCTATTTTTGGTTTTTTTTTATGCAGAACATACTGCTTATGCTTTTCAGGACACAAATGGAAATTATTCTCAAGACAATGCACCATCTGGCCATTAAACAGTAAGATGTGGTGATCATCTTGCAAGATTTAGGCAAAAATAGCCAAGATATATAAAATATCCCAAAGCAGAGTCCTGTTTTATGTTTGTTAGTCAAAAAAAAGATTATGGAAGTTTACATGCAAAACAGGTATAAAATCAATTGAGTTTACACAATAATAAATGACTCACTGTTAAAACTTTTTTCTTCAAAATACAATAGCCAATTAAAAAAGATTTGAATTAATCAGGCCCTGCCCAATTGATCTTTCACAAAGAAGTATGCCATTAATTCATACACTTTTTAAGACTATATGGGAGATTGCACCTTCCACAGAAAACTGCTTAAGCAAACAATAAGACAGCACGCAGCTGAGGTGGTGCCCTGGGTGTACACATGCACTGGCACTATGACTGGCTCTTTAAAAAAAAAAAAAAAAAATAGATTAGAACACTGGCGAAGGGGAGGAACCTGATGATCATCTCTAACCCCATGTACTATTTGATTATAAAAATTGCTCCAATATTAAGATATTTCAGCATTAAGACACAAAGATGCCCCAAATTCGACTCAGAACCATAAGCAGAAATCCTGAATACCAGGCGAATGGACGAAAATACAAAGCCGCCCACAAGGGGACAACACAAACACACAATCTACTGACAACAGACAAGCTCATCTAGAAGCTACAAGGTAGAAACCGAAGCAAACCACCCCATTCTACCAGGGAATGAGGAAGCTCACAACCCAAACCAAAACAGGCAATAACATCTAGGCTGCAACTCAGCATGAAAAGACCACACAACTGAACCTATATACATTCCAAACTGTATGATTGTACTGTACCCCACCTGTTTGTTTACCTGACCCGCTGTAACATCCTGATACACCCCCTTACTACGGTGCATATACACCGATTAAATGTTGAATTGTTTTTCTATAACTCAATAATGCTGTACCGGCTTCCTTGTTGAAAACTCAAAAATAAAGAATTATAAAAAAATAAAAAAAAATTAAAGAAAATTAAAAAACACAAAGATGAATGCATGGTAAGCTCCATGCCGCACTCTGCCTTTGACATGTATCTCATTAACTAAACATGACTGCTATGATGGAAAACCAGCCCGAGCAATAAGAGAATACAGCTCTTGTTTATGAGGGATTGTAGAATTAATAGGCTAGGTTATTTCATTTTGCGCAGGGAGCACGCCCCTGGGAATAGAAAAAAAAAAAACACCTCTTCACTCTACCGATTGTATGAATAAATATATGGGATAGTGTGCATTATCATGCCACATTACCCAAGCATTCATATTCAAGACCTACAAAACCAACCCTATTTCACTTGCTCTGCATAGGCATGTCTGGCACTGCAAAACACACATATCGAGCCAAATGTAAAGTTTCAAGCAGGGTGATATCGAGCTCTTTTTAAAAGGTAAGACTGGGATCTGGTTCCTGTGTTCCAGCTCTCTATAAAATACTATTGCACAATGCAAGCTCAGGCACAAATATAAGGCTGCCTGCCATCCTGGAGAAGTATGACTCACGGAACATGATTATGACTGGCCAACTAACTAATAATTAGTCAAAGCTTAACATCTTTGTGTGCACACATCAGCACTGTACTTACTGGACAGTATTAACCCATTCACTGCCAGTGCTACCAGCCACACTGCGACATGGGGATAATGGTGAAATATTCTTCAGTACAAAAGAGTTAACTTAGTTCCTTGATTATTTTACAAGAATAGCTTGAAAAAAAAAATGAAAAAAAAAATTCATGTGATTTGGGTATTTCAGGCCCTGCAGGGTGTAACTCATGCATATTTTTTTCGGTCTTTCTTGCGCTGGTGGAAACGCATAATGAAAGACACAATAGTGCATATTTGATCAGATTGGCTGAATAGAAAGGTTATTTTTAAGCCAAATTACAAGAGTTATTTGTTTTTTGTTTTTTTTAAACCGAATTTAATTTTTATTTTTTAAATTAACCTTCTCTACACAATTTCTCTAAATAGCTATTTTAAAACACTATGTGCCACTTACTTTCAAGCAAATCACTAACGAAGGTATGGTGTAACATTTGAATGAAATTCGGTCATCAAATGCATTTGTTGCTTGTTACCACGCAAATAGAATACTATGCTTTAATTCCTAGACTCCCTGTGATACAGTGACATATAACCTTGTCAAAGCAGATGTTTCTCTGCTACATTTCCAATGACAGTTATTCTTTTAGAGAAAGTAACATTCAATCCATTTCACAATGCTTTAAAAGTTTAAATTTTCACAAATTACACCAAAACACTTAATATATGTAAGGGATTTATATTTTAATCCACTTGGCTTTCAGAATAGAGATGTTGGTATCCCTCAGTGACATCTGATTATTCAATCATGTGTTGGACATTATCCAGAAGTACTTTCCCAGTTGTTATGTCCAGCATTATTATTTAATGTTGCTGTTTGACTTGACCATGAAATGTATTGCCCTTTTGGAAGGTCTAGAACACTGGGTGAAATAGGACCAGAAATTAATACCTTAAACATGTAATTTGTAGAAGCCATCATGTAGCCTAAATACATGTGTGAGCACAAATCTTTTTTGACCAACAGTTTCAAGATTTCCTAGCTGTTTTGTGAATTAAACTGGGAGATATTTCGTGGTACTTTCTGTTCAGTTTACTTAGTCCGTGTCCTACATTTCGAGCAGTTGTGTTTTGCACCGGCACAATACAGAAGGTATGACAAGGGTACATGCAGTTGCTGTAAACACTCAGAAATCAAAGTGTTTTGAGGAAGACACTTGTAAATCCTGTAGATCACAATTTATTTATTGCTGGTCTGACAAAGTTTGAGAATAACCTCATCATTTATTTATAGGGCAGCACCATATTCTGCAATGCAATATTATCTGGGAAGCAAAGGGCAGTAAAATTGAAATGGCACCTACAATAAACAAAATCATTGCATATATGCCTACACTTGACAGATGGGCATGTGCTATCGATATAATTACAACCAAACATACATGCCTAGAGCACAGGTAGCTATGCAATAGTTATTTTACAAATAAATGTAATTGTTAACCACACACAAAATATATATATATACATACACACACACACACACTCCATTTAGCACACTAGCCATACCAACATTGTAAAATTCAAACCATTTTAAAACAACTATGTGTCATACTATTATGTGTGAAACAAAGACAATATCGATGCCGCTCAGGGTGCGGTAGTACTATTCTATTACCATACTTGATTGACAACACCATACAAAAGGATGCTCAGGGGCACTGACACAAATAATTTTTAACATATGTTTTTCAAGTTACTAAAACACAGTTTAACAGGTCAGAAATATACCTACAAATATGAAAAAAAAACAAAAAAAAAAAACAACTAACAAACTCTGAATTTAGAATGGAGGTGCAAGTAATGTCCCTCCCAACACACAGGTGCTGCAATAGCTGTATTCTAATAGAAACATGCATTGCACCTTAGTCTGAGATATATACAGAAGGACCACTCAATGGCACTTTCACTAAACACCAGGATTGTAATGTGTTTAAATACGAATTTCAAAATTTTAGAAAAAATAAATAAATAAAGGACAGACTTAAATAAATGATCAATTTCAGCTTCAGTTACAGTTTTACCTTAGCCTTAATTTTACAATTAAGTTTTCAGTTCACTACAAATCAGGTTTTGGTCAATAAAAAGCCAATATTTTGGGGTTTACAGAAAACTACATTTCCAAAATGGAGGTATATGTAAAAGAAAATTAAATAAAAAAAAAAAAGAAAAGAAAACAGCCAAATTGCCAATATACAAGATTTTTTTCCCCCCAACTTTAGCTATTGTGGACTACGTTACACAAATGTTTTTTTTGGTTGTTGTTCTTTTCAATTTCCTGTTTACTGAATAAACCTTTGGAATATGCTCAATCATAAGACCACACTTTACTTGATATGTTATAAAGTAATTTATAAGCACCTTGTCTGATTATAATTTACATTCCAGGCCTTTAGAAAGTACCTAGACACAAGCCCTTCTACCCCTTCAAATATCTAAACTACGCCATAGCCAATAAAGAACTAGACATTGTATGACCTACTCAACTAGGTTCTTAATTATTACATAACTTTAAAAAAACGCTGATTCAGCAAAACAGACACAAAGCAAGTGTCCATAACAGGAGGTTCCTGCGAGTGTCAAGCTTTCATGGCTTCTATCCCCCACCTTTTTTCTATATTGGCTGATTAGGTGCTTTGATAATCGGATTGATCCTAATCTCAGCATGTCCTTCTCAGCTTGTGTAATTACATTACAGCTCTACTGTTAGCTATTTTGTAGACTATATAACACAGACTCAGAAACACGGTAAGTGTATATGTTTTGCATTTTTTTCCCCCTCATATATATATATTCACTGCACTAAATGAAATCTTGTTAGAAATAAACTTGCTAAAACTCCCAGCGATGATAAATAGTCTGTTTCACGGGTAGCTTAGAGACAGAACAATGAGGCGAAACATCAGCAGAGCTTCTGATGCAAGAGAAACACACAAAAAAAACATCATGTACTTTCAGGTTCAAAATATTTAAATAAATCAGAGAATACATGGATCAATGCCATGCAGTTTGGGTACACAGCTATTTTATTAGAAAAAGGAGATATAGTCTTATAACAGATGAGCAAACTGTTGCTGGGGACATATTGCCCAACATATTCTCTTATTGCTCATCATTGACAGTGGTAAACAAAACCTGATGACCTATTGCACAACGCTGCTGTATATGTTGGCGCTTTATAAATAAGAAATTATTGTTGGATTAGTAGGGAGTTAACAATAAATGAAAATGGTATTAAGTGACAAAGGCCTATTATGGGTTTATAACTCCAGCTGCTGTGAGGTGCATTTCCCATGACCCTTAGCCAGCCATTTGGATGGCTAAGTTTCACTGGGGGAAAAAAAAGCCTATTATGGCTAGTGTGCTAAATTTGAGCATTAAATGATGTCACCATATACCACAACTCCCATCAGGCTTTGCCAACTTAGGTATCTAGCTTTCGGTCAACCCTGGACTAGTAGGTACCTAGTATATAGAAGAACAAGACATCATGAAAATGTTGCATTCATTAACCATTTACCTACCAGAGAGTAGTAACTACCTTCAAGGTAGGCTTGTTTACAGGCAGGGATGGCTTACTTGTGCTCTGTACCTGTTCTGGAATACATTTCCCACTACATTCAGCCAGACAAACATACTGCTGGCTGATCATTTTCTGGGAGTGGCAGCTGGCTGAGAGTATTGGGAAAGGTTAGTCTACAGCTCCTGGCTGAGCATTAAGTGGTGCCCTCTGCAGCTGGCTGAGCGTTCTGAGAGTGGCTGCTGGCTGAGAGTATTGGGAAGTGTTAATCCACCGCTCCTGGCTGAGCGTTCTGAGAGTGGCTGCTGGCTGAGAGTATTGGGAAGTGTTAATCCACCGCTCCTGGCTAAGCGTTCTGAGAGTGGCAGTCCACAGGTGCGGTGTGTGTGTGTGTGCTCTGTGAGGGATGTATGGCGTCTCACCTCATACTGAATGTATTGCTTCCTCCACTCCGGCGTGATGTGCGCGGACAGATGCTCCGCGAACTTCATCCTGAGCTCGGGCCCTCAGGGGCCCTGCTCTCGGCCCTCAGGGGCCCCCGGCTGCTTCCTCTGCTGCCGCCGCCGCTGCTTCCCGGGGACCGCTCCGGCTCATGTGTCCCGCACTGTCCGGCCACCTCCCCGGGTTCTCGAGGTCGGGTGGTGAGGGGCCCGGCTATGCGACAACTGTAACGGGAGCTGTCACGGGTCTTTGTATCTCCGCGGCCGCTGTCCCTCTCTCTGGCTGCCTCACAGCATCTCCAGACTCTGCCTCCTCACTGGCCCCGCCGCCATCTTGCCAAACCTCCCACTGCGCCGGCGTACTACCCGCCCACACACAGCGTCATTGCCATGGAAACCACCTCCTCGCTCAGCCAGCTTCAGAGGCTTGTCTCGGGGGGATGTGGGAGGAGCTTCCCAACATGCACGTCCTCTGATTGGGCGCCTGCAATTTGCATAGCCATAATTGACAGCAGAACCGCGCCTCTTCGACAGACAGCCAACTGCACAGAATCCGCAAGCAAATGGGCGTGGCTTAGCGTCTTAGCTCCGCCCCAATGTTTTCAATTCTCAAGCTGGATTTTGGAATGTTTGTGCTGCTCCTCCAGTTTTGGGTTCTGGCTCTGCCCTTGTCAGAGAGCTGAGGGCAGGCTCCCATCCAGCAAAGAAAAACACAAACATTTTCATTATTATGCTGTGCAGTTTTTGTTTTTTTAATTTTATCTTTTTATATATTATCATTACAGTATTTTTAATATACTGTATTATGTTTTAACCTGAGTAACCTGGATATTTAGCATTTCATTTTTTTATTTTTTTTTAACTATCAAGGGGATAATATTTTTACAGCAGCTGTACGATGCAATATTATTCTGTTGAGATCAGTTCAATTAGGAAAGTAATTTATGGAGATAGTTTCGTTAGATCACTCACAATTTATCAATCAAATCCGAATTAATGAGGAAGCGTTTTAATTTGGTATTCATCCGAATCAGCCCGACATGCCGTAAAAATGTCACCTGTATCTACAGAATCACTCGGGAAATAAATTCCCAAAAGAGCCTTTTCATGCAAATCAGTATTTGGCAAATAGCACAAATACATCGAAACATTTGGTAGTGTTTTAATACAGTATGCTTTAATATTAATCCTTACGCCGCTACTTTTGATGTAAGGAATAAGAAAGAACCACATCTCTGGGTCCTTCCTGATTAATATGGGATTCAGCATCCCACATTTGTTTAATTTCATGAAAACCAATTAATTTATTCATTTATAACAATTTACACGACGGCTGTTGGCGAAGCCAGTGGTCAAATCTTGTGGATTTCTCTAGTATCACTTGCCAATGTTGGCAAATGTGCTTTTTGAACGAGCCTCCTACTATAACAGATTGGAGTGAATTCTGTTATTTTTCAGTTTATAAAATATATATTTAAATACAGACCATTTCTCTGATTTTTTTTATTATTTTTTTACCAGACATCATATTGTACAGAATTGGATGTGCCACATGCAAAGCTATTCACTAAATTCCATATGGTAGTGAATTAAAATGGGGACAACAAAATTCAGGCTAAAATATCTGATTTGAAGAAATTCTCCATACAGTCGCAATTTTTCTATTTTATCCTGAACTTTGAAATTCAGATCCAGATTTGCTAAAAGTTGGACCATTGTTACATATGTGAATATCAGATTTGCAGATCTAAAGTCAATACTTTCCACCAAATATTTGTAAATGTTGAGGGTTTAAGGACCTTAGTGACTTATGGCAGGCAGGTTATTTATGTAAACAGTGAACTGTGATGTCATGAAAGGCCAACTGCAAAATCTGGGTAAAATAATGAAGCTGTGACTGAGACAAATACATTTTTCTGACTTGAAATGGATGAAAAATGTAATATTTCTTAAAAGCAATTTACATTCAAATTTGAGGTACTTGTTTGTTATACTCTTGTCAGCTAGCACAAGCATTCTGAAGATAACCAAGATTAATCTCAATCAGGAGCTGAGAAGTCACTGCCATTGTGTTGCTAAGTGATAGGAACATGTGCATTGCGATTTAGTTGTTATCGTGCCCAGATTATCCCTTCAACAAATTCCAATTTAGAGGAACGCAGTGCGCTCTCCACCTGAGCATACTTGTTTCGAATTCGATAATAGGTTCCAGAGCAGAACCGAAGATGGCATGACTGTTCCATGCCTCCATGTGCTGCAGTCACCAGGAGAGATTTTCCTTGGCTTCCCAATTGAGAGGTATCACCACCGAATAAGAGAGGCCCAAGAGCAGGTTCCGAGCTGTCAGGTATGCATCATTAAAGTCAAGCTGGACCATTTAATCCCCATATTGAAATAGATGCTGAAGGCAATGGATACCTTCATTTTGGAATGCTGATAAGCCACAAAAGGGTTCAACGGACGGAGGTTTAATACTGGTGGGACATCACCTTCCTTCTTTGTGATTAAAAAGAGAATGCTGAGGAAACTTGGTGCCAGAGGTAGGATCTGTATAATAGCACACTATTTCCATAAAGCGTGCATTTAGTCCAAAAGTAATTTCTTGTCCCGGTCTGAGAAGGCAATCTTATGCGGAACAACTGTTTGGACCTGGTGTGTAACAAAATCAACCCAATAAACTCGTACAGCTTGCAGAATCCAAAACTCTGAAGTCAGTGATTCCCATGGTCTGTAAAATATAAATAGCCTGCCACCTTATGGGGGTCTGCCATGTGAAACTCCTCTAGACAAGCATGTTAAGGCAGGCCATGTACAGAGAAGAAAGAGGGCGTTGGCCTAGTGTCTTGCACGGCAGACCTAGCAGTAGCAGAATCATGGTTTCCCTGAAAAAAACCTTGGAGGAGCAACCTGCCAGACAGTCCAAGGTTCTGACCACCTCTCCAAAAATCTTGAGGGAGAAAACGTTTTCCATGTTAGCCTGTGCTCTGTCCAAGGCTATGGAAGTGCTAACATATGTGCCCACCTCCTTAATGAAGCTGTTTTCAAATAGGAGACCCTTTGCCTTTAGCCCAGGCTCAGTAGTGGCAAAGTTTACCAATTTTGGCTCTATTTTTAGCAAGATTGACTTACATCTTTCTGTTGCCAGAGCATTTTTTGCATTGCATATCATGCAAATGGATCTTTGCATCCAACCTTTGATGACATGCAGGTCCACTTGGTCCCTTCTGCCAAGGCAATCTCTACCATGTCAAATATCTTGGTACTAGGACCAAGGCTATTAAAGACCTTTTCCTGGCAGTAGCGATGAGAAAACTCCAAACCCTTCTTGACTTTCCACCTCGACTTACCCAAAACCTTGGCTATCTTTGCATATTGTGGGGTGATGCATACTGAATTACAAGATGTGGGCATTCAGCCCTAAGTTTATTTCTCATCATCTTGTCAAGAGGCTTACAGACTCTCACGCTCACTTAGCCACATGATCATGAGGATACCAGTCCGTGGACCTGCTACGCTGTAGGTCCTCTGGGTCAAACATCGGTTTACCATGCAGGTGTCATACCTCCAGCGGCCGCGCAGCACTTGCAGGCTCCAGTGGGCATTGCACAGCAACCTTGATGTTTAGGATCCAGTGCCACTCCCTCCAACTCAGAGGCTGCATGGCATTTTCTGTTCCCCAGTGCAGGACATGTTCCACACATCACAGGTCACACGAGGTTGCCAGGTTACTGTGGCAACCCCATGCATAGTGCAGGAGTCTGTAGATTAATTAGTAACCGATCGGTCAGGAGAAGACCAATAGGAAAATATTAAACTTCACCATCAAAAAATAATTCGGAGTCTGATGTCTCTGGTAGAGCCTTAGCTTCTTCTATTTTCTAAATGATTTTGCCTGGTGAGGGGTTCTTTTCCATGGTGTAACCACAGCACCATGAGTAACAGGACATACTCAGGTTGTACCCTTAACCATTTGTGGGTTGGTTATTTTTTTTCCCTTAGTTTTATATAACTTTTTATATACTTTTGCTGTCAAGGGAATAAAAGAAAGAGATAAGCAGAATATGAACCTCTGTCTGTTGTGATAAAAATCTTTGATTTAAATCAGTTTGATATAAACCTACGTTTCTAAATGGCTGCACCAGCTATAGTAAACCCACACCATGCCGTATTAACCATGCACTCGTAGGAAAAAAAACCCAAACATGTTGTGCTGCATGTTAATGAACACCAAATATGGTGCATTATAGTTGCACTGTCACAAATGTAGTAATAAAAGGCCCTATTTGCATGGGAAAAAATTTTCCCCACTTATATTTCACTTGAAATTATTTTTTTCACTGTAATTGCAAAAGCCCTTCTAGTTATTTTCACGTGAAGTATTAAGTGTCCTTGTTAACGAATAGAAACACTGGTTGCTATGCGATATCTAGGATGCTTACAAGAAATATTCACATGACGTGTGCTAGTAGTTACATTATATATACACTGGTTAGCCACAACATTAAAACCACCTGTCTAATATCGTGTAGATCCCCCTCGTTTTACCAAAATAGCTGTGAAGCGTTGAGGCATGGGCTCCACGGTAGCAGCAGGTCCTTTTAAGCAAGTTGCGAGGTGGGGCCTCCATGGATCTGTTTGTTCCAGCACATCCCACAGATTATCAGTCAGGCTGAGATCTGTGGAATTTGGAGGCCAAGGCAACACCTTGAACTCTTTGTCATGTTCATCAAACCATTCCTGAACAATTTTTGCAGCTGCCATCGGGAAACACCATTGCCATGAAGGGGTGTACGTTATCTGTAACAATCTCCAGGTAGGTGGTACATGTTAAAGTAACATCCACATGAATGTTAGGACCCAAGGTTTCCTGGCAGAACATTTCCCAGAGCATAACACTGCCTCCGCCAGCCTGTTCTCTTCCACAGGTATATAATGCACACACACCTGACCACCTACCTGAACTAAAAGAAAATGTGATTCATCAGACCAGGCAATCTTTTTCCACTGCTCAATGGTCCAGGTCTGACACTCATGACCACATTAAAGGTGCTTTTAGAAGTGGACAGGGGTTATAATAGATACTCTGACCCGTCTGAGCCTGTGCAGCCCCATATGTAGAAAACTTCAATGCACTGTGTGTTCTGACACCTTTCTATCATGGCGAGGATTACATTTTTCAGAAATTTGAGTTACAGTAGCTCTTTTGTGTGAGACAGGATAGTCTTCGCTCTTCATATGTATCAATGAACCTTGGGTGCTCATGACGGGATGTCACTGGTTGTCCTTCCTTACGCCACTTTTGGTAGGCACTAACCACTGCATACTAGGAACACAACCACAAGACTTTCCGTTTTGGAGATGCTCTGACCCAGTCTTCTAGCCATCACTGTTTGGCCCTTGTCAAAGTCACTCAGATATTTTTGCTTACCCATTTTTTCTGCTTCCAACACAAAAAAAATTCAAGAACTGACTGTTCACTTGCTGTCTAATATATCCCATCCCTTGACAGGTGCCATTGTAACAATATAACCAATATTAATCACGTCACCGGTGGTTTTAATCTTGTGGCTGATCAGTGTATATTGCAGTATGTGTATGCATGCATGTAGTGAAATAGTATGTGAATATGGCGTGCATTAGAAGATTATTGACACATCCTTTCATTCACAGGTTGGTATCTTTCTATATAGTATAGCCACAAATCAATTCAGTTGGAAATAGTAGTCTAGAGTCAATTGTTATTGACACAACATCAAACATTAAGCCCCTGAAAATAATATATATAAATATATATATTTTAAATTCTTTATTTTTCTTTGTGCAAGGAATGACAAAACGTTTTTCAATACCACAACAGCATAATTAAAAGATATAAACACAGTAGTTGTACATTCATGGCATGAGAGTATCGGCACATTTTTAAATGTTATGTTATAAATAGGCTATTCTGGCAGCAATGCCTATCTAGGTAGACTGTTACATGAGAAACATTGGACTATGCAGTAGTTTAGTATATTTATGTTGAGTGTCATCGCTTTAATATCTAGGCAATTTCTGACTTCACTGTGTAAAACTAAAGCGTGTGTACAGTCGCTTTTATAAAATTAGTTGCTTAGCTAGGGCGCTTATACAAATAGGGTGAAACAACCAGATTATGTTACCGCATCACAGACATTAAGTAATGCTTTGTCACAAGATGGCTTCATCATAGGCTATAACAATACCTGTTCTAGGTTAATTAGAGAGCTGGCACATTCTCCCCTCACACTCTCTATGAACGCTATACCGTGTTTCTTTTACGCTTTAACTGAGGGCGAGATGAGAAAATGTAATGAAATGCAGTAAGTATGGTAAGCTTAACCGTCCATGAATAATTTCGGACGTAGTCGGCTGGGTATTCAGGTCAAACGCTTATCGTGGAGTCCGGGGACAGGCTTAGCATTAACAAATTAGTTCATGTGAGCATTTCATTATGTGTGTTTGGCAGTCGTGAGTTTCGGGGTTGTCCTAGAATGAAGCTGGAGCCATGGGTATTACGAGGTGCAGTCTCTGGGTTCCCCGTCTGGGGTGCCTTCCCACTCCAGTGCTTGGTGGGCGCATCTTATGCCCCGGTGGTGCGGTGGCGTCTTCCTGCGCCGTGTCTTTGGCCTGTGGTGGTAGTTGTGGTGGCTTAGGTCCGGGCTGGTAGGTTATTTCTGACTGGGTGCAAGGTGGGTGGCTTGGTGTTTCGGTCCCTCTGGCCCATCTCATCGGGGCAGGCAGCTCTGGGGTCTGTTGGCCCCTGTGGAATTGCTGTATAGGGTTTGTTCCCGCTCTGTATGCACCCCGTTCCTCCCTGCCTAATGCCCCAGGCCTGTACCTTTGCCCAGTGTAGTCTGCCCGCGCAGCCCCGGGGTAGGCTCACATGGTGGTCTGATGTGCTGGATGAGCTCCTCCTCGAACAGCTAGGTCATGCTGGCTTTTCGCGCACATGGCTGGCGTGCGGCAGCCATCTTGTGGAGCGTTGCCCGGTGGATATTTCATGCCAGAACGGTTGGGGGGGAGCGAGACGCCAGCCGGAGACCCGGGAGAGCGGCCGTCTCGTCCCGGCTCAAGCTCCAGCGAGCTCCAGGTTCTTGTTGGGTTGCTGACGGTGCCGGTTAAGGGCTTGGGCGGTATCCCTGTGTTCCCTAGTGGCTGGGGGTTAGTGTAGTCACTGTTGTGGTTTGGTGTACGCGGTTGACCTCCGATTAGCTCAGATTGTCGGGCCCCGGAGCCGGAGCTCAGACAGAGCACGTCTGATCCCGTTTTAATGTCACATGTACACTACCTGTCAGTGAAAATCTACCAAACCTAGCTGTCATTACTCCAGTTTGGTGCAAAAAACCCTTGATCAGAGCCATGAGTCACTAAGGCACTGAGAGCAAGCCTGAGGTCAAAGTGTTGCGAACCAAGAGCTTCTACTGGTAATGGAGGAAACCTACTAATAGAGATACTTGGAGGCTTGGGAATACACTGGGGGGTTAGGGAGATACATAGGGGAAAGGTATACACAGGATGTGAGGGAGATACTTGGGGACATGGTGATACCCATTTATCAATTTATAACTTTTTTGACATGCGTTTTTCTGGATTTTTGTTTTTGTTATTCTGCCTCTCACTGTTAAAATACGCCAACCTTTTAAATTATAGACTGATCATTTCTTTGTCAGTGGGCAAATGTTCAAAATCAGCAGGGGATCAAATACTCCCCCCCTTCCCCCACCCACTGTATAAGCATATCAATATCTTTAGATTGTTTACAGCTGGGAAGTGTGTGGCCACCCAGGTAAAAATTGAGTTACTCCTACCTGTGGTCACATGATCATGAATGGAAACATTGGCATCAGCTACCAACAAAAGGAAAAAATTTTAATTGATATGTTATGAAACTCATACCAAAGACTCTTGTGCCCCCATAGCAGCAGCCACAATACCTGAAACTCAATTGTGACCCAGCAGATGTCTAGATAAGAGGAACCCAGGAAATTATTCAAGGCATGGAACACATATGCATTTCAAGGACACACCTGGAGTATCCAGGTAACTAGAATGAGGCTTGAACAGCATGAGATGCATTCCTGCTCACTAACACTCACTCACGCATGCGCCAATCAAAGAATGAGGTATGGAAAGCATATGCTTTTCACCTCTGCAACTAAACTTACCCGATCAACACCGCCGGTTAATTGATCCCTGCAGGCTGCGCACATCGATGCACCGTTTAGTTGCGCAAACTGCTTTTGTATAGCAATTATGACTCTGCCCACTCTAAGGGCACTTACATAAGTGCAGAATGTTTGCGAAATGCCACTTCCGGTTCTGAATTATTCGCATCACCCAGGTGACCTAATTTACGCACTTTTTGGGGTCACAAGGGTGACATGGACCTATCAGAGCCTAGATAACCTTATTTAAATTTGAGTTGACCTTGGTTCAGTGCCCTATCATGGTTTCAGCCTTAGTTCCCAATTAGGGCATTTCTTGAGTCTTCTGTGTATATTCTGGTATTGACCTTGGCTAATTTACAGGAATTTTGAGTACCTATGTGATTCTGACCCGGATTGTTATACGTTCTCCATCTATCTATATATCATTGGCCTTGGCTAGGGTTTTGATTTTGTCTCTCTCATTGGTTATTACATTAAGTCTGGCTACTTTATCTCTGTTTTTCCTGTTGGCTTTCCCATTACCTGTGTGTTTAGGTATACTTCTCGTAACAACCTCAGAGGAACAAAAATGTATGCAAACAAAATAGTCATCTAATAAATAGGAAGTTGCAATATATCATGTACACACCTCACATCTAACAAAGGGGGGGGGGATGTAAAGAGAGAAGTAAAGTGTACTAAGCAGACACTACCACATCTGACATACAAGAGATCTCCACGAAAAATAGAGTATCCTATAATAAATAGTATCCCACAAAAATTACACAAGTCACAGCAAAACAGTTAAAAAAGGACATAGACGTGACAACCAATAAACACAAGTTAAAACAAATGGCAAAAAACTACAGAAAAAAGATTGTCCAAGAATGAAAGAGAAAAGTGATACATTCACAAAACATTTGTGAATGCCTCACAAAGGTGACATCCTGTTGTAAATTGTAGTACAAATTCATTAACGATTATTTGGATTATAATGAGTGTGCTCCCGTGTTTTATAGAATCTGTGGGGATGAGGATTAAGAGTGAGCACCTTATTCTTTTTGGTATTGGTATTGAGATTATACCTTTTGACGGTATTTTTAACGGTGTGTCCTCCATGATAATTTCTTGAATTTCTATGGTCTCCCGGAGGAACAGGAGAAGTAATCTGGGACAGCAAGAGGCGTACATGTGTTGCTTAACCTTTTTCTTCACCTTGGCACATTACCACCCTTATGGCTCAGACTGCTGACTGATGATTAAACATCTAAACCTCTGCTATGTAATCATAGTTGCCAAGATTTAAAAAAGATTTCCAGGGAACTTAAAGTACCAGTAATATCTAATAAAGTATGGCTTGTCAGAAATTCATAGTGAATTTAAAATGTTAGGCCGAAATAGACTAAAATGGCCATGTGGGCAAGTTGGAGAATGTTACCAATTCAGTCGTTCTGAATACAGTTTTAATTTCTCTTTGAATTCCTGACAATACACACTTTCGTAAAAAAAAAAACCTTGTTAAAAAAATAAAGAACAACCGCAACAAAAATTTCTTGCCATTTTTGAAGCAACTTAAAATGTTTCCTTGCCCCTAATTATGATTTCTGAACAGCTTTTTTTCACTTTGAAATTTAAGTCTTGCGCTGGCCACCCAGCATTGACTGATGTAATTTTTTCTGTGATTGAACCCACTAACAGAAATAGGGACGAATCTGTCCGCACATGCAGTAACATGTACCATGACGGTGGGCATGAGCCAATGCAGTATAGTGATTTAGGTCATCAAGAGAAAATTAGGATTGAGTGCTCCTTTAACGTCTGGCATTTAGTAAATGTCACTGGTATCCCAAATGACATGAGGACAGCAACGAAAATGCAGAGCAAATACCAGGCAAAAAATAAAATAAACAAAAATAACAAGAACCAGATTCCAATCAACTTTTTCAAAGTAATAAATTAAACATATCTAATTAACCCACTAATAACATTGGCATGAAGTGCCAATCCACAGACAGTAAGATACAAATAGCAATTTGAAACCCGCAACGAATGTCAATAGATCAGAGTATTTGGACAGGGAGCAAAATCAAGATACTTTGTTATGTTCTATGTCATAGAGACTTTAAAAGTCACAACTGAATGGCCTTCAGAAGTGTCAATGTAAATTGCTCCTTGAGTTCTTATTGACCATATTTAATACCAGTGACGGCCCATTCTACAACCATTACATAATTATAGAATAATATCCAGAAGTTAACAACTGCATGTGATAGCCTTATGTGATAGCTGTACAAACAAGATAAAAACAGAAGGGGCAGATGGGGTAAAACATCCTAAAAACTAAGATTCATGCATTGCTGACAATAATAAAGACATACTGTGTTATTAACTAAAGTGAGAATTGACAGGAAATCACAGTGAATTCAAGTACATTTTAAAGGAACACTATAGGATCAGGAATACAAACATGTATTCCTGACATTATAGTATTAAAAGCATTATTTAGGTGCCCCCTCCCACCTTATAGTATTAAAAGCATTATTTAGGTGCCCCCTCCCACCTTATCACCATAAATAGGGTTAAATCTTACCTTTCTTTCTGGGCCGCACAGATCTGCCGTGTCTGGCTCCGCCCCTGCCTCACCTCCATGGCTGAGATCATCAGAACTGACCATCTTAGCCATAGCAATGTTTTACCACACACGGCAAAACGCCACACGACGCCAATCAGCATCTCCTCATAGAGATGAATTCAATCCAGGGGCGGACCTAGAGCATGTGGCACCCGGGGCGGGTCCTGGGTTTGGCACCCCCCCTCCAAAAAAAAAACAGCTACAAAATTTTTAAAATGTGTTGTGTTTTTTTTTTACATTTTTTTAAAATTTATTGCACAAATTTGTAAACTTTTTAAAATCCCTGCACCCCCTCACACACAGTTACAGGCAGACAGTCACACACAGTTACAAGCAGTAACACGCACACAGTCACACGCAGACAGTCACAGGCAGTCATACACACAGTTACAGGTAGAGGGTTCAACACACACATAGTCAGTTACAAGCAGTAACACACAGTCACGCACACTGTTACAGGCAGACAGTCACATATACAGTCACACACGGTCACAGGCAGACAGTCATACACATAGTTACTGCCACACACAGTTACAGGCAGCATCACACAGTCACAGGCAGATAGTCACACGCACACAGTTACAGACAGACAGACAGTCACACATGGTTATAGGCAAACAGTTACACACACAGTCAGTTACAGGCAGTCACGCACACAGTTACATGCAGACAGTCACTCACAGGCAGACAGTCTCACACACAGTCACAGGCATGCAGTCACACACACACACACAGTTACAGGCAGACAGTAACACACAAACACACTGTTACAGGCAGACAGTTACACACACACACACAGTTACAGGCAGACAGTTACACACACACACACACACAGTTACAGGCAGACAGTTACACACATACACACAGTTAGAGGCAGACAGTATATATATACACACACACACACACACAGTTACAGGCAGACAGTTACACACATACACAGTTACCGGCAGTTACACAAACACACATACACACTCTCTTACTTACAGACAGTGTGGGCTGGAGGAGGAGTGGATTCATTGAAGTCCTTCCCTGAAGCCTGTGGAGGAACAGGGATTTCTTCTTGCTGCACCTCCATGTGCAGCAGTAACAGCAGTGGGTAAGGGCCCTGTTAAGACAGTTACACACATACACACAGTTAGATGTAGACAGTTATACACACACACACACACAGTTACAGGCAGACACAGTTACACACACACACACACACACACACAGTTACAGGCAGACAGTTACACACATACACACAGTTAGAGGCAGACAGTTATACATACACACACACAGTTACAGGCAGACAGTTACACACATACACACAGTTAGAGGCAGACAGTTATACACACACACACAGTTACAGGCAGACAGTTACACACATACACACAGTTAGAGGCAGACAGTTATACACACACACACACACAGTTACAGACAGATACACACAGTTAGAGGCAGACAGTTATACACACACACACAGTTACAGGCAGACAGTTACACACATACACACAGTTAGAGGTAGACAGTTATACACACACACACAGTTACAGGCAGACAGTTACACACACACACACAGTTAGAGGCAGACAGTTACACACATACACACAGTTAGAGGCAGACAGTTATACATACACACAGTTACAGGCAGACAGTTACACACATACACACAGTTAGAGGCAGACAGTTATCCACACACACACACAGTTACAGGCAGACAGTTACACACATAAACACAGTTAGAGGCAGACAGTTATATACACACACAGTTACAGGCAGACAGTTACACACATACACACAGTTAGAGGCAGACAGTTATATATACACACACACACACACAGTTACAGGCAGACAGTTACACACACACACACACACACACACAGTAACCGGCAGTTACACAAACACACATACACACTCTCTTACTTACAGACAGTGTGGGCTGGAGGAGGAGTGGATTCATTGAAGTCCTTCCCTGAAGCCTGTGGAGGAACAGGGATTTCTTCTTGCTGCACCTCCATGTGCAGCAGTAACAGCAGTGGGTAAGGGCCATGTTAAGCCCCGCCCTGCTCTCGGATTGGCTCTGCCCCCAGATGTTTGTAGCTCAGCCCCTTCTTCCTTCCGTGTGGCCAGTTCAGTTGGTAATTGCTGCTGGTCTTTCCATGTGAGCTGTGCGACACCCCAGCTGCCATGGGGCGCAGCTCACACAGCCCCCTCCAGCCCCCAGACCAGGGTGGCACCCAGAGCGGGCCGGCCCCTCCGCCCCCCCCTTAGTCCGCCACTGATTCAATCGGTGTATCTCTATGAGGAAAGTCATGCAGAGCATGGAGATGCTGAACATCAGTGCTGCACAGTGTGCATCACTGACCCAGGAAGTGCCTCTAGGAGGAGTCCCTAGACAGCAATGTACATTTTTTACATGAAAATACCTGCAGGGACCTACTATACTCACCACAACAAGTACATTAAAGAGATACTACAGTGCTAGGAAAACAAATCTGTATGTACAAGACCACAAATAACTGAAAGCACAGTCGCCACACCCCTAGATATCACATCATCATCCTAATATCTCCCACCACACATCTGCCTCTAGGAAACATGGTGTTTCAGGAGAAAGAAGCAATTTTCAGGTACATTTATTATTCCATGTAAACATTTATGACGACATGATATCAGGGATAGAAAGGGCTGTCTTCCTTGGGTGCGACTCACATTGTAGAGGAGATGACTGGGACCCAGCGCCCTCTATCCTCTGTTTCAAGTAGGTCCTTTCTCCAGCTCTTGCAAGCCCCCGGCCCTCAAAGCAGCTCTTTGTGCAGCATACCATTCTCGGAAGAGTTGGAGAGAGAACCTGCCAGAAACAGAAGATAGCGAGTAACAGATTCCAGCCACTCCCTCTACAATGTGAAACCCCCTAGCAGCCTGCACAAACCCACCCGACCACTATGAAGTGCAATTCCGCCTTCCTGGCCACAGGTAAAAGGCAGGGAGGGTGGAAGAATATTTGTACCAGTTATTGGATATCAGCCCAAAAGGCCACTGATAATCGATATTGGTATCGGCCCCTAGAAATTCATATCAGTCGATCCCTGATACCCAATGTATGCATAATTGAAAACCAGCTATAAATAGTGGAGCACTAAGAACAAGGTGCATCTTACCCTTAAATCACAGTGGATAAGGGTAAGATACACCCTGCTTTTAGCACTCCACTATTTATAGGTGTTTTTGACTTATACACACATTGTTGATTGTCCTGGTGAGTGGAGCAGGTTCTCTTTTAGAACATTGAAGTCTGAATAAGAGGATGTTTAACATCAATCACTCTTATATTTAATAAAATGTAATTTATAGTGCAAGTGTTGAAATGACCAGCTAGCAACATTCGCTGAAACATTATCACAGCGATTTCATGTCCCACAATGCCTGCACTAGAATCAAATGCCAATGGCAGACAACAGTGGGCATTGAAAATGCTGTCATCACTCAGCAATATTTCCCAGAAAGAGCGAACAAAATAACCTGCATTTCTTTACCTGCATTTGCCTACAGAAAAAAATAAGCACTGAATACTTTTTTGTACTGGAAAAATTAATATGAATTTTCTTCACATTGATATTTGTGGTGTAGTATTATGTGGTGTTTCTGATAGAAATGTTGCAAAGTACCTGTCTCAGCAAGTTATCTTATGGGTGTCCACCTCTGACAGACTTATCTTGTAGCAAGAGCTTGCAGAGGACTCTGGATATATAATCCTGAAACAGTTGGAAAAAGATCATTTAGGAGCAAAGTTGTATATCCCATAAACGGACCAATTTGGCACATGAAAAGGCACTATAGGTACCCATCTCATTGAAGTGGTCTGGGTGCAATGTCCCTTTCTCCATAACCCTGCAATGTAAAATACTGCAGTTTTAGAGAAACGGCAATATTTACATTGCAGAGTTACGACTGCCTCGATCCAGCACCGAGAGTCCTTGGCGGTGAGATCAGGTAAGATTAAAAAGGGTCTTGACGAGGGAGTGTGGGGGCTCGGAGGCAGAGAGACACTAGAGTGTTAGGAATACAGTTTCTTAATCCTAACACAGTAGTAGTGTTCTTTTAACTACAGACCAACATTCCATTGCCAGCAAATGCAGTCACCTGTGTGGCGGATTTCACCAACTATTTGGTAGGGTACATTAATTGCTTACTAGACAGCTATAAAGAGTAATTACAATGTACAGTTGAGAATAAAGTGTTCGTTGTCAAATATACCTCCTGTTGAAATATCCCCGTATCCCTCTGTGTCTGTATATGATGTATGGATTTAAGCCAGGATTATAATCAGTAGGATCCAGTGTAAAGTAGTGATTCAGTGAGTAACATGTGATTATTAGTCACTGTCACGCACAGGGCTTAATATTTGTAATACTATGCTTCTAGCCAGGCCTTAAAATTTTTGAGCCCTGGTCACACATATAACTGACCTAACTTTCCAAATTCTAGGTGCTCACATCAGTTCCAGTCCAATGCACAACTGTGTAAACTATGCATGTCCATCATGCAATGCAGCCAGACGGAAATGCAGTGGTGATCGATTGCCCAGTACCAGTAGAATGCTTTTCATATTGAAGAAATGACTAATGTTTCCATATTAAATCTCTTCACTTCCACTTGAACGAGCGTTTAAACTAAGTGAACCAGGAAGTGAACTTGACAACTTAAATACCAGGTTTTTTTTTTCCCCAATTGTTCCAAATCACTTCATTAAAGTGCCAGTTCCTCTTGAAATCGGCACTTTTGTGAACTGGGACAAGTGTGGCAAGAACGTAACCCTTAAAGTACTTCAGCTAACTGGAGAGATTTGGAGTGCCCCAGATTTAATTCAATATAATGCAGAGTTTAGTAAATAACTCTGTCAGTATCTGCAGCAGGGTTGTCTCAACCAAAGTACACTGAGAATCTCACCATTACTAGATGCAGATTATCTTTGCTGTGGTTTCTAATTGTGTTCTGTAGGGATAAATAAGCAACAAGTATTTATACCCCCATGTAGAATTATTATATTCTTGTTATATTATCGGCAGTTAGCACTAAACTAATGTCATTGCCTTATTGCTGCTACCCTGACCTACCTCTGTTTTTATTTGACCTTATCTCGCATTCCATCACATAACCAAGCCTTAATTAAAAGGTGAGACGCATTTATAACCCTGATTAAAAATATATTAATCCGTGCGTCTCTGCATCACCCAGGCACAACATCACCATAGGGATCTAGGTTTGTTTTATAAACCAGGTGGCATATTGATAGCCTGGCAAATGATATCAATGGATTATTTTTAAAGAATATATTTTATAGCTAAACTTAGTTATCGGGTTGTGCAAAACACCGTCAATTAATAGCTCCCATTTAATAGGTCAATTTTCCACTTAAGATATATGTTATCATATTTAGCTGTGTAAACCTGAAACTGTTTTGCCATCAATTTTACTGTTTTGAAAACAGTACATTTATGATCCCTATGTCATTTTCATTAAGTGCCAGTCAATGGTTGTCAAAGCCTGTTGAATTTGTTGACAGTCAACAGTAGCCAAAAGCACTTCAAAACAATCATTTTTCAAACTCCTATTTCAGATTGATTTTAATTACTAAGCTACCAAATATTTACACAAGCATAAAGTAAAATTTCATAACTAAACCAATTAAGGGTTTTTCCATACACAGAGTGTGTATTCTTGACTAATAACTGTAAAAATGTTACTTAGCATGGCTTATAAAAAGAGTTATTCCAAGCACCATGACTTATTTAGTGATTTTAAGCTTTATGTATAGATTTTCACTATGAAACATTTTACATACAAAGTTTAACCCATCTATCTACTGCTGGAGGTGGCGTTACAGTGTGTCACTAACCAGCCTGGATCTTTTATTGCACAGAATGTCAGTCACTGACTGAAAGTGATAAAAGCCAAAAGATCCCCAGCAGACCGCCAGGGAGCCTCAGAGCCTGGCAGAGACCCACCAGACCGCCAGGGAGCCTCAGAGCCTGGCAGAGACCCACCAGACCACCAGGGAGCCTCAGAGCCTGGCCGAGACCCACCAGACTGCCAATGAGCCTCAGAGCCTGGCAAAGACCCACCAGAACTGATTTTCACAGTGAGAAGACGCCAGCGTCCATAGGAAAGCATTCTCAATGCTTTCTTATGGACTGGCTGAATGCGCTCGCGGCTCTTGCCATCAGAAGAGGGAGGAGAGTCCCCAGTGCCAAGGGAGCCCGGGGCTGGAGAAAGGTGAGTGTTTAACCCCCTTCCTCCCCCTTCAGCTCGGCGGTAGTGGGACCCTGAGGTTAGTGGGGGCACCCTGAGGGCACTATAGTGCCAGGAAAACAAGTTTGTTTTCCTGGCACTATAGTGGTCCTTTAAAAGATTGCCACATTACTGGGGCATGTCATAACCATTACAGCAGGCGAAAGTGGTTCTGATGACTGGAGTAACCTTTTTTTTTTTTTCTTTTTTTTTTTTAACTATGGTGGGAAATGGTGGGAAAATGACAAAGGATTTGCAAATTTGTGTGTTAAATAGCCACACTGAAAGTGAGCTGGAGAAATGTTCAAATTCAGAATTTTGTCTTAAAATCTTTCTTTCCCTTATCATTTAAAAAAAAAAAAAAAATGGCATTATAACATACCACACTGCTGAACTCAGTCACCTCCAAATGTGGAATCTTGGTTGTTGACACATTTCTAACAGGTTAGTTTGTCTGGTTTCTTCCATGTCAGAGTTACCCTGGTTACCTATAAGCATTGTTTCTACAATACAGAAATATCCAGAGGCTGTGACAGCACAGCCACAAATGTTTACAGAACGAGACTGCTGAAATGCTGAATAACGTAAAAAATATGTAGATTTAAAACTGATTCTAAATGCAACATCAGAACAAAAATGATTTGTTGGGAGCTCCAGAAAATATGTTCCCTTGGCTACGGAGCTGCACACAAGTTTGAAAAACCACTCTAAGAACCAAAACCATTACAGCTTATTGTAGTAGTTATGGTGCAAAGAACCTGTGGGCACTTACCTGCAGCTAGCTCATGCAGCCTGATGATCAAGCCTGATGGTCACTAATGACCAATGTTGTAGAGGATTATCAGGAAATTCACTTCTGCATTAGATGAGCGGCAAGAGAGGGGCTGGGCTGTCGGTGCTGGGAGACCTCATTTTGTGTCAAACCACAATTGTTTGATATCCATGAGAGGCTGAGCAGAGTATTTCTGTGTATTTTGTGAATAAAAGATCAAAAAGTTAAACAATAATGGCAATTTTTCACAGCCTTCTTTGTACATATTTACCAAAGGTGCCAATATCAGTAGAGGGCACTGGATCTATGGGCACTCCTCACTTACCGACCTGGTTCCGTGCTTATGACTCGGTTGTAGAACAAATTGGTCACGAAGAGAGGATATAGAGAATGCACACCAGTGCAGGTCTATGTTTGGGGAAATTTTCATGAGCATAGACAAAACGCACCAGAGCAGGGAATCCCTCTAATCTATGTTCGGAGAAAATTCCCAGAACATAGACCAGCTCTCTAATGTGGGGAATCCCGGCGCTAGAGAGCTGGTTGTAAGTCCGAGCCATCGTTAAACAGGTAAGTAAAATGAGGACATATAATTATATAGAAGCTGCTCCATATATACTTAAAATAAGCAGTGAACCTCGACAAATCGATATCCCTTCTTTATCAGCAACTTCTTGTAGGTCACCTTCCGCCGTCGCTGGGAATGCCTTCTGGATAAATCATTTACCGCAGCTCAATGGGAGAAGATCCTTATCCTACACCACAAATGCTCCTCAAGCTCCAGCTACCAGAAAACCGATTACAAGCTCCTATCATTCAGGTATAGAACGCCCGACAGCCTTCACAGACTCTGCCCAGCAGTGCCCGATATGTGCTGGAGATGTGGAGGATCGATTTTACATATATGGTGGGAATGCCTGCACATCACACCGTTCTGGGAGGACGTCAAAAGAAAAACGGAGGAAATCCTGGGGACAGACGGAAGCTTCGATATAGAAACAGCTCTTCTATACTCCACAACAGACACCATCGGAGTATACAGGAAATCCATACTCCGACACCTGTTGAACTGGCCGTGCGCACTGGTCCCGTCCGCAGCTGAACGGGAGGGGACAGCGGGTTCGGGCATCAGGTGACACACGGGAACTCCGCTAATCCACTCCTATCCTCTACTACGGACTGACCCGACTGATCACACCACCAATACGACACTGCAGGATTTGCGCATGGTGTGCGCGGTCATAGGAAATGAGACTCAATTGAAACCTAACCTTCACCAATCTTGTATAGGAGGACATGTCCCTCCAACAAACACGGCTTTCAGGCTAGCAGTACTATTGATAATATGACAGTACCTATCCACCTAGAAGTTATTCCTGGGTTACATGTAACCACTATGACGTTAGGCAACTCTTTGCCACATGCCATACTGTCACTGACTGGATCGCCCAGAGTTGACACACGCAACTCTTATACTACGGCCATGAAGTGCCGATCTCTGCATACTATACATATGCAATACAAGGAGTCTACTAAAATTGATGCTTTATTACCTTCTAACTGATAATATTGTTTAATGTTACAGTGATTTCATAATAATATTGTTATTTACGATTCCGCGAGACCTGCGTGTCTCATATGTTACTATTCTGCCGCACTGTTGTACATTTGTGACACCAATAAAAGCTGATTGAACTTAAAATTAAAAAAGGCAGTGATACTGCAATATGATTTAAAAAATGTTCCCCCTCCTGAACAGATAATGCTGTCAGAAAGCATTATATTAGCATTATCAATAGAGTCTAGGGATGTTATCAGAATCAAGTGATATCAGGAGTCAGTGATGTAATTAGAATTCTGTGATGTCATAATAATCCAGTTGTATCAACATAAATCAGGTAAAGGATACCACACTCACCTGGGCCCAAAAGTGTAACTGGGACTGAGGCTGCCCAAACTTTAATTTACAGATATGGAGAATGGTCCAGACACTCAAGGTGAGGCCAAAATGGCAGATTTATTGAAACACAAAACAGCAATGTTTCGTTTGTCAAGCTTGACCCTAATGAGGTTGAAACGTTGCTGTTTTCTGTTCCAATAAATCTGCCACTTTGGCTTCACCTTGAGTACCTGGACCATTGCTTATTCTCAATATTCCAGTTGTGCCATAATAGGTGATCTACATAATAAACACTGCTCACTAAGCCTATGAACTTTCGTTCAAAGGATAACAATAGTTTTCATAAATAGTGACCAGGTAATGGTGTGCGGGGACCATGTTGTGCCGTGATACAAAAACTTTCCCTTAATAACAAAGCCTACTTCAGCAGTACCACGAAACACAGATACTGATCTATCAGACTGCAAAAGTGGTTTCAAAATTGGTTCCCTGTGCAATTTTAGTGTATCTCTTCCAATTGGGACAAGCACACCATACTCATCTATTCCCAACCAAATACTCACAGTATAAAGGAGACTTCTTCCATAATTGGGGACCCATCTAATAAAGATGTTTTTGTAAAATTTTATTTCCATGTTTTGTATAAAAAAAAAAAAAATAAGAATTTATCACTAAGCTAACTATACAACCGAAGTATAGGTTGCAAAGCTTATGCCGTGTTTATAATTTTGATCGTTGAGAAAAGGTTAAGAGCTAACGGCCCATGTGCTAACAACAATCGAGATAATTGAATCCATGAATAATAGATTTTGTGTGTTTTTAGCAAATGCCAGCAAAATGCATTAGAAAGAGTGATATGATAAAAGGCAACTGTTACTATGTAACTAAGATTTATTTTCAAATTAGAAGCCAAAGTAGCTGAGCTGAGGAAACAGCTTATTTTAAAACACATTTCCATTCTGCTATTTTGGCCTGAAATTTGTAATTCTCTCCTGATTTAGTGAATAAACCAATATGGGAACCACAAACACATATGCATTTCTATTTATATAAAGATGCAAAACGCGTTGGCTAAAACACTAATTCCAGTACAGAGCACTGATGCCGTTGGGGAAAGTGTGTAATCACTTTCCAGCCAATTGCAACAATATAGGCAAAGGAACTCTGGATAGCCAATTCACAACAAAGTGGGCAGAGGTATATGGATCAGTTTGAAATGTACAGATGAAGGAATAGAATACAAATATGTATTCTTAGTGCTATGGTGTCCTAGTACCTAGTGATATTATTGGTTCCCTGCCCCGCAAAACCCGTTTGCCGCACCGGTCTCCGTGCTGCTACTGAACCTCCTTGGCTGAGATCACCAATCTTGATCATCTCAGCTAATCCAAAGATTCCCCGTTGGGAGGCATTTGCGTATGCATGGCAAAACAATGCACAGTGCCAATCAAATGCTATCTATGATTTGTATTTTATTGAATAACCAGCTCTGACTCGGTTATTCAGAGGAAGAACCGCTAGTGGCTGGCAGGAAGACAGCCACTAGAGGTGTGTTAATCCTGCAACAGCAATGTTTTAGATTTCAGGGTTAAAACTAAAGGGAAATTGCACCCAGACCACTTCATTGAGGTGGAGCGGTCCTTTAAGAAATAGAGCTCTGAAATGAGCAGGGTAGTCTGAAATATACTAAGATATGACTGGAGGCAGAGCATCCAAGAGTGCTTACTCGGTGAAGCAATGTATTGGAGATTCCTGAGTATGTGGAAAATTGATTTTACTGTGAACTGCAATATGAGGAATTAAAGTGCTTTCCAGTAAATGACTGGACATTACTAGCTTTATTAATCACCATTGGTGGTTACTGTCATTATACTATTCAACAGTGAATTATATCTCCATATTTCAAAGCATATTAGATTAAAATTTATCTCCAGGGGCGTGGTCGGAACCCGAGCCGGATGGTCGCGGTCTGAGCGAGCTCCGCCGACAAGGCTCACTAAAAGCCAAGTAAACAGCTTTAATAGCGCACAAACCGCCCCAATTTCATCCACAACACCCTTAAGGATGTCAACACCGCTCGAAAAAAGCGTCGGAAAAGGCGGATTTTTTTGCAGCCCGCACACAACAACACAAATCTGTGAGTCTGCAGGCCCAAGATGGCGCCGAATCCGACACAGATAGTGCACAGCGGGTATGGCGGTAAGCAAACAGACCCTGCAGCAAATGCTGGACGAACTAGCAGGCAAACTGCAAACTACAGTCCACACAGCAGTGGCTGATTTGAGAAAAGATATTGCAGATCTAGGCAGCCGGACCACCCACATGGAGAGCAAAATGGAGGAATTCACAGCAGCCCATGACTCTATGGCAGATAAAGTGGAGGAACTAGAATCCAGGTTAGAACAATATGAAAACAAACTAATGGACCTGGAAGACCGCTCCCACCGCAACAATCTCAGGCTCAGGGGCATACCAGAGGAGGTATGCCCACAGGAGCTGACAGCATACGCGACAGAATTTTTCCGCGCTATACTGCCGGATATACCTACAGACATGCTGATCCTGGACAGGATACACAGAGTCGCTAGACCAACGCATCTACCCCCCTCCACCCCACGGGATGTGCTTATGAGGGTACATTATTTCCATGTCAAGGACCAAATTCTGAGGACCCATCGGACCAACAGTGTGACAACGGAGAAATTTAAAGACATACACATCTACAGAGACCTGTCCGCCGAGACGCTGAGAAGAAGACGGACCTACAGAAACATTACAGAAACCCTACACCAGCATAACCTAAAATATCGCTGGGGATACCTGGTAAAGCTACTCATCAACAAGGACGGTAAAAAACACGTGGCCACATCCCACACGGAGGGCATTGATCTACTCCGAACATGGGGAATAACGGTGAACAATCCACCCACGGGCCAACCACGCAGCACCAGAATGCAAGGAGAGTGGAAGACAGCTAAACCAAGGAGGAACGCCCAACGGATGGCGCAGTAAATAATACAGGACATTAACTGGTCGAGGTCCATGGTCAAACGTTTGAACTGAGGGGACTGTGGGGGAGGGTGGGGAAGAAAAAAAAAAGGGGGGGTCACATCCCATTGATCACAGGGAAGGTCACCATGCCCTAGCACCCAAACATTAACGTACAACCTCACAAAGTACACGCCCAGGCGAGCAATACACAACAGGGAATACGAACCTAGACAGACCTAGGACAAGGGCAAGACAGCTCTGCCGTCCCCAGGGAGCCCTCACAATGTCCAGCCAGGCCAACAAGACAAGCAGGCGTCCTCACCTCATAAGGGTATAGATAAGGGCGACGTACTAGTGACCCCCACCCCACACAGACAAACCCTCCAAAACCAGGTGGAAGTATGAACCACACGTTCTAGAACAGGTGAATTTGTTTTTTGTGGATTTATTTTTTTTTCATATATATAAAAAAAAAAAAAGGCAGAAAAATAGGAAAAAAAAGAAAAGAAAAAAAGAAAAAAGACAGAGAGAGAGAAAAGGAAAAAAAAATAAATAACATAAAATGCAAAAAATAATAAGAACAAACACATAGCTATTCAAACCTATCCCAACCTACGACCAGGGCAGTGACCACGATGACCCGGTAACCAAGAGCCCCATATAGGTTCCCACGTACACTATACTGCACGACCGAGGTCTGGGGACCACAAGTTACAAGTTCCTAAACGGAATTCGAAAAGTCACTGAGATTTGTCCACGCATAAAAGCCATACACACTAACACCAAAGGGCCAAACTGCACATTAGTCTTAGCGACAATGAGCCACGGCATGAGTGAAATATCGACCGAGACCGAACGGTAGGACCTGCCCACCTACCCCCAACCCAAGAAGGCTTACGTTACAGCCTTCGCAATAAGATACATGGTCACTTCAAATGTGGTGCCCAGTTATTGTTTTTGTTTTAAACTGTTTACCTGTATGTTATATTTTATAAATGTATGTCTCCTAAATGCTAATGTCCATACAATCCACTGCTCACGCACAGCGAGATCTCTACAAAGTTACACTGCCCAGAGGTGGCCCCACACCGAGGATCACACACAGGGAAACCTAACACACCCTCCACAGCAGTACACGCAAAGCAGAATGCACGCGCCTCCACACCAGCATAGCACAAGTAGATGGGAACGGACGTGCCCACCCAGACAAACCAGCGGCCCCGAAGTTACACACCTACTTAACTTAAAATAATATGAAAATATACACACACAACGTCAGAGGGTTAAACACCCTGCAAAAGAAGCACACACTTCTCAAGGACCTTAAAAACACCCAAGCCGATGTGGTGTGCCTACAAGAAATGCACTTTCAAACAAACACTAGCCCCATCCTGGGAAAGTCACAGTACCCCCACCAATATCATGCCACCGCATCCACGAAAAGCAAAGGAGTCTCCATCCTAATCAGCCGACACTTAGCTTTTGATGAAATATCACTTAAACAACACCCACAAGGCAGATACATCATACTGATCTGTACCATCAACAGCTCCACCTATACTATAGTAAACGCATACCTACCTAATGTAAACCAAGGGGAGTACCTCCTTTAACCAGATACAGGACCCCACACTAGACTCATCAGCGACACACACAACCCGCAGAGCTAGAACACTTCATAAGTGCAAAACTCTGACCAAACTTTTACTAACATATGGTCTATACGATGCATGGCGCACACTGCACCCGAACGAGAAAGCATTTACACACTACTCCCAAGTGCACAACACTTACTCAAGGATAGATGGCTACCTGCTACAAAGCATGCATCTCAACCGAGTACAAGCTTGTGACATAGGGACCTCACCCTGGTCGGACCACAATCCGGTTACACTTACAATAGCAGATCATTACAACTATAAAAACCGCGGACCATGGCGACTAAATGACCTGCTCCTCAACGACCCCCAATTTGTCCACACACTGCAACAGGACCTGCATACATACTTCCAATCAAACAACACTACCGACATCTCAGCCCTCACCCTTTGGATGGCTCACAAACCGGTCATTAGGGGAATACTAATTAGACGGGCCTCCTACCTAAAGAAACAACAGCACCAGGCACATATTCAGAATCTTAAAAAATTGCAGGACCTCCACAGAGCCAACCAAATCACTCCCTCGAAACCCACGCTAACCGCAATAATCGACCTGCAAAAAATAATTAACGCCACAAATTTTCACAAAGCAAGTTATGCATTAAAAAAATTAAAAGCCACTACTTTTGTTCTGGGAAACAGAGCCAGTAAAGCATTAGCCCAAAGACTTAGAGACAGGCAAGCGCAAACTAAAATCCCTTACCTGCTGTCCCCAGCAGGACACAAACTAATCCAACCTACCAAGATCTGTAATGAGTTTGCAAATTATTACAGTTCCCTTTACAATCTAAAGGACAACTCGCAAACATCACAACCCACCCACGACACAATACAAGAATACCTAAGCAGGCACGAGTTGCCTAAACTCCAAACACACCACATTACACAACTAACCAGCCCCATCACTACCCAAGAAGTAAAGCACCTTATAGAGTCAATGGCGAAAGGAAAAGCTCCAGGTCCGGACCGACTTACCAACATATACTATGCTACCTTCAAACACGCACTATGCCCACACATAACAAGAGCCTTCAACCAAGCTACACAACAGGGCAATCTCCTGACCGAATTCCTTGCAGCCCACATTATCACCCTGCCCAAGCCAGGAAAACCTCCAACAATATGCCAAAACTTCAGGCCCATCTCTCTGCTGAATGCAGATGCCAAACTGTATGCCAAGGTGTACGCAGAAAGGCTTAAAACAATCCTACCGGGTCTGATATCCACAGACCAAGTGGGATTTGTGTCAGGCAGGCAAGGACCGGACAACTCGAGGAAAGTATTAGACATTTTACATTACCTCAACAGATCCAAAACACAAAGCACACTCCTCTCACTGGACGCTGAAAAAGCGTTTGACCGCCTTAACTGGCGGTTTTTGCAAAGTGTGCTGCACGGGTATGGATTCCCACCCGAATTTCTCAATGTGGTGAAGGCTCTATATACAGTTTCCCATCAGCTACAGTGCTAAATTCCGGATTCAGCTCCACCCCCTTCACAATTACCAATGGCACACGGCAGGGCTGCCCCCTCTCCCCACTGCTTTATGTGCTTGCCCTGGAGCCGCTAGCAATAGCTATTAGAACAAATCAGGATATCAAAGGGGTCACTATAGGAAGCAAGGAATATAAATTAAACCTATTTGCAGATGACATCCTACTCACCCTAACCAATTCGACCATATCACTTCCAAACTTACACAAAGAAATACGAGATTACAGCAGGCAATCATACTATCAGCTAAACTTAACTAAAACTCAAGCCATGTGCATAAACATATCAAAAGAAGAGGAAGAGAGATACCGACTTGCATTCCAATATGACTGGAGGGATGACTTTCTAACGTTTCTAGGCATAAAACTAACCAAAAAGCACACAGACCTCTTTACTACTAATTACATTAAACTAGCCAAAGAAGTAGAGCACATACTACGCTCATGGCAGTATAGCGGCTATTAAAATGACAATCCTACCAAAAATTCTCTACATGCTCCGCTCCCTGCATATACCCCTGCCACAGACGTACCTACAAAGGCTACAATCTAGCCTGATTAAATTTAGCTGGGGAGTGAAACATCCTAGGGTCCCTAGAACACTACTCATGCGCCCGACAGAAAAGGGAGGACTCGGATTTCCAAATCTGAAGGCGTACTACTTAGCAACACAAACAGCTAACATCTTGGCTATGCACTCCAACTCATAAACCCCCCAATGGATGGAGATCGAGGCTAGCTGCGGAGGGACACCCGACCTTGCAGCGGCTATGTGGATACCCAGACGGTTAAGGCGTACACCCTTGAGCACACTACCCACCACTAAACTTCTGTATAACACATGGGACAAGTCCAGAGACACGCTCTGCTCCGCCCGACCTTGGTCCATGGCGACGCCACTACAGACAATCAACCTATGTAACAATACATTCCCACACAGAGCATGGGGGGCCTGCAACTTCACACACCTCCACCAACTGTGCACCCCACAAGGCCTAAAACCGTTCCCGACCATACAGTCCACACACGACCTGCCACAGCGACTAATGTTCTCCTACTGGCAACTCAAAGCACTAATAGGTGACACTAAAGGACCCCTCACCCATATACGATGCCACTATCACTACCTTTGAGAGGATGTGCCTACACCAACTCCCGACCCCAAAATCACTGTCAGTTTGTTATAAACTGATTACTGCACACAAAACTGAACCCAATTGGCGGTTCCAAACCGAATGGCATAAAGATATAGGCAGGGACCTCACGCAGGACGAATGGAACCACATTTACACAACCCTTAAAGGTCTTACTTCACGTGCCTCCCATCTGGAGTCATCTCGAAAACTACTCTATAGATGGTACATGACACCCGCACGTCTTAAGCAAATGTACCCTAACACGAGCGACAGATGCTGGAGGTGCCTAACCCAGGAAGGAGCAATGCTCCACATCTGGTGGACCTGCTCCACAATCCAGCCATACTGGAGACAAATAGAAGAGCTCATACGAGGCGCTACAGGGTGCATATTAGAATATAATGCCGAAACCTTCTTACTCAAACTCTTGCCTATTAACATGCCACGCTGTATGGCTAAACTAATGTTCCTCATCCTCTCCTCGGCCTCCACATTATTAGCCCGCCACTGGAAAACCCCAACAATCCCCTCCATATCGGAAGTAACCACACTGATCTCCACTACACTGGAATATGAGACAACAGTGTGGCAACAAACAAAAGTAGGCAAAGGGAGCACTACAACAAAAGAAATATGGGCAGCCTTTATAGAGGGATGAGTCCCTAGACAACTCCCTCAGCAGTAGCCGAAAGAGACAGATCTAAATTGATTGAGCAGAAAGAAACAACACAGGGAAGACATACTAGTTTTTTATGGTTAAACCCAGTTAATTTCCCCCATTCCCCTTTACCCAGATGGCAGACAGCCACCAAAGGAGGGTCAAGGCCCACCTCAAAGGGAGCGAATTTCCGCCCCCACCCCGATACTACAACACCACACTAAGGTTGATCACCCACCATTACGACAAGACAACTGCATGAGTGAAGCCGAATAAAGATAAAGTTATGCTATAACACCAAAACACTGTATTGTACTGAAGTGTTGTAAAACTGGCTTATCTGCAATTTTCCCTGTCTCCCTTAGCCCCTCTTCCTTTCTGTACCCCAAAAGAATAAAAATTGTCAAATTGAAAAAAAAATTTTATCTCCAAAAATAAAAATGTAATTTTTTATATTGCATATTCAACATGGGATTACTGCGTATAAATAAAAATATTCATGGCAAACTTTTACTTTCATATTTATGTTTCGTGCCATAAACGCTGTGCAAATAAAAACCACCAAAAGATTTGGAAGTGATGAAAATAAAAGTTTTAATGTAATTAACTGAATAGCAAAGTTCTGCGCAGCAATCTAAAGTCAATCTAGTGACGCCGTGAAGGATTCTGGAGTCTTATAAATAACAAGTGTAGACAGGGTTTGTTGATGGAAGGTCTGCCAAGTTCTTTCAAGCCAAAGAAATGTCATTGATTTCACTGCAACAGCTGGTAATTAAATAGGACACTTCAAGCACCATAACGTTGTATGCTCCCTAGGTTATGGGGTAAAGATGTAAGATACTGCCGCAATGGCAAAAGTCACTGGAGCTATACGTTCATCCCCTGACTTTACATGCAGTGGAGGCCCATCCATAGAGACACTTTTGGCAGCACCCCACTTGCAGTAGTTTAGAAACACTTAGAGTGGAGCGTGGTATTCCAAAAAATATGGGGAAAAAAGCACTGTGCTGTCTGTCAGTCAGTTTTAATAACTCCTACTGCACATCCCCACCATCTTCTTTAAAGGGCTTGGTCACTCTACAGCAGGGAATCCAGGACTGGGGCTGTGAGGACTAATCTGATTCTGATTTCAATCTGTTCCAATCTGTAGCGATAGTTGCTTCTGTTAACCATATCAGCTACTTCTTGGCTCCATATTACCATGGCAGATTAATTATATTGACAGCTGCAAAGGTAACAAGGAGTATATTAGTATCCTACCACTTTAGCCCTATGCACACTCTGTGCTGAGAGCCTATAGTGAGTCAGGAGTAGCTGAAATGGTTGAAGTCTCTCAGTATCTTGATGCTTTAACCATGTGCACACTATGTGCTGAGAGTTAATGGAGTAGCTGATATGTTTCATAAGAGCAGCATTATTTAATAGAAAGGCAAAGTTAGCATAGCAGGAGCACTACTGAAGAAGAGAGAGAGAGAGATGGAGCATTATACAGAGACATGTACTGTGTGGGGATCTCTGTATTGCAGCTCTGTGTAATCCATCACAGTGATCCTGGATGTGTGGGATAGTTATTGTCATGAATGCACGCTACTTCAAGAGTGTGCGTGATGTAGTTGTGGTGGCAAAAGGGTTAAAGTTCACTATTTATCAACACTTGACCGAAAATAATGACAAAACCCCCCTTAACACCACTCACACTTAAACAAAATAATATAACTATTACTATTTTAACGCTGCCACCACCAAGACAATTTATAAATGAGGTGCCTTGGTCCCCCAGGTAAATCAATAATAAAAACCCACCAAATATTATTTAGCACAATATCTATGTAATTTTAAAATACTAATTAGTCTCTTCAGGTAATGTGATTCTTAACCAAAGGCAGAACTTAATAAATTCATCTTTATTATGAGCAAAAAATAGTCATAGTGCATACAAAATATATGATAAATAAATTATTTACACCAACAACGGTGGGTAAGTATTAATGTTTCTCTTGGATATGATACTGGAACACAAGGGTCTTCATGAAACTAATACCATTATCATATCAAAGGATTGGACTATCAATTGAGAGTTTCAGGCCATATGGTCAAAGTCAGTTAGTTTACAATGAAACTAGACATACAGGGCCTTTGAAAGATCGAAAGGGCAATCCTTTTCGCACCTTGCAGAAGCCCCTTTTCATGAAAAGAGCAATTTCTCTCTGCCATTTGTCCTCTACCCAGGGGTCAAATTAATGGTGCACTACACAAGTTATATTAAATAGCAATATTCTATAGTGGGACACAGGAGTGCTTCAGCCCCTAGCCGCCGCAGCTTGGCTGGGGTCTCTCCATCTCTTCCCACTCTGGAACAGGGTCCTGGGTACAGCTGTAAGTGATTAAGCTCTCCTGCAGAGAGTATAGCTGATCCACCCAAACACCAGCACAGACTGAGTGAATGGTGTAAAGGAACTGGTTTATTATGGCCAAGTTGCCTGCTTACATACACAACCCCCAGCACGGGGTCTCCACACAATACAATGTATTGTAAGATCTCTGTGCCTGATAGATAATTGGGTTAAAAACCAGTAAGCAAATTCTTTCCCAGGAACAGAGAGGCAAACTTAAAAATCGAAAACATAAAAATACCCCAAATCATCATAAAAATATATAATAACCCCACAAAAAATACATCCCCAAATAGCACTAATCTGAGCGCCCAAGTTCTCCAAATAGCGCTTAGATCCATGCAGTGTAGGGGAAACGCCACTGTGTTAAAGTTCTGACCGGCCGCACCCATGGACCTATGCCCAAAACATTGGTGTTTGGTGCTTTGGACGGTCAACTTTCGTAAGCTCCAGCTGGCTCTTAGGTAGCATTTGTTCCCGTTAGTCTCAGGCACCTTCCCTCCAAAAAGCGCTCTCCTAGCGGATTTCAAAGTGGTTCAAAACCATGAAACCAAGTTGTCCGGGAACCGCACTGTCACCTCCGGCCGAAAACTGTTCCATAACATTTATATTCACATTCATGCCCAGCTCTGTGTATTTTTCTTATCTCTGTTTGTGGTATGGTTATCTCTATATTGTACTCAGCTCTATGTACTTTATAGATGTTAGCCAAATAGCCAAGACCCTCTAAAGAAGAATTTCCAATTAACAAGTCAGAGGCTGGAGTAGTGGAAGAACAGGATCATGTCCTTAGTGCAATAGAGAAACAGTCCAAACTAGTTCCGAGGGTCATAGAGTTTGATATGTTGCATATATAGAAGTTATCAGTTACAAACAAAGGAATATTAGTTACCCTGCCCATTTCTCTGGAATATAATACACATACCTTTTGATAGCACTTATCTTGCAAGAAGGGTGTTGGAGGTTGAGTAGTTGGCTTTCAGTGTAAGCACGTATAGGTACAAGTGAAAGCCTCACCGCAAAACATAATTATATTACTGATCATACACTTTTTCATATTAACCTTTCTACTGCCATTCGGTAGACTTATCCACTGTCAGTTGGATTAAATTGCATGATATTGCTATTACATGACAAAAAGTCATGATTTTATTAAAGACACGGAGGCGAGTATTGCATATCCCTTTCTTTACTGTCCACCAATAGCAGCAAATAATACAAACAGAATGAAAAAATAATGAACATACAGTAACATAGGCCCCTCCCCGCTCAGGTCCCAGTATAAAAGGCAGCACTTCCCTTCCATTTCCCTCTTTCTGAAGATGCGACCATGGTAAAAATGTCCAAACCAAGAATTGTGAGAAAAGTCCCAAGGTAACAACTTAAAACTGAAGAGGGTAGAACATCAACAACCGGGAAGCTTGACCAGAGGATTCATAGGACCACCGGATAATAGCGGGGGGAGTCCTCATAAGTCGGATGACTGCTTGCCATCTTGTCGAGTTAAGCTGTGAAAACATAAAGGAACAGGAGCTGACAGGTTAAAGTCGATACTTGCAACTAATTTCAAGGTTAAACGGGTGAGAAAAAACCCACAAAAATGCAGTCCCACAAAATAAGAGTGATTTACCATTAAGTTACATAAACATCCTTCTCGCAGTATGGCCCCACTTACCGTACAAAACCATTCAATGTGGTTTGTTGTAGCGTGTATTAAACCTGGGTGGGAAAAAATAATTATAACCGTAGAAGAATAAGATGGGTGGGACAATACTCGCCTCCGTGTCTTTAATAAAATCATGACTTTTCGTCATGTAATAGCAAAATCATGTAATTTTATAACAAGACACGTAGGCTCATATTGCAAGTTTAAAGCTGGTCCACTACCGCAGCGAATGTATGTCGGGCCGTGTGAAAGTAAAACTCCCGGAACGTAGACACCCTTGACCAATCGGCCGTCTTCATAATGTCCTCCAGACACGCGAAGAGGCTGAGGCCCCCAGGACCGAATGGGCGCCAAAGACCGTGGTATCAATGCCTGTCTGGGACAATAGCCACTTCACCCAGTGTGACAAGGTTGTGCTAGAAACTGGGTGGAAAGGGGGACGAAAGGATAAAAATAGCTGTGGAGAGGTAGCGGAGCGATGAGAGTTGGTGCGAGTTATATTCGCGTAGGCAGGCCACTGGACATAATGCCGGAGAGGTAGGGAAACTAGGGTAGGATACCGATTTGATAGAAGTCTTAGTCCGCCAGCTGATGTTGAATGTTACCCCGTCCAGGGTATATGACCTGGCGTCGAAATCCAGCGCTCTGACATCCAAGACCCTCTTGCATGAGACAAGGCAGAGCAGGCAAACCAACTTGGCAGATAGTTGTTTTAGGGAGAGCCCTGAATTATAGGAAGGCCAACACAACGGAGACGTCCCAGGTCGTGGAGTAGCGAGGCCTGGGTGGTCAGGAGAATCGAGAGCCCTTGAGGAGTCGGCACCCTAAGGGAAGCTGTCCCGCGGGACATCCGTCGAAGCCTTGGTGAATTGCCGAGATGGCAGACCGATAAAGGTTGATAGTTCTGTAAGCCTTTCCAGCCTCTAAAAGGGACGTCAGAAATTGCAGGACAATGGTTACAGAGTGTAACGGAACCGCTGGCACCCCGACCGGGTACCTTCCGCCGACGGATGCTCCTAGTGCTTTCTGAGGACTCCAAGCACTCTGCCTGACACCATAACCACTGCAGACCCCACGAACCGCCGCAGCTTGGTTGGGGTCTCGCCGTCTCCACCCACTCTGGACCCAGGACCAGGGTCCAGCTTCCAGCAGGTCGACCTCTCTCCGAATTCCAGAGAGCAGGAACAGGAACAAGCTCTTAGCAGAGCTTAGTGATTATACCCTGGGGAGTATAGTGATTATAGCAATCCCCAGAGTGTAGTTTCTCCAATCCCCCAAACATGAGCGAAACTTCATGAAGGTACAAGATGATCTGACTCCAATGAGCGTTTATTACTCCTTATATACAAGTTTTCAGGTCAGAGGCACACCCCCTGGACCTGGTGGTAAACTGTGACAAAAGGGACACAAACCAATGGGAACACTAATTAACATGATAACACTCTCACATACACAATGAAATCCCTCCTCTCCATCCTGGAGATAATTGGCTTAAGGCACTGCAGTAAACTCAATTATCTCCAGGTACAGAAAATATCTACATTTAACACTAACAGCAAAAATACGTAAAAGTACATAAAAATACATAATTCTTATTTTATTACACAGAACCCCCACATTTAACCTATCCCCAGATAGCTCGGATCTGAGCGCCCAATCTAGGTGAACAATAGACAGGAAACGGGGGAGGGGAAGAAACACACCTTCCCATGGATTCCAATGGGAAGAAACTGTCTTTAGAAGCCAATAAGCCCCAAATAGTCTTTTTTAAATGGCAATACACCCCAGGGCCATAGTCATGAGGAAGGAGGCTGGCAATCAGGCTCCTCCAAAAGCCGGGGGCAAAGGGCAGCTTGTCACCTAACAATCCAGGGACAAAAGGCATTTCGTCACACATCTCCCCTTTGGGGGGGAGACTAACCAGGTACCTGACCTGTCGGTCAGTGCCTGAGTTAGTCGATAAACCCACCCACAGTGAACAAGTACATGAGTAGCCCACCCACAAATAACAAGTGGCAAAGTAGCCCCCCGACAATAAACAGTACTGGCCGGTAGGTTCCAGGTTGTAGGATAAAAATGCAGCATCCTCGGCCTTCCTGGTGCAGCTGGGCAAATAGCTGGTGGTACTTGGGGGGCAAAGGCCAGCGGCGCTCTGCCCTGATGTCAGCTCTTGTGCTGGGATAGCCGGCAGAATGTCAAGCTCTGTACAAGGGTCAAAGGGAGGGCAGAGGCCGACTGCACTCTGTCCAGCTGTCAGCTCTTCTGCTGGGGTGTTGGGAACATAGTCCGGCTCAGTAGCCAGGGGAACATGGGAGTCAGTGGAGGTTACCATCTCTTCTGTTAACCCTGGGGCCAAGTTAGGAGTTAGCTGGGGAGGGGAATTCGTACTTACCCCCTCCTCCTGTTGTCCCTGTGAGGGTAGTTGGGGATCTGGACAGGCTGTCCAGCATCCCTGTAGGTCGGGCACGGAGACCACGGTCCCCTCTGTGCCATCTGGGAGAATGGTGTCTCCCCTTGGTAGGGTAAGCTGCCGCTGGGGAGATAGGGTGCTGTGCTCCTCTCCCTGAAACACAGTCTGCCGCTGGAGAGGGAGACCGCCTGTCTCCACTCCCATAACATTGTCCTGCTGCTGGAGAGAGAGACCAACTGTCTCTGCTCCCGGTAGGAACACACTGCTGCTGGGGGGGAAGGACGACACCTTCGGCCCCCTGGAATTCACACTGCCGCTGGGGAGGAAGGGCGACACCTTCGGCTCCCTGTAATTCACACTGCTGCTGGGGAGGAAGGACGACACCTTCGGCTCCCTGTAATTCACACTGCCGCTGGGGCGGAAGGACGAAGCACTCTGCCTGACACCATAACCACTGCAGACCCCACGAACCGCCGCAGCTTGGTTGGGGTCTCGCCGTCTCCACCCACTCTGGACCCAGGACCAGGGTCCAGCTTCCAGCAGGTCGACCTCTCTCCGAATTCCAGAGAGCAGGAACAGGAACAAGCTCTTAGCAGAGCTTAGTGATTATACCCTGGGGAGTATAGGGATTATAGCAATCCCCAGAGTGTAGTTTCTCCAATCCCCCAAACATGAGCCGAAACTTCATGAAGGTACAAGATGATCTGACTCCAATGAGCGTTTATTACTCCTTATATACAAGTTTTCAGGTCAGAGGCACACCCCCTGGACCTGGTGGTAAACTGTGACAAAAGGGACACAAACCAATGGGAACACTAATTAACATGATAACACTCTCACATACACAATGAAATCCCTCCTCTCCATCCTGGAGATAATTGGCTTAAGGCACTGCAGTAAACTCAATTATCTCCAGGTACAGAAAATATCTACATTTAACACTAACAGCAAAAATACGTAAAAGTACATAAAAATACATAATTCTTATTTTATTACACAGAACCCCCACATTTAACCTATCCCCAGATAGCTCGGATCTGAGCGCCCAATCTAGGTGAACAATAGACAATAGACAGGAAACGGGGGAGGGGAAGAAACACACCTTCCCATGGATTCCAATGGGAAGAAACTGTCTTTAGAAGCCAATAAGCCCCAAATAGTCTTTTTTAAATGGCAATACACTCCAGGGCCATAGTCATGAGGAAGGAGGCTGGCAATCAGGCTCCTCCAAAAGCCGGGGGCAAAGGGCAGCTTGTCACCTAACAATCCAGGGACAAAAGGCATTTCGTCACACAGAGGCCGAAACGGGATCCGCGTTCCTAGCCATGCACCAGCCAGCCCAAGCTCACCAAGCTGACCCATATGCCCGTCTAGTGTCGTGAGCCCATGCCTCCGCCAACAGTCGTCTAGTCGTGTCCAAAACTCCTTGGATCTCCAAGGGTCCCCGGAGATCCGCCATGCCAGGAGTGGGAGGGAGCCGTCCAACCGGAGGGGGTGACATCGTCCCATCGGGTCCCGCAGCAAGTTGTGGCACTCTGGCAGTAGTCAGGGATAGTCAATCGTCATCTCGAGCATTTGGGGGTACCACGACTGTTTCCCAAAAGGGGGTCACCTTGACCACCTCTGCCTGGTGTCAGCAGGTCTGCAGGAGTGAGTGCGGGATCATGGAGAACGGGGGAAAAGCATATAGGAGGCCTCCGCTCCAGTCTTGCAGGAAGGCGTCCACTGCCTCCGCCATTGGATCTGGCCTCCAGCTGAAGAAGCATGACAGTTGGGCGTTGATGGTCGATGGTAAATGGTCCCCAAAGAGACGATATACTGGAGAACACCTCCTTGGCCAATCTCCAATCGCTGGTGTCTGAAAGATATCGTGATCCCCAGTCTGCCTGGACGTTGTGCAGGCCAGGTAAGTATTCCGCATAGACCATCAGGTTCTGTTCCAGGCAAAATTCCCAAAAGTCTTTCGCCAATCTGGCCAAGACTGCCGACTGTGTACCGCCCAGGTGGTTGACATATCTCACCGCCGAGACGTTGTCCATGTGGAGCCGAATGCATGTTAGGGCTCGGTCCCTGGCAAAACTGCGTGTGGCGAAGGAGCCTGCCAGGAGTTCCAGCGCGTTGATGTGCAGCCGGGATTCGGATTCCGACCAACAGTCTCCTGTTGAAACTCCCTCGCAATGGGCCCCCCAGCCGTGGAGACTCGCATCTGAGTCGATCGTGAATTCTGGCATTGAGCCGAAGATGGCTTTGCTGTTCCACGTGGATAGGTTGAGAATCCACCATCGCAATTTGTCCTTCGTCTCGCTGTCCAGTGACACCAGGTCCGCGTAGGATGCACCGGCTCTCACGTGAGCGATCTTCAGGCATTGTAGCGCTCGGTAGTGGAGCGGGCCCGGAAACACTGCCTGTATCGAGGTGGCCAGTAGGCCTATGAGTCGTGCAAGCTGGTGCAAGGTGAGCTGGGGCCGGATGAGGGCCCTGCGTAACTCCTTGCCGATGGAACGAATCTTGGATATCAGGAGGCTCAGCGTCGCCTCCCCCGAATCCACGAGCAATCCTAGGAATTCCATGCGAGTGGCGGGGGTTAGGCACGACTTCCCAGTTGATAATGAAACCTAGGCGGGAAAGGAGGCTTATGGCCAGCCGTAGATGTGTAAGGAGGGTAGAACGCTCCTGAGCCATGAGGAGAATGTCGTCTAGGTAAACGATTAGCCGAACTCCCTGACTGCGTAACCAGGCCATCACAGGCCATAGTAGCTTCGTGAAGCACCACGGTGCTGAGGAGAGGCCGAAGGGTAGGCAGGTAAACCGCCAAGTCTGGTGCCGCCAGTGAAAGCGTAGGAGGTCTCGAGATGCCACTCCGATCGGTACCGTCAGGTACGTGTCTTTGAGATCTAGCTTCGCTAGCCAATCTCCGTGAAGGAGAAGATCTCTTAGTAGGTGAATACCTTCCATCTTGAAATGGCGGTACCTGACTATGGCATTGAAGGGGCGCAGATTTATGACGGGTCTCAATTGACCGCCTTTCTTTTCCACCAGGAAAATGTTGCTTATGACACCTGCGGGATTGAGAGGTGCTCGTTCTATAGCCCCTTTGGTAAGAAGGGTGGAGAGTTCCTCGTCGATCCGTCTGCGATCCTGGAGTGAAAAGCAGATCGGTCGAGGAGGGGGAATGTGTATCGGATGTTCTATGAGTTCTATGTGGAAGCCCCGGATAGTGGTCAGCACCCAGGGGTCTGATGTTATTTGTGACCAGGCAGGGAAAAAATGTTGGAGTCTGCCCCCTACACAAGCCAGAGAAGAAGTATGAGGTAACTCACCGTATGGTCGTCTGGAACTTGGGTTGCCCCGAAAACCTGTGGATTTCCATGGACGTCCGCGTGACAGGAAGAAGGTGGGAAACGGGTTAGATTCCTGGTACTGCGTATGGTGTTGGAAGAAGCCTCTTCCCGTGCCACGGGGTTGGGGGTAATTACGGCCGGCCAGATGGCTCCTGAATCTGCCGGCCCTGGTGGAGACCCCTGCCCCTGGAAAACCCGTCTCATGGAGGCCTGGGCCTTATCTAGGGCTGTGAATGCTCCAACAAAACGCCCTACATCCTTAATAAAGGAGTCTCCGAAGAGCAATCCTTGGGCGTCCTTGCCAGCCTCTGTGAGGGCGAGGTTGGCCAGTTTGGGCTCTATTTTAAATAGGATGGCCTTACGCCGTTCTATTGATAGGGAGGTATTCACACTCCCGGCAATACATATTGCTCTCTGGACCCAACCACGTAGGTCTTCGGGGTCAACCATGCGGTTCTCCGCTCTGGCATCTTCCGCCAAGTCAAATAATTTGGCCAGGGTGCCGAATCTGTCCAGGTGTTTGTCCTGGCAGGACTTTAATGCAGATTCCAGCCCCTTACGGGGGTTCCAGCCCAATTTGGTGCGGAACTGGGTCATCTTGGGGTCTACCTCAGGAGTGTCGCAAACTTTATTGGGCACCACAGGCCTAGGACACTCCGCCCTCAATTTGTTGCAGGCCGCTTTACTCAGGGGTCGTCTGACCCAATTCTCCAGATATGTGGCAACATGGTCGGCCAGGAGCCACTCTGCCGATCCCGGATGGTGTAGGTCATCCGGGTCGAAGAGTGGAACACCCGACGGATCCACAAGGGTGGACCCCGCGGCCGCGGGGTTCCTAATCCCTGTATCACCTCCGGGCATCTCTGCTTGAGCAGAGGAAAGGAGGTCAAAGCCTGTATCAGCGGCATCCGCATCAGAGTCACTGTCCGACTTAATCTTAGCCTCCTCATTTGACCCGATTTCTGAGTCGGAGTCGCTCTCTAACTGTGCTCTGGCACATTTCCATAGCCGCGCCCGTTCTACCTGGCGCGGAAAGGCTCTTTTGCGTGGATGGGACACGCTTTCTGGGGCGACCGTAGGTACGCCAGTCATGGTGTTTCTGGAGGCAGAGGGATGTTTAGACTTATGGGTAGCCTTTTTATATATCTCTCCCTGAGGGTTCACAGTAGGACGCGTTAGAGGCGTCGTGGAGCCAGAGTATTGCTCGTCCAAAGGACGTGGCAGGAGGGCCTGTGAAATGGTGTGGGAGAGGGTAGAGGACATAGACCCCATGGCCGCCATAATAGCGTCTGTCTCCGAGTGCTGCAGCGCTAAGAACTGAGCCGTATCAGGGTGGGTAGTTCCATCTGTCATAGTGGGCGAATTGCCTGAGGTGACAGGGGCCTCACTCCTATTGAGTGGGGTGTCAGACTCCCCAGAGGGAGTGGAACCAGAAGATAGTCTGGGTTTAGGCATGGTAGAAATAGCCAGAGAATAATCCCTTATAAGTAGCAGGAATAGTATGGGTTAGTCACCCAAACAGCAATAGCCAAACAAAAAACGCTCTCACCAGGGCCCAGACCAGTGGTACACTCAGATGCAGGGTAGGAAAGAAGACAGGAAGTCTGAAAATGGCCGCCAGTAATCTCGCGGGATTCGCGGCATCCGCGAGATTCGCGGCAAAAAAACGAAACGTTCGGTAGGTAAAAGGTGAATTCGGGAACCAGATAGGTAAGTATAGGGAAAATGTAGAGTAGGCGAACGGGCTGTTCGCATGAAAAAATTGAATACGGCAAACAGGCGAACGCGCTGTCTGCCGAATGGTGAGTGGTATGTATGCGTGGCGAATCAGCCGAATGGGCTTACTTCGTGCGCATACACAGCCGGGTAGGGGAGAAAAACGTGTGCAAAATGGCACTGAGGGCAGGGAGGATGGAGGAGAGGAGGATAGAGTACAGCAGAATAAAAAACGGTACAATAGCATAATATGAAGAGGAGAAAAGGTGGCATGTACTTATCTTGTGTCGGAGCAGCAAAGAAAGAGGGAACTGGAAGGGAAGTGCTGCCTATTATACTGGGACCTGAGCGGGGAGGGGCCTATGTTACTGTATGTTCATTATTTGTTCATTCTGTTTGTATTCTTTGCTGCTATTGGTGGACAGTAAAGAAAGGGATATGCAAAATGAGCCTCCGTGTCTTGTTATAAAATTTGTTTGCATTTCAGCATTACATAGTTATATTGATATTTGCCACATTTATGTCTTTATATTGTGCCCAGCTTGTGTTATTGTATGAGCATCTTTGTATTATACTCATCTCTTTGTATTGTATAAGTATCTTTGTACTGTATAGGAAGGGATACAATTATGGGGGAGGAGTCTTGCTTCACCACTGCTTACAGGAAGTAAAGACTCTCTTCTGTTCGTACAAGTTCTTGTACTATGATGAAAAACAGCATAGCAATGTTTTAAGGGAGATTCTGCTGTCAGCGTTCTAAAGTAGAAACTATAGCTCCCATAACCCACAGTGGCTCCCATAACCCTGCAATGCAAAGATTTGGGGGATACGACTATCACTGCCTTAGAGAGTTCTAAAAGCATTATTATTAGCTGAATTACTTCTTGGTCTGGGCAGAGCTCACCACAGAAGCTGCGGGGGTGTTTTATTGCAAATGCAGGAATCACACATGCAATTATATGTTTTTGGCTTTTTTAAAAACTTTTTTTAATGTATTGTTTCACCATATATATATTTTAATGCATTATGTAATGGCATTGCAAAAATAAATAATAACCGGGGGTGTGCCTTTAATGTTTAAACACTAGTACTATAGTAATTAGAAAAAACTTGTATCTGATTTTTGTTATACATATAACATTTAAACTAAAAAAAAAAAGGTGTTTTTTATGTTATATAAAGAAAAATGTATTCCTACTTACCGTAATTTTCCTGATCATGGGCCATGACAGGATAACAATGGGTAACTCCTCCCTATCCTGTCAAATTATCAGATTGACCAACTCAAACATCCCAACAAAAATTGCCTGATGAAAATATTGGATGAGGACCAAGAAGTCATTTTACATACAAGTTCTGGGGAGACTTTGGCCACTGCCACTCAAGAGGGAGAAATTGCTCTAGTGGAGAGACCTTCATGTACTGTAACACCTGAAGCTTAGTAGCCTGGCAATAGCCTAGACTATCCATCTGCTGATGGTAGGTGGTGACTCAAAAGGGCACAGGAGGGGACAAAGAAAGGCAACGGAGGGGGCTAAAGATGGCACAGGAGGAGAGGGGGCAATAAAGGGCATAGAAGGGAGGGAAGACACACAGAAGGGCTGGGGGCACAGAGACACACAGATGGTCTGAAGGAGGACCAGGGCCGTCTTTAACATTGATTGGACACTGGGCAGGCATTTGTTTGGGCCCCCTGGATCCTGCCATCCCTCGCCCTCCCCCCACACTTTCACTCTCTGGCATGCAATCACGCCCTCCACCCCAACACAGTGGCAGAACTAATGTAGACAGGGCCAGGGCTGGACTGGGAATTAAAAGCAGCCCTGGAAAAAAAATATTTACCAGCCCCATAATGCATCGCGCCAGCATAGTATGCAGATACAGAGTTAGAACAGATAACTTAAAATTAAAAAGTACTTCAACGTAAAAAGAGCACTCATAGGCTTCAAAATAAACAAAAGTGCAGATTTATTTTAAGCAGACGTGCCTTTGCATGTAATCAATGTTTCAGTCCAACTACCTTGACATATTAAGGAAAGCTTGTTAATGGGACTGAAATGGTGAATGTATGTAGGGCACAACTGAAATTTTTTTATTTTGAAGTCCTGTGGGTGTGCTCTTCACTTTAAATATTGTGATCCTTGTTTGCAGGTAGCACGGTCCTCTAGGGCAAAAACATGCACAGTCCTTGTTATTGCATATACTCAGGGCCGTCTTTAACATTGATTGGACACTGGGCAGGCATTTGTTTGGGCCCCCTGGATCCTGCCATCCCTCGCCCTCCCCCCACACTTTCACTCTCTGGCATGCAATCACGCCCTCCACCCCAACACAGTGGCAGAACTAATGTAGACAGGGCCAGGGCTGGACTGGGAATTAAAAGCAGCCCTGGAAAAAAAATATTTACCAGCCCCATAATGCATCGCGCCAGCATAGTGTGCAGATACAGAGTTAGAACAGATAACTTAAAATTAAAAAGTACTTCAACGTAAAAAGAGCACTCATAGGCTTCAAAATAAACAAAAGTGCAGATTTATTTTAAGCAGACGTGCCTTTGCATGTAATCAATGTTTCAGTCCAACTACCTTGACATATTAAGGAAAGCTTGTTAATGGGACTGAAATGGTGAATGTATGTAGGGCACAACTGAAATTTTTTTATTTTGAAGTCCTGTGGGTGTGCTCTTCACTTTAAATATTGTGATCCTTGTTTGCAGGTAGCACGGTCCTCTAGGGCAAAAACCATGCACAGTCCTTGTTATTGCATATACTCCAGGCACTTTATTTGTAAGTTCACACAGGATACAGCAGTAAATGAAAACAAATGTAACAGAAAACCCTATAAACAAAAACCTAGCTCGTCTGAGCACTAACTGACATTAGGTTCCCTATCTCTCAGGGTTAAACTAAACAAAACAATATTGCACCAACCTTATTAGAGAGCAACACTCTGCTAGCTAGCCTGTTGCTTTCCTTTCTGCACTCCCAGTGCTCCAAGCCAGCCTTGCCCTGACTGCTTTGCTTTCTGCACTCCCAGTGCTCCAAGCCAGCCTTGCCCTGACTGCTTTGCTTTCTGCACTCCCAGTGCTCCAAGCCAGCCTTGCCCTGACTGCTTCCTTTCTGCACTCCCAGTGCCTAGTCTCCTTGACTCTATCTGGAGAGAACAGCCTCTCTCTCCTACCTGCTTCCTGGGAGGAAGCCAGCGATCCCTCTCCTTTTCCTGCCTAGCCGGGAGGGGTTTATTCCCACTGCAATAGCTCATTAACTGCAGCTGAGCAGTGGGTTGGAGACGGTCCAAAAAACCCTGGCCTGGATCTATGTCTCCCCAGAAAACCACTAAACTGTGGAGTGGAGCATTGGCCCACCCTTCTCTCCAAATGCTCCACCCCAGTGGCCCATAACTAAACAAAGCGTTGGGTTGTGCAACACACGAACTACACGTACTTCCCCTGGGGTTAAAAGGCCTATCTGCCTTCACTTTATCACAATATGTTATTGTGCTGGAGTATGCACCTAGCAACAAGACTGGGCCAATATCTGCTCATTACATATGGTACATATTAATGAAATTTCTCTGTGTATTATGCATTTATAAATGTACATTAATATGTGTAAATATAATAGAGATATAAAACTAATACACACTGTGATAAAGTGAAGGCAGATAGGCCTTTTAACCCCAGGGGGAGTATGTGTAGTTTGTGTGTTGCACAACACAACGCATTGTTTAGTTATGGGCCCCTGGGGTGGAGCATTTGGAGAGAAGGGTGGGCCAATGCTCCACTCCACAGTTTAGTGGTGTTCTGGGGAGACCTAGATCCAGGCCAGGGTTTTTTGGATCGTCTCCAACCCACTGCTCAGCTGCAGGTAATCAGCTGTTGCAGTGGGAATAAACTCCTCCCGGCTAGGCAGGAAAAGGAGAGGGATTGCTGGCTTCCTCCCAGGAAGCAGGTAGGAGAGAGAGGCTGTTCTCTCCAGATAGTCAAGGTGACTAGGCACTTGGAGTGCAGAAAGGAAGCAGTCAGGGCAAGACTGGCTTGGAGCACTGGGAGTGCAGAAAAGAAAGCAGTCAGGGCAAGGCTGGATTGGAGCACTGGGAGTGCAGAAAGCAAAGCAGTCAGGGCAAGGCTGGCTTGGAGCACTGGGAGTGCAGAAAGGAAAGCAACAGGTTAGATAGCAGAGCGTTGCTCTCTAATAAGGTTGGTGCAATATTGTGTTTAGTTTAACCCTGAGAGATAGGGAACTAATGTCAGTTAGTGCTCAGACGAGCTAGGTGTTTGTTTATAGGGTTTTCTGTTACTTCTGTTTTTCTTTTACTGCTGTATCCTGTGTGGATTTACAAATAAAGTGCCTGAGTATATGCAATTACAAGGACTGTGCATGTTTTTACCCTAGAGGGCCGTGCTACCTGGTGACAAGGATCACAATATGGTGGAGAATGCGGGCACAGTAGCACAGTGAGGGTCTGTGGGTGTGCCAGGCATTCGGTAGTCTGCTTGGGGACTTTTATTTTTGCAGACCTGTTAAGCAAACAAGTAGCACTGTACCTTTAAGACTGTTACCTGCTTGGTGCTATAATGGAGGACCTGCTGAGAGCTGTGGTACAGGCAACGGCTAAACAACAAGGCACAAACAGTTTGCTGGCTGCACAGGTTAAGAACCTGAGGGACGCTCAGCAGGAGCATAGAGCTGCCCTTACTGAGGTTTTGCAGATTGCCCCCTGCAGGGAGCGTGGGGACAAGGGACCCTGTAACCAAGCTACTGACATCCTGCATGGGATGACAGAGGCAGTAGAAGAAGTCTTCAGCAAGCTGAAAAGCATGGAGGCAGCAAAGCGTGCTGTTGAGAAACACGCAGGAGAGAGAGAACAGGCATTAAAAGGCAAGAAGGATGAAATTGAGCCTGAAAGAAGTGATAAAATGGAAGAGGGTGAAAAGCCAGCTGGATCCTCAAAGGAACAAAAAGAAAAAAAGTTAGTAAAGAGTCCAGCAAAGCTGAAGGAAAAAGCGGAATTGCCAAGAGGCAGTGATGGCGACACTGATGACATGCGCCAAAGTAAGAAAGGTCAGAAGAATCAGAAAGGAGAAAAAAAGACTGTGGCTGAGGCCAGCAGTGTCAAGCCGGTTTGTGAAAAAAATGAAGCAGAAGCCCCTGATGTACACCCAAGTGAACAAGTCAAAGGCATGAAAAGCAGACTGACTTGGGGAGTCAGAGAAGACAACAGCAGAGGAGCTGAGGAAAATGGAGAGAAGCAAGGCACCCCAGTGGAGTATAACAATGTGGTGCACTGTCTAGTAGCTGAGGCTACCCAAGAATGTCGACCAGCTGTTGAACAGTTTGGCAGAGAAAAGCAAGGCCGAGAAGTAGTAGCAAAACAAAGTCAAAACAAGAAAGGCAAAGTAGCCGCTTCTGATCTAAACAAAGGTGAAAGTGACATAGTAGATGACATTGGCTTAACAGAAATAAATATTTCAAAGACACCTGGTATAGCTACAAACACTTTGAAGGATTGTTCGGGAGCCGTAGAACTGAATCTGCTGGCAAAGACTACTGCTACAAGGCCTGGGCGCACTAACTACCTCGAACAGCTGCCATATTCGGGGAACACAGTTGTGGAATTAAAGGCGGGACTCGGACTGCCTGACCAGCTGTTTGATACCGGGGCTGTCATGATCCAGCGAGAGGCCATGACTGCGTCTCTGGACACCCCCAAGGGAACAGGGAGACCGCCAGAAAGCCCAGAGGAAAGCATTGCTGATGTTGAGAGGTGGCCACTCAAGCCTGAGCAAGCAGAGGATACCCCTGGGGAGGAAACCAGGCAAAGGAAAGACGAGCTACGCCGGGAGTCTGGGCCTCCGGCACAAGAACAGCGCTCCATACGAGACCAGACTGAGAAAGAACTCATATGCTTCAACTGCCGCATGCATGGACATATTACATATAGCTGTCCTGAGAGTGAAGAGACAATACAATGTGACATAGTAATAAGGGCTCTGTATAGGATTGTATTGACTTGCTTAAAGATGTGTATGGTGACTGGTGGTGGTGTTACAGCACAGCTAAAAGTGGTGATGGTGGTAGGGAAGAGTGCACAAGCACTAATTAATCAAGGGAGCAAGGTAGCCGCTATCTACAGTAGGCCACTTCCTGTAACTGAGAAGTTAGTCAGGGCTGGTAGAGCCCTAGGTGTTATGAAAGTTCACGGTTTGTGTTCTAAGGCCGCTCGACCCGATGGGTCTGAGCTGGGGAGGAGGATATGTGATAAAGTGAAGGCAGATAGGCCTTTTAACCCCAGGGGGAGTATGTGTAGTTTGTGTGTTGCACAACACAACGCATTGTTTAGTTATGGGCCCCTGGGGTGTAGCATTTGGAGAGAAGGGTGGGCCAATGCTCCACTCCACAGTTTAGTGGTGTTCTGGGGAGACCTAGATCCAGGCCAGGGTTTTTTGGACTGTCTCCAACCCACTGCTCAGCTGCAGGTAATCAGCTGTTGCAGTGGGAATAAACTCCTCCCGGCTAGGCAGGAAAAAAGGAGAGGGATTGCTGGCTTCCTCCCAGGAAGCAGGTAGGAGAGAGAGGCTGTTCTCTCCAGATAGTCAAGGTGACTAGGCACTTGGAGTGCAGAAAGGAAGCAGTCAGGGCAAGACTGGCTTGGAGCACTGGGAGTGCAGAAAGGAAGCAGTCAGGGCAAGGCTGGCTTGGAGCACTGGGAGTGCAGAAAGCAAAGCAGTCAGGGCAAGGCTGGCTTGGAGCACTGGGAGTGCAGAAAGGAAAGCAACAGGTTAGATAGCAGAGCGTTGCTCTCTAATAAGGTTGGTGCAATATTGTGTTTAGTTTAACCCTGAGAGATAGGGAACTAATGTCAGTTAGTGCTCAGACGAGCTAGGTGTTTGTTTATAGGGTTTTCTGTTACTTTTGTTTTTCTTTTACTGCTGTATCCTGTGTGGATTTACAAATAAAGTGCCTGAGTATATGCAATTACAAGGACTGTGCATGTTTTTACCCTAGAGGGCCGTGCTACCTGGTGACAAGGATCACAACACATTAATATACATGTCATATACTAATGGCGGATCCAGAGCCTGAGCCTGAGAGGGGCACTTGTAGGTTATTTAAAGAAATATTCCATGCACAATAACCACTACTCCTCTGTGTAGTGGTTATGGTGCCAAGAGCATCGGCACCCCCTCCCAGAGTAAGTCGTCAAACAGTTTAAGAACAGTTTGACAACTTACCTGGAGTCTGCTGGGATATGGGGCTGTAGTAGGGTATAGGAGCAGTGGTGCAATGTGTGTGAAAGGTTCAGTGTGTGGGTGGGCAGTGTGTAAATGTGTATGTGTGTGTGTGTGTGGGGGCAGTGTGTGAATGTGTATGGTGTGTGTATGGGGCTAGAGTTCACTCCTACTACTGGGACCACCAGGAAGTGGTGAGAGTGAACTCTAGCCCGTAGCTCCAGGGCTAGAGTTCACCCTCGTGAGAGCCGGTGCGTTGCCCCAGGTCCTCTCTTCCTCCCACCGACTAACGCAGTGCCTATTAAGAGCAGGAATCGGCAACAGGAAAGCCTTGAGGCTTTGTGATATATACTGCCCCTATGTGTGTCTCTTTATCTCCAGCCCCTCTGTGTGCCTTTTTGTCTCCCCAGTCACTCTGTATGTTTCTTTCTCCCCCTCACTGCTCCTCTGTGTCAATGTCTCCCCTCTCCTTCCCAGTCTCTCTCTTCCCCCTCTGCCTCTTTCTTCCCCTCCCCTTGTGTGTCTCTCTCATTTCTCCCTCTGTCTCTCTCTTCCCCTCTGCCTCTTTCACCCCCTTTCCCCGTGTCTCTCCCTCCCCCCATCTCTCTCCCTCCCC
>OW240919.1:45462669-45507386 GCA_933207985.1 Pelobates cultripes
TTTTTTTTTTTTTTTTTTTTTTACCCTCAGGGGTTAAATTTATTTTATTAATTAATTTAAGTATTTTAAAATTATAAATTTAGCTAGCTGGGGTGGGTGGAAGTTAGTGCTAGTTAAGGGGTTAAAGACTTGGAAAAACAATTCAGTTTGCTTCCTCTTAAGTCCCTGATAACACTGACTGCATAGGCCAAGATCACACACAACAGCAGTCACTATAGCAAATATCATCAAAGAATAAAAAGATCTTGCCATTATTAGAGTTGAAAGAGAAGTCCGCCATCTTGTGGAGCTGTGCGAGGCCCTCTCAAGGAGTATCGACTGAATTTGTTGCAACGTGATATTTTTGGACCACTGTCATTTTCACAATTCCCGCCAGTGGGACAACTGGAGCCCAGTAAAACATATGCACAGTTCTTCTAGGGACATTCTTCATTCTTTGCTTTACCAAGATGGTTTCTGTGAGCAGATGGTAAGTTCGAGCTATGGCAGCCTGTTTTCCACCATTGCTCTTGTAGAAGTCCAGCAGATAGCACCATCTTGAACGTGTACGTCAACAAAATCCTCTGAGAAAATATATGTCAGAAATGGAAAAGGACTTTAATACGGTCAAGAACTGGTTGTGCGTGACTCGAGGTTCCATCGAGATACATCACAGGAATTAGAACCAATCAAGGTACTGGGTAGTGGGTACCATTTTAGGTTTTGGAGGCTGAAGACCGTGGACCAGGTATTGTTCAATATTTTATGACCTGAATGCTTGCTTCCCTTATCCACGTTGATTGTGGATGGCAGATAGTAGTAAAAACCATCTATATGTTTGTAGTGAAAACTAATAAAAAATAATTAAGGTTCCTATGTCCGAAGCACAGGAAATATATGACCTATCACAGGCACTGCTGTCTGTGCCCTCCCTTCTTCTTAATCCTTCAATGCGTTTTCTGCAGATGTCAATAGTTTTATATGTGGCGCCAGGTTCTAAGTTTTGGTTCTGCAACGGACTATTTCCTATGATGCACAGCTAGCTGCTCTGAGCTTTGTGACCTAGCAGCATCCATGCATTTGCAGAAATCTGCTTCCAAAACTCAGATACACTGAAAATGCATCTTACAGCGACATTTGCCAATCACTAGCGAGATCCTTTCAAAAGTAAATGGTTAACTGGACATGTTATCTTTCAAAGCTCCAACGTTTTCTCAGTGTTAAGGATTTCTTGTTCCCATCAGCAGCAACAATCTGCACATCATTGACAGTCTACAACGCCGCGATATGGACTTGGCGTGAATCCCAGGCTACGGGTGATCGGACCTCCTATGAATGGGGCTGAGAAGTTGGCAGGATCCATCAAATTGGTGATGAGAGCAGCCTCGGAGCCACAATAGGCCCCACTGTCTGAGACCTATAAGGAAGTGGCCCAGTGATGCTGTTACTCTCTTTGAAGTGGAATAACCCGGTTTAATGCAAGCCAACTGTGACTATAAAGAGGTCGCTTGATTTCCATTGACAGAATTTTTTTATTTTTTTTGTGGTCAGTATAAACACTGCTCTGTTTCTCAAATTTCAAGGATAGATATAACTTCAAAGGATGTTACACAGATAATGTTTTACACATAATAACCTTAATAGATCATATCACTTGCTACCAGTCTTTTCGAGCTGCACAACTGATCGATCTTCCGACATACGTGAAAAACATAAGTAAACATGAGATCCGCAAGAGCATGTCTTGATTTTTATTTGTTTGCTAATATGAGTAAGGGGAACAAAATACAATTGTCAATGCTAACAAAATAAATGTAAAAACACCCACATGTTGTCAAACATATTGAACATTTTTGATATGTTGATTTATTTTTTTCAACCGTTAGCTTTAATATTTTTGCTTTACAGATCTTGACAAATTTTTCCACTACAGTCCAAATTCCCTGTTCCGAACGGGGCAAAAACATCCAGCTGCATAAGGAGCGATTCAAACTGCGCAATGTGTTTTTTTGGGGGCTTGAATTAGGTCTGGATTTCAGTCGGGCCGAACACAACAGAATGGGTAAAATTGTGACCAGAATGCTTCAAATCCTGGCCCGGGATTAACTTTTGTTAATGTGGCAGATACATAATTAACCCTTTCATTGCTGTTGGGCTTTTTCAAATGATAATTTCACTTGGGGAAAAAAAACAAGTTAATAATAATTTTTGAAACATTCATCCCGTGAGATGCATTTGATTCTGAATTGTATTAATAAAAGTGCATTGTGAATCTTTTGAATCATTTACTTTGGATGAGATTGGATGAGAAAGCACTGATTTCGACCCTGAATGCATCTGGAGGATTAGTGTACTTTCACTCGGGGCCAACTAAATTCCAACCGTATTTGGCTTTACTAAATATAACGATTGCCAGTGTGGTCAGAAATGAGTCATTTTTACCAGGTTTTGCCCATCTGGACAAAATCCGTTATTTGGTGTATAACCCTACGAGTAATATATTTTCTGCCTAAAATCAGTTTTTGAGCCAAAGTAATAAAAGTAAATTAATAACCATGGAAATTAGAATGGTGTTCATGCAGATTGCCCATCTTTCCTATGTTCCCCTGTTTTGTTTCAGAATTACGGAACGTTATTTTTCCTGTGATTGTACTTATTATATGGGACCCATTGACAACAGCGGCATTAAAATGAAAGTTCAAAATGCTGAGTTATTGGAGCGATGCTGTAATGACACTAAAGTCATAAATACATTACAACACAGCTTTTGAAGGACTTTTTGTAATGCTAATGCATGTGTTTTAGGGCAGAAAACCGTTTATATTATGCACAGCATGTTGTTGTAGCAAAGCACCATTATGGAAAAAGCTATTGCAATCGCATGTATACCGTGAAAGCATCATTTTAATAACACCTATTTGCCATTTAATGGAGCGATTTTGATATTGTGTATATAATATAATGTAAAAAAAAATGAGAACCTGTTTGCATTTGCTGACCCAGAGCTTCCCTCCACCATTATTACACATACACATCACCAATTTTTTTTTTTTTTTCTCACAATACACAAACTAAACACTTAGATGACTCATACACTGCAGGTATGGTTGACAGATGTTATATTTTTTATTCACTGTAATATTTATTAAAGAAAGACGGAGGAGCAGTTTCAATGTCATGGGGTCTCCTGGGGACAAACCATCGTTTGGTCCACCAATGCCCACTTTTTATATATCCTTTTCTTGTCTATGACCAAAAGCAAAATATAAGGCATTACTATAACTGCTGAGACTGCGAGAGGAAGTGAATAAAAAAATAATAATAATTAAATACCCAACTAGCTCTACATAGTTTCAGAAGATTGCCACAATCTGGAATTATAGAGAACTTGGTCTTGATGTTTATCGACAGTGATCTAAATTACAGGTAAGTAGATCTATCAATGGGTAATATAGTATTAAAAAGTACCTTTCCTTCCTTCGTTGTTTCCTGCGCGTAATGCAACGTGCGTAAGATTTTTAGCCGAAAGAACCTAGAATATAGAGATGAGATGAAGGGATGAGTTACTGTCTTGCGAGCATTGTAGCGTAAAGCTTTGGCTGTGCAGCATAAGAAAAGAGGGATCCAATATTCCAGGCACCAGGAATTCAACTGTATCCCTGGGGTCAAATGGCTTTCTTTGCTTTCAATCATATTTTGTAGGAGCTGAAATGATTGGTTAGAATTGTAAGAGGTTCCTGGCCCATTACCAGTTAATGCATCCTGTTGCTTGTTACAGTAACAGATAATGTCATATTGTATTTACTGAATTTACCGTAGACTTTTAACAAGCGTGTATTATCGAATGGATCTAGTTAGTGGAATAAATGTAGGTTTAATGTATGTAGAAAATTGTTTCTCGTGTTTTAAGGCTATCTAAAAAAAATCACTTTGACAAAATGTAAGCACACTGTCAAAATAGAATTTTAAAATCTTTAGAAAATAAATACAAAATCAGAGTGGCTCAATACGATTGGCATAGACTGCTGGGATTCAAGAAAGGCTCAGATGTATCTCCTCAGGATCCTCACTTAGAAGGATGCGCTGCATCAAAAGTGTAATAATGAATGCAATAAAAAACTGAGCAAAAATCTATTTATCCTGATTTGTAGTCATGATATCAGATACAAGCTTTGAAAATGCGAAATTCTTTGTGCCATACCGTTAAGTCATCTCCCTATTCTGATGATCTGATGAGGCTTGAGAAGCCAAGAGAAAAATCAAGTTCCTCTATTTGAAAATATTATTTGAGACATCAAAAAAAATTTAAATAGAGAGGTCGCAAATTTAAAGATGGCCCAGAGTGTGCAATGTGATGATGATCCAAAAGTATCAGCCTATATTTGAATCGGTATCGGTATCTGTTGTGGAATGGACTCTGTAGACTTCCATTGGGGCATCTGGCTAAATGCATTGTCATGGTGCCTGATCGGCACCTCTGTGTGACTGCACCTGATCGGTACAGTCAAACTATCACAGTGTCCAATCGGCACCACAGTGTGGCTGCGCCTGATCGGTACAGTCACACTATCACAGTGTCCAATCGGCACCTCCGTGTGACTGCACCTGATAGGTACAGTAACACTATCACAGTGTCCAATCGGCACCACAGTGTGGCTGTGCCTGATTGGCGTGGTCGCACTAAAGGAGGGAGAGGTTACTCCCCTCACCCCCAGAGCCTCTCCCTCTATGCTGTTTGTGGATCTGGGGCCGGGTCCATTGTTGGGAGGGACGTCAGCCGCTGCAAGACGGTGCTAATTAATAACGCCACCCACAATGACGTCACTAGTGTTGTGAACGTGTTTACGGCGTTACATTTTCCCCATGCACACACGTTATGGGGTCATGGGACCCAAACCAGCCAATAGCAGGATTTACTGGGTTATTTAAACCCAAACCTGCAGTTGTTGGCCCTGTCATGGTTTCCATCCTGTTAGCTATCCGAGAGCGCATTCCTGATTCTTATTATTGGTTTTTGATCTTGGCTTGACTTGACTTCCCGTATTTCTGATATCCCTGACCTTTTGGCTTTGTTCTTTCTGAATTCCTGACCTTGGCTTGTGTCTGTTTATTCTCTTACGTTAATTCCGGCCATTCTAAGGCCAAGTAATACGTTGTTACTGTTTGTATTTGTTACGTGTTTTACTTAATTCTGCATTGGGCCACTGGTTCGTCCTGGCCATTGGTTCGTCCTGACATGTATCCATTGTAGTCTAGTTAAGATAAAGCGACAGTAAGGCAGTAAGAGTCTACTCTGTGCTTTTCCCTGTCACTAGGTAAGGAAGCAGCCCAGAGGGACTCTTAGTCAAATGGAAAAAACATCTAAAGATGCACTGAAACTCATGGCCCTCAAAAAACAGGTTCGGCTGCTTCAAGCAGAGGATCCTCTATGCCTTATCTGTATTATTCGAATCAATAATCTGCTTGACCTCTTCTCTAAATTATCCAACCCGTACTCCATTCAGTAAGCTTGGGGTCCCAAGTTTTGTCAGTCATACCAGAACCCACACTACAATACTATCAGTCCCTCGGTATTTCTGGTGGTTCCAGAGGTCCTTTAACAAAACGTAGGCCTTGACATCAACCAGCTGCTGTAGGAGATGCCTGTATGACCAAAATAATTTCTCACAATACTTTAGGATCACCGAGGTTATAATTTATACAGAGTGCTGAGTTCAGTAAGATGTCTTTTACTACACATACTACATCACTATATTGTATAACTGGCACGCACTATATGAATTACGATAGATTATATTTAAGTTCAAACGTCTCCTTATGTAGTCAAATCTTCATTGATAACAGTAAAAAATTCTTTATTTATTTGATTAAGAGGATATTGATTAGTAATTACCTCCCCTCCATCAATGCACCATGATCCTTGGTCTGTGAAAGTTACACTGTAGCCCTCAGTATCGGTGTTAGAATGGAGAGACATCTGTCAATCTGTTCCTATATTCCCCACAGAGAATCAAGAAATATAGCAACGAAGAGGCTATCACAGCAGCTAGAGCACATATAATACAGTTGGTATAATACAGAACAGAAGGAATGCCTATAGAATGGTTCTCCTGCCTCCCTCTGTCACTCAGTTTCTTGGCAGAAAGGTCTATTCCATTGGTATAATTCTCTTTGTCGGGATTTACTGTATATTTACTTGAATTTAATGTGCACCTTTATTGGCAAAATAAAGTCTTCAAAATTTGAATGCATATTAGATTCGATGGCGCATTAGATTAGAATATGAACAGCGCATTACCTTCGAGTATGATTTCAGTGCTAACAAAAAGGAAAACACCGTGCAAAAAAGGCAAACCGTGCATGCGTACTACTCTCTCTTGCTTACCTAGTTTACGACCTACTTGGACAATGACCACTCAGAGGTGTGAAGGGCATACAATGCAAATTGCATTCACATCACTGTGACAGAGATGCAGGACTTTGCATTACATTCACCAGCAGCAACAATTTTTGGCTTCCAGGTTTCAAAAATAGAAGTGTGGATTAGATTCAATGGCACATTAGATTCGAATACAGGTTTGTTATAAAATGTATATAGGTTTGTTATAAAATGTATAGATTTGAAAGCAGTTCTTCTAACGCAATGTCTAGCTGAATTTTAATGCATTTGTATTTTATGTATGGGTACATGGCCCAGATGATCAGTTTTTCAGGTAAGTTGCAATTTATGCTTTTACCTAATTCTGAAAGTGTGGAATGCTTCTTAGAATAACCGCACATCAATTTTTATGTCAGTAGATCAGGATATTTATTACCATTATTATTATTATTATTCAATATTTATATAGCGCCAACAAATTCCGCAGCGCTTTACAATGAGTGGACGAACAGACATGTAGTTGTAACCAGACAAGTTGGACACACAGGAACAGAGGGGTTGAGGGCCCTGCTCAATGAGCTTACATGCTAGAGGGAGTGGGGTAAAATGACACAAAAAGGTAAGGATAGTATTAGACTAGTGACAGTTGCAGAAGAGGACATTAACTGACATGACATTTATTATATTAGTGTATTATTTTCCCCTTTCTCTGAAAGTGACAGTTCCTCATTCTTATACCTGTTAAATTCTAAAGAAGCATTGTGGCGGCCACTCAAAGAGAAGAGGGGTTTCCGCCGCCAGAGATGTCCTTTCCCCCTTAGTCCTTCCCAAGCAGTAATCCAAGCAATAATTAAACAGGTATAGCTGTTCCTTATAATCATGAGAAAAGGCTCTGTGTTGAGGGTGAAGTTGAACTGTTTTAATAGTTTAATAGGCCCACAACTGGCCTTATATGCAAGGGGTTTTCCATGACATATTCCAGGGGGAATTCCCCACTGGACCTGAGAGGGGACTGTGACAAAGTACACATTGTAATTACATTAACTCTCAGGTCCAGGACATACATAACGAACACCCCAAAATATACACTTAACAATTAGGTACCCTCTCAAGTCCGATATCCCCGGGTAGCCTGGATCTGAGTGCCCAACATATCTGAAAATCACTCAGATCCCACGAACGCAGCCGAAATGCCACTGGGGTATAGTATAGACTAACCGCGCACGAGACGCCTGCCCAAAAGCGTTCCATGAATTCAGGCGGAATGGTCGGTCTCTTTCAGGAGTACAAAACATTATAAAATAACAAAGATAACTGTTCGTGCGTACATTGGTCATGTGCCCCTCATTCGGGAGTTGGCTCCCACCGAATGCCGCTATTTTCAGATGAATGGAACCAAACACCTGCGAGGTGGAAGTCCCAGCGGTGTTCGCGCCCTTGAGTGCCTGATAATAGTTCCATACACTTGATGACCAAACACTGCTGTATAAATTCGCGAGAACAAGATGGCTGCCAACTCGTGTTTGTCCACACGAACGGTGGCCACCCAGCCGACCACTTAGAATGTTAGGGTAATTGCGGTTTGTGAAGGTGTGAATGAGGTCAAGTAAGTCAATGAGCGGCACACGACTGTAGTGTGTGTGGTCTGTCCAACGGGTACTTTGTTCGGTATATGAACCAAATGGGTTAACCTGTTCGGTGATGTTCCTATACCGGGCCATTCAATATAAAACAATAATTCAGGGACAGGGTGATCTGTCACAAGCATTTACTGGGAGAAGAGCAGTGGAGACAATAAAACACACTTATCTCTGGATTACTTATTGGTATGGATAATGTCCTTTTACCATGATGCCCCGGGCATGTTCATGCATGTTCTAGCAGGAGTTGAATACATTTTTTTTTTTAAAAGCAGATGTGAAGTGACCATTTAACTTTAGTTATTTCATATTCCTGGTATAAAAATTCTGGTACTATTGGTATATTTTTTTTATTTTTTATATTCTTTATTTTTGTTGTGCAAAAAGGTTTACAAACAGGCCTGCAGTGCCATGATAGCAGTAACAGGTGTTCTTTGGGGCAGTGAAGACCCTGGGTGGTGAGGAGTGGGGAGTGGGTCCTGTAGAGTGTAGTAGTTTTGAGTAGCTGCTGTTGGTATTTTTTAAGTATGTTCATAAGATGTTGTGGCTTGTTTTTTGTTTTTTTTTGCAGAATAGTGTGTAAGTCAGACAAAGAGATTGTGAAAAAAGGTTTAATACTTTTAATTAACAATAATTCTGGGTGGATTTGAAATCGCATTACTAAGTGCAGTAATGTTCTGCAATCCCTGTTAACGTTGCATATCCAGCTGGCGTACAAATAGATAAACTAAAAAAAACTAAAAACAATATTTGAACAACTGCGTCTCAGCTTTACAGAATAATTAGTCTATCATGTGAGCGAACACTATAAGAAGGTGAATTAATTATGACTTTCTCTACAGATCCCAACACAATATGGAAGACTTATTTGTTATGTCCAAGACTGGGCATAGTGCTACCTTGAAGCTCATTGCTAATTAATGTCCTTTGCAGTTATAAAGCTTTAATGAAGTTCCAAAGTGCGCAAGAAAAAAAAAAGAAAGTTAAAGCCTTTTATGCATCACATGAACAATGTACAGCGATCACTTTTTTATGGCTTACAAAATTCGAATTATTAACCTTTATTTATGGCCCCCTTAAACATGCACTGAGCCCCCCTTTGCAGAACCATGTGTTAAGACATGCACATGTTTTTTATTTTCCTTGCTGGTCCTTAAAAGATAATGTTGGCATTAAAAGCATTTTCCTATTTCTTGCCCATCCTTTAAGGGTATTTAATGCACGCATGTACACTTTGCATACAGCGTCCCTGCGTAGGTCAGTTCAGGGCAATTATTGCACAACAAAGTACTGCCTCTTAGTGACATCAATTGGATTTGCGATAAAGAAAAAAAACACTCAGCCATGAAACAGATTTTCTTTTCATTTTTAATATATTTTCGCGCAATTAATAATTGATGAAATTTTACAGGAATGCAAAACATATTAGGTTGTCAAGATTTTACATTAGGAATACATTACACATAGAAAGGAAGCGTTTTATAATTGCTCACCCAGATGACGTGTATTTACACTAGGTATAAATTGTATTGTGTGAATTTTTTTTTTGTCAGTTTCTAAATACTTTTTTTTTTGCCTTTTTAAATTTTTTTTAGAATAAATTACCGGCTTGCTTTTTGTTGATTTAAAAACAGGATCCTCGTGGGGGAAGGAGCCTAGCATCCAGGCTGAGCGGTTGTGCTGAACCTCAGCTCCCGCTTCATTCTGCACTTTTCGGGGATAAACCCCCCAAAAAACGACACGACTGAACACTGGAGAGGAGCTATCATGACGGGAATACCTGGGAGAATCACCCAATACCAAAATCAAGACTGCAACCCCCCGGGGACCCGACAATATACCCTGAGGCCTACCGGAGATTGGTCAGTGGGACCCGCGCCGACTGACCTGGACATTGATCCCTCGGGCCTATCGCCTCCTACCTCCCTCCCCCCCGGACCGATGGGGGTCATCTCGGTGCACCTCAAGCGACAGGAGAAGCAGTAACAAGCAGAAACCACAGCTCGACGAGCCGCAGCACCAGGGCAGCCAAGCACATAGCGCATCCAAAATGGCGGCGGCAAGCACACCATGCGAGCCAAAATGCATACCTAAGACAGAGATCTATAGCGATGTTCATCGGCGTCTGGATGCTGCTTTTGCCCAATTCTGGCACAGGCTAAGAGAACGACTGCAAGCACCTCAGGCTAGCCTGCAAACCCTACCGGATACGAGCAGGCTGAACCGAGCCCACGAGGAGCGGAGAAAGACGCCACTGCAAAGGCAGACAGAACGCAAGACCAGAGCTGGACAATGCGACCATCCCCAAGCTAGCCACTCCAGCACACAGGCTGAGGGCTGCGAGGAAACTGCCCCCGCAGCATCGACCACCCTGCAGTTGGAGCCGCCCGCCGCAGGCGGCGAAGGAACAGCGGCTCCACCCGCAACCGACATGGGAGTACCTCGAACTCACAGAGCCCTCGAGTCAGTGGTCTGACGATGCCTCCCTCTGCATGGGTCTGGGGCTGGAGAGGGTCCTCGCCCCGCAACTTTCCCTTCCCGACCCGGATGACAATTTACCGGCATGGGCTGAAAGGGACTGAATGCAGACATGCTACACTCTTGAACTCTCTCCTCTCATTTTCTTTTATTCCTAAATGTTTAATAGATGTAACGCTAAGCTTCTAATTATTGTCTCTAATCAGCCTATGTTAGCTAATATTGAAAATCTGAGCACTAGAGAGGGTGACGTAGAATGATAGACTGCACAAGCACTATGATTAGCAGGCACTGCAAAGTCTCATTCGAGCTTACTATTTAGGTCTTAACCGTTAACCGTAAGTCTGTTTTCAGTCATTGATGCCAAAGGCTTATTCTAGCACACCGAGCAATAGATGCTTTTATTAATTTTATGTACACGTTCAAAAAGAATAGACACTGTCAGCATACGCACAATGACAGGAGAGATTTTGCCGACATTAGATTAGAATCGACCCCACACATCTGCATTGTATTCTAATACACAATGAGGACGCTTAGTCTTTTATTACAATATACGTCTGTGTATGGTACCATGAGTTCCTTCAGTTGAACTTGGAGCCCTTACCCCAAACCTGCTTGTAACAGATCCCCCTGTTTTTCGTTTAATCTGTAATATATGTTGTAATGACAGTAAGACTGTTTCTGGCCCTTTAACTGTGTTGTGCAAAGGATGGGTACGTTTGATATGGCACTTCGGATACAGCCGAAGTACCGAAGTAGTCGAGGTGGCCGCCATTAGACAATCGAACACGTGGCGGCGGCCAGCAAACGCGGTCAGCGGTGTGTCCCGTCAAATCCCTGGAACAGAAATCAGCCACACATTTGAACGAACACCGCTGACCTGTAGCTTCCCCTACTCTTCGACACTGTGGCTGGAGACTAAGTCCCATTCGAAGATTCGAACGTATGTTCGAATGGGACTTTGTCATCTTTTTTGTGTAAAATAGACTGCCACTTAACTAACGACCACCGCTGAAACTTAACCCCGTTTTTAATTCGAAACTTCGACAGAAGGCGAAGTGCGTTCGACTATTCGAACGTCGCCTTCGGATGGGACTTTGTTATTTTTCAAGGCAGAAATAGACTGACCACACAGCCTGAATCTGTGGAACTGTTTTGGGCATGCAAACAGGTGTGCGGTCGGTCCAAAGAGACACTTCAATATTTCTGTAACAACTGAATGGATTTGTACGAATTTTGAATATGTTTATCCCCAAGTTGTGTTGTTCATAAAAATATAAGTTTTATTCCTGTAGGATGAAAAATCATAGAGTTATAAAAATGCATAAAAAAGTATAAGTTTTAGCTTGGAGATAATTGAGTAGATACAGTAAGAAACTCAATTATCTCCCAAACAGAGGGGAGGGAATCTGTGGGATGTAACCATTGTCTGAATGGTTAATGTCTACTTGTCTGAGGGTGTCTCCCTTGCATGGGAGCACCTCATAAAAGCAGAGTACCTGCCATTAAACCTCAGTTCTACTTCACCCTCAATCTAGAGTCCTGTCTCTTATTGGGGTAACCGCTATACAGCTATTCACACAAGCTCTTGTAAGAGCTTCTTCACTTGGAACACGACTGGATGCTGAGAATCCTCCTCACTGATCGGGAAAAGGACACCCTCCAGTGTTTGAAACCCCTCTGCTACACTGGGTAACCGCTACCCTGCTCTTTTTTATTATCTTATGCATTACTTTTCCTCCCACATACCTGTTCAGTTTATTTTTATACCTCCATTTTTATTGCAGTTTTGATTTATGCAGTTAAGTTTGTGTTTTTTTTTGTTTTTTTTGGATATAGTGAGATATTTTGTTTTTTTTTAAAGTCTTTATTTGTACAATTTCCAGATTATATACAGTGAGTATTCATAAAGAAAGGGGGAAAAACATCAAGTTCTGTGTACACCACATAGTAAATTAATTCACGTTTAACCACATATCAAATGTCAGCATTCAGGGTTCTCCCTTTGACCTCATGATGGTATGGGAGCACCCCTATAAACCTCTTATGACATATCCGTCTAGTAATGTGGTCAAATGGGGAAATGCAATGTTTGGGTAAACATGCTATGAAATTATGGATTAAATAAAAATAGTGGAAAAGGGAGATGGGGAAAAGATTAAAGGGGAGAAGCACTGGGACATGTAGTCAAGAGGAGAAAATGATTGACCTCTCCAGTCCGGCCTACAAAACTGCAGTATGTTCTGAAATATGATGGTCCCATGCCATGACATATCTAACTTTATCTCACCAATTTATCATAATAAATGTAAACAAGATGTTTTCTTTCTTCAAACTTTTTTTGTTCCTCTTTAACCCCTCTTAGTTCTAGCCATTCGAGAGAAAGTCTAAGAGACCTGTTAAAAAATAAATTTGGAGTGATGTCTCCGAATGAAAATCATGTTAATCAATACTGGAATGAAACGATTCCAAAATGATCTCACCTGTACACTGCATGGGTAAAGCTACAGGTAAAACAATTTGTTCCACGATTACCCGGCATTTTATTCAGACATATCGCTGAAGGCAATTTTTTGCAATTGTCTAAATATAAATAAATTGATTCTGAGTTTTTCTAGCAGGTGAGAGGCGACGAGTGCGATGAGCAAGACTTTCTTATCTAGTTATGAATGTCAGGTTTCTTGGACGGTATGATACATCCAAACTGGTGAAATCTATTGCTGTTAAATGAGTGATTTGATGTCATGAGCTTTGAAATCCTGAGACGGAGCCATGTGTCAAGCAGTCAATGAAATGATTATCTGATTCAACGTGACTTGCAGGCCAAGGTGATGATTTTAGAAGGCTCGTCTCTTGTAGGTGCACAGCCATAGATTGTACTGATAGAACCGTCTCTAAATGTCTTATCTACAGAAAAAAGTACATTTAGGAAGCCATGCACTATAAAATCGCAACAAAAATAGATAGTTACAAATAATTAGGACATTTTCTTTATGTGCTTAGTATTTGTAGCAATTTATATTAAAAGTTACTGGTAAATATTGTGATTGCACAAATACATTATAAACTGTGCTATTTTAGCATGTTGATGGATATCACGTTAAAAATACCCCATAATGTTTTGCCTTTATATGGCGTTTAACTGACATTTTACATTTGTACATTTACATTTTTGATTCACAGTGTAATTTTATTCTCTATATTGATTTTGGCCAGTCAAAATAAAATAAAGACAATGAGAGTGTTTTAGACTTTAATGTTTTTAACATGCTACAGTTATTGTCAGTTTTGTTCTCTATCACCAGCTATTGCAATGCTCCCATCCCTGTGATGTGCTAAAGCAATGCTCCCATCCCTATCATCGGCTATAGCAATGCTTTCATCCCATTCATCAGTTATAGCAATGATCCCATCCCTATTATCGGCTATAGCAATGCTTTCATCCCATTCATCAGTTATAGCAATGATCCCATCCCTATCATCGGCTATAGCAATGCTCACATCCCTATCATCGGCTATAGCGATGCTCCCGCCACTATCATGAGCTATAGCAGGGCTCCCATCCCTATCATCGGCTATTGTAATGCTCCCATCCCTATCATCGGCTATAGCGATGCTCCCATTCCTATCATCGGCTATTGCAATGCTCCCATCCCTATCATCGGCTATAGCAATGCTCCCATCCCTATCATCGGCTATAGCAATGCTCCCATCCCTATCATGGGCTATAGCAATGCTCCCATCCCTATCATCGGCTATAGCAATGCTCCCATCCCTATCAAGTGCTATAGCAATGCTCCCATCCTTATCATCGGCTATAGTAATGCTCACATCCCTATCATCGGCTATAGCGATGCTCCCATTCCTATCATCGGCTATAGCGATGCTCCCATTCCTGTCATCAGCTATTGCCCATCCCTGTCATCGGCTATTGCAATGCTCCCATCCCTATCATCGGCTATAGCGATGCTCCCATTCCTATCATCGGCTACAGCGATGCTCCCATTCCTGTCATTGGCTATTGAAATGCTCCCATCCCTGTCATTGGCTATTGCAATGCTCCCATCCCTATCATCGGCTATTGCAATGCTCCCATCCCTATCATCGGCTATAGCGATGCTCCCATTCCTATCATGTGCTATAGCAATGCTCCCATCCCTATCATCGGCTATAGCGATGCTCCCATTCCTTTCATCGGCTATAGCGATGCTCCCATTCCTGTCATCGGCTATAGCAATGCTCCAATCCCTATCATCGGCTATAGCTATGCTCCCACCCCTCTCATCGGCTATCGCAATGCTCCCATCCTTATTATCGGCTATAGAAACACTCAATGCATGCTTCTCTAGCTAATGATCATGCTAATTCCCTTCACTGGCAGTATCCCACTCTTTCTCTGGTATTGTTGCCTCTCCTGCTTTGGCCTTCGAATACCGAGTTGCTTAATGGCAGCATGGTGCAAAAAATAAAAAGGGGGTGGGATCAGTCCAATAACACATTGCTGATTATTTTGGCATTGCAGTGGGTAATATCATATTTCCTATGTCATTTACTTCGTGGTATAAATTTGAACAATTTACAAACACACCCACGTGCAATGCATTCAGTTCAACCACGGACTAGGTACTCAAAGGGTTACTGCCGTCACAACAGCAATCTTCAGCTTGTCTGCAAACCTTAACAATAGCAGAAATTAATTAGTTTATTAAATAGATTTCCTCACAGCGGCACATGGCAGCGGCACAGTATAGGAAGGCTGCCTGCCTAGTAACTTATTGCTGACACATTAACAGAGTTTATCTTTTTATTTTATTTTTTTCATTTTATTTAGTAAAAGGAATTGGTGGGTTGGGGGGCAGAGAGGTTTTCTCTTATAGCAATGGCACCCTCGCAAAATAAAACATGCGCAACTCTGTATTTTTGTCTATGCTTGGCACCCCACATGTTTTCCAGATACATTACCATGATGCTTAGCGTGTCAGATAGCTAAGCATCATGGGATATGTGTATTTATAGTGGATGCAGTGCGTGTGTGTAATAAAGGAAGCATTTATTACAGGGGACTCGGGGCAAACAATGAAAGGGTTCCAAAATGAGGTTTGGGACTTTTAAGGTCCCCAGTTGGGGCACTAGCGTGTCAGCCTCCTCCGCCCCAAGCAATGCCCCTGCTGCTAGGCTGTCTGCCCTGTTATAATGCCCTAAATATTAACTTTTTGTGTGGGATGTAAGGCAGCTATTTTGTTAATTATGCACTAGGGTTCTTCTTCTGGTTAGAGAACTGTAACGTTTATAGACAAAAAAGTGCATGGAATCAGTGCCCCTCCTGGATGCTGTGGGGCGCCGTCTGTTTCCACCCCTACTAAATCTGTGCTATCAGACATGTCGATGTGAGGTTTCATTGTTAAATGCTCCTATAAATGGATTCCTCTTAGAAAAATATGATTTGATGCAATTTTGTTTTTCTGGAAAGACAAACGTTGCTACTTTCATGTCCACTTTAATCTTAATCCTTCTGTAGTTTACTTCGCACTGGCATGTGAGTGACAGGTCTGAACTCAGAGCTTTCTCAGCCAGAAATAATGCCTTTGGTGTTTCATGTAAAGAAAAATGAGAGAATCCTGATCTGTGGTCAAAATTGTTTAGAGAATATCAAGTTCTCCTACTGTCAGTAAGTGTCACGCAGTGATTAATATCAGCAAAATTCACCCTTTTTGTATTCTACCCTTAGAGGTGGAATAAAACTGAATTGCAATGAAGTTTAAAACAAATTTCAAAATTCAGGTCAATGGAACTGATTCGAAAAACATTTCAACTCGGTTATAGTCACACAGAGGCAGTTGGAGTCTAAATTGTGCAGTTTGGTTTTCAGTTTATTCAATTTAGTGAATAAACTCTACCATGGACCTGATATCTATAAACAGGACTGCACTCAGAATGTGGGGTCTTTTACAAAGCTACTGGACAGGCCGCCCGACATACACTCCAAGATATATTCACACATACCACCAGACAGCTATAAAACACTTACAGACACACTCACACCCTCACAGACACAGACACCAGATCACAGACACACACAGATACTTACTGCCTGTCATGTTGCCTGTATGTAACTGTTGTATGTCTCCAGGCATTCATGATTTTTCAGGTGGCAACTGACGATTTAATATGGACATGCATCATTCTGTTATTAATTGTGGCACTAGTCACTTTGAACTCACGTTATTTAATGCGGTGCATGGATACTCACTGCCAGACATTCATTCTCAGGCACACTCACAGATTCACATACAGATAATCACTGCTACACACACACTCACCCACACACACACAGATAATCACACACTCATGGATACTCACTACCAGAAACACACGTTTATTGACAAAAAAAGTGCATGGAATCAGTGCCCCTGTTACTGGCAGACACACAGACAAACACACACTCACTGGTAGACACACACGCACACATATACTCACTGACAGATACACATTATCAGGCACAGTCACAAAGAAATGTATGTTTTAAGTGGCCCTCCTTTGGTGGGGATCTAGTGTGGGATGTTCATTCACCCCCTACATGTCTTGTTTCACACAAGGAGAGGTAGTGGTCTGTCAGAACTTTCTCACAGTTTTTTAACAGGAATGTCAGAACAGCCCATTCAGGGTCTCGCACCATTGGTGTTCTGTTATGCAGTCCTGTTAGGGGAGATCTTTATATCTCACAGCATCGTGTTACAGGGCCCCAATGATTATCTCCGTATTGGGGTACTGGCTGAACCCCCTGATGGTGGCTCAACGTACAAGCACATTTTTACTAGAATTAACCTCTTTATGACTTCATGAGTTTTTGGGGATGTAAAGGGATTATCTGAATTCCTGACCGGAATGTGTTAAAGGAACAGAAATGTGTCCCTGCTCTAAGACATTTCAATTACAAAACAGGTAGACTGGAAGGTAATACATCTCACATGTTGAACATGTTTAAAAGATGACACATCTGAAGAGGGGGTGATAAATTCCCTTTAACATGAGAATATGACTCCGCTATGTCATTCAGCAGCGGGGCCAGGAGAATTTCCAAATATTTTCTAAAAGGTAGACAAACATTAGATCCCTAGATATTGCCGAAGTACAGTCATTACTAGTCCTCAAATATTTCCAGCATCATGAGTATTTATAAACCGTATCCTGGGAAGGAGTTTTTGTAAAATAACCGGCAATTGGCTGGAAGATATGGTGACTAACCTGACGTAACCGGCATCCGGATGGTTTTAGCTGCTGATTGATACCATTTTTATACCAACCAGCCATCCAGTGGTAAGAGGAGAGGGGCCTACGTTGGCCTGAAGCCACATGCAGCACAAGCCTTCAGGACTAGCTCCCAACTTTCTATTTACTAGCTGATGGTTGGTTGCTGGTACTGTGTTCATTGGTTAGTTTATAATAAAGCTCTTTTTATTTTTAGGATATTTATTATCCGATATTCTACCACGGACCAACGTTCCTCCCTATATTTCTATTATGGTGGCTTATAAGGCTAGAATTTGTATCACATGATCTTTCTTTTTCGACCACATTTCAGTTACATTATGTATCCTTTTAGCCATTTCTAGTTATTATCCTTCACACTGTTTCTCCAGGTAGATATTCTCTACATTCTATGCGAGATGTGCAATTTTCTCTAACTCCCAACTTACCTGATGCCACCAAGGCTTGATATCTTGCCTGACACACGAATCATGGTTCCGGGATCACAGAAATCTGTGGCAGGTTCTCACGTGAACTCCCGGGAAATATAGACGTTATTGCAATGCCAGCAGTGGCATTAACAGCCTGCGCCCTATGGTGAGAAATCACATCTGGATGCATTGTTTGCATTACCTACTACAGAAAGGTACTGCCACCAAAGCTGACATCCAAAGCCTGCTCTTTATATTCTCTATTTAGATAGATTTAAAAAAATATATATATAGAATTTTCTGTCCATAGCTTACTTTTAAGAAACTTTTAAGTAAATTCTGTGTATAGACAGCAGTCCTTGAGTGCAGGTGTGATGATCCAGGGGCCAGTAGGAGGTCTAGCAGAGGTTTGGGTGTTATAAAATCACCCATGGTAGGGACAAATCATGAATTTCAGCACCTTGGTCAGCTCCACTTAAACACCACAGCACCTTCAGCATTGAGAACCTGTTACTTTAAAATCTAAACAGAAAAATAGATTGATGTGTAATGCATTTTTTTTGTTCCCATATGGTAAACATTTAATCAAATTCAACACAACGGGGATTATTCAATAAACTGTGACTGGTAGTGACCTGAAAACTGATGTGCAAAAATAGCAGATTTAGAGACCGGTAGGATTATTTACTAAATTGAGAATTGTCTGGAGTTTAAAGAGTGACTTTCACATTTAAGGCCACAGTAGCCAAACAGGAAGCATTGCTGACTTAAAGTTTAGGTATTTGGGAATTAATTACATGTGAAATTCACTTTGCATTGCCAACAAATCTCACCCTGCAGGATTCACAGACAGGCTGTTTTACCCTAAACTCTGCAATCTGCCACAATTTTGTGATCCCTTTACAGCATTACACTGAGCAATAGTGCAGGCCATGTGACACGTGTTGCATTGTGTGTTGCATTACGGGACATTATAGGCACCCAGACCACTTCAGCTCATTGAATTGGTCTAGGTGCAGTCTCCCAGGTCCCATAACCCTGCAATGATAATTATTGAAGTTTTTGAGAAACTGCAATAAATACCTTGGAGGGTTAAAGGAACCCTATAGGGACAGGAACACAATATGTATTCCTGACCTTATGGTGTTAAAAGCCACCATCTAGCCCCCCTGGCCCTTACTTGAACTTTCTAAATATAGTAAAACCTTACTTGTATTCAAGTCTGCAGCTGCTGGCTCTGCACCTGATCTGCCTGCTGTCTGCTGACATCATCCGAAGTGGTGATCTGAGACAATCACAATGCATAGGATTGGCTGAGACTGTCAAGGAGGCAGATCAGGGGCAGAGCCAGCACAAGTCAAACACAGCCCTGGCCAATCAGCATCTCTTCATAGAGATGCATTGAATCCATGCATCACTATGAGTAAAGTTTAGTGTCTGAATGCAAAGGGAGGAGACACTGAATGGCAGTCACACTGTGCAGCACTGCCCCAGGAAGCACCTCTACCAGCCATCTGAGGAGTGGCCAGTGGAGTTATCCCTAAGCTGTAATATAAACACTGCATTTTCTCTGAAACAAACAGTGTCTACTCTAAAAAGCCTGAAGGTAATGATTATACTCACCAGAACAAATACAGTTGTTCTGGTGACTATAGTGTGCCTTTCACTCCACCTCAAGTCCTGTCTACCAGACAGTCACTAGAGGGACTTTCGGGTGTCTAGGTTCACAAAACTGAAGCACAGTATTCCAGCTTCATCCTTCAACTTGTATAATGCTTTCCTATGTGGAAAGTCCTAAAACGAGCATGGTGAGCACGCACATGCACATTAGGCTCTATCCCCCCTGACGTGGGTGGAGGAGCGGAGGCGGAGCCTGAACGAGCATCAAGGGACATCAGAGCTGGAATCAGGTAAGTGACAGAAGAGGTTTTTAGGGGTAGGGGGCTGCGAGGGAGATATAGTGCCAGTAAAACAACTTGATTTTCCTAGAACTATAGTTTCCCATTAATGTTGTGATCAGCAAGATCTGTGAATCTTGTGGCACAGATTTCTCTTGCACTGCTTCCTTGCATATTATGGAACTTCCTAGTGCAGGGGAAGCAGGGAAGATCTTTGCAGTACACCACGAATCACCCCTAGGGCAATGCAACTTATAGGAATAATCCTGGCAGCTGCTGAGGGATGCATGTTATAAGGAGTAAACCAGTCATACCCAGGGCTGAATAGGAGGCCAACTGGAGACCTGACCCTACTAAGTTTGAACGATAGAATACATTGACACGGATGGCTTTGTATTCTGGGAAATATAATCCAGATGTTTTGAGGTCCCATAGGTTAAATACTATTGATCTAAAAAATCTAAAAGAAGTAACCTAGATAAATCTATGTATAAAATAGAGCTCAGCTAAGATCAAAGTAATTGACCCGAGAGCTTTCTTCCTGTGATAAAAATTGACACATTTTAATAATTTGAAAGCCGACTTTTTATTGTTCTGTCTTTAACCCAGAACGAGAGACGCTAAGCTCAGCCAACGCAGTGTCTGTTGAACAATGTATTCGTCTTGAAGATAAGATTGTTTCCAAGAGTTTAAATTAAATAAGACGTTGTTTGTCTTAAGTGACAGCTTGGCACCGAGCACTCAATAATGTTTCGTAGCCTTGGCTACACAATCACAGCTGGAGAGCAGCTACAAAATCAAGGAGACTGATCCAAGGTGCATATTTTTGTGGGTCATTTTGCCACGATGATCTATTGTGACAGCAATTATGACCACCCATTTTGCACTCTCTGATAGTGTTCCCTGTAAGCACTTTGTATGATTGCCTAGCGCTGAAAAGTTAGATGATAAAACTTAAAGAGCACTCTGGGCCCCATAACAACGTAACCATAAGTTGTTATGGTGCATGGAGGTCCGAGGCCTTTCCTTACCATTAGTGGTTAAACAGTTTACAAATGGTATAACCCCAAAGTCTGTGTTCCATTGCCAGATTGCTCTCCCCCAACCCCCCCTTTCCTTCCACTTTTTAAAAATTCTTCAGAAGGGAAGGCTCAGACAGAATCATGCAGGGGTGCCACTGATTGGCATTAACTAAGACACAGGACTGGAGCAGGGATCATAGTTCACGAGACCGACCAAAGTGGAAATTATGGTTTGCACTGGATGCTCCTGCATGCATAGTGCACCTTCGTGCCATTCTGATGCTGGATGCCAATTCTTGATAATAGCAGAGGTGAGCTAAAATGCGGGTTTGAGGCCAGAGTGGAGACTCATCGAATGGGGAAGGGGAGGGAGAAGGCTGTTTGAGTGGTTGTCTGTTCTCAATGTTATGTTCCTTTAAAAACACTCCAGTGCTTCAAAAAAACACACAAACTCTATTTTATAAATGTGTTGCTATTACACACTCTACAATAGTGCAAAAAAGTGCAAGTGTACAAATATCACTTTTATACCAATATATTGGTGAAAATTGGTAATTTACAAATACCACTTTTATATCAGTGTATTGGTGAAAAATTAGTAAGAAAAACGGAGCACTTACAATACCCCGCTATATGTACCTTAGGTCTGGTTACTCCAGTTATGCATACATATGTATAAAAAATAAATAAGAGAACATAGTGTAATACAGTATTATAAATTTTGTTATTAGAACAATGAATAGTGTTAAACTCACAAGTGGAGAGCAGAGAAGTCTGCTCTAACTTTATCCGCTTCTTGTGTAGAGCCAACAAGTCATAGGACAGCAGCAAGTTGAAAGAAACACTTTTTTATTTCCAAATAAATCTTCACAATATTAAAAATAGTCCCCCAAGTGGTATCGCTTTGCTCACTCAGTCTCTCTTTGGAAGGCGTACTGCATACAGTTTCGCTGCCGGCTAGCACCGTACCGCAAACACTTCCTGGAGGCGGAGCCTAATGACGTAACCACGGGACGTACGTGATGACGCGTTTCGCCACAAAATCGGCTTCCTCAGATCACACTTCCATTTTGCTGCTGTCTTGCTTTTAAGTCCGTTTTCACAGGTGTATGTCCACCTATTAAGTCCTCATTATTGGTTACCAGTGTAACCCCTTAATACCTTAACAGAAATCTTCATACAATTATTCATTCCCAGGGTCATATCTCCTAAACCAAATTTTTTCTTGCATATGAGAAAAACTAATTTATTATAAAACACATTTATTAGACACATACATAAAAAACATAAGCCTATAGATTAAAAAACTAAAAGTATCTCTTAACTATAATAATTAAAACATACTAAAAAATATATAGTAAAAAATATCAATATATATTATAAAAAATTATATAAATCAAATTCTATATTTAAACCTCTCGGTTCCAAAGTTCCTAAACGGTGTACCCATTTCATTTCTTCTTTACCTATTGCATTTATATGATCTCCTCCTCTCCAAGATTTATTAACTATTTGAATTCCTAAAAAAATTAACCCATTTGGATCCCTTTTATGGTATTTATTAAAATGGGCTGACACACTGTGTTGCTCAAAGCCACGTTTTATATTATATACATGCTCATAAATCCGTTTGTGAAGGGGACGTATTGTTCGACCCACGTATTGTAACCCACATGGGCAAATCAGCAAATAGACAACATTTTTACTGCAGCAAGTAATAAAATCTTTTATAACAAATTCCTCTTCTTTTTCTCTTGCTTTAAATTTGCTTATTCCTTTTAAAGTTCTATTTTTACTGCATTTACAGCCCATACACTTTCCACATGAATAAAAACCGCTTTTATTATTTAAAAACGTTGTTCTAACTTCTTTTCTAGGATGATTAAAGGTAAGGAGTCTTTTAAAATTTGGGGCACCTCTAAAAGTGATAAAAGGTCTCTCTGGTAAAAATTTTTCCAAATCTTTGTCTTTCTTTAATAAAGGCCAATGTCTATTGATTATGGATCTAATTTTTCTAGAATCACTATTAAAATCAAATACTAGGGGTATCTTTATATCTTTTTCTTCAGTCAATCTGTTCTTTTGTCCCACAATTAAATCTTCCTGATCAAGTGTAATTACTTCCTCATATGCTCTATTTAATATATTTTTCGGATATTTCTTTTCCGTAAATTTATCCATAAGGATACTTGCTTGATCTTTAAAAACATCTATTTCTGTACAATTCCTTCTCAGACGTTGTAGTTGTCCTTTTGGAATATTGTCTAACCAAGGGGAATAGTGGCCACTATTATATAGCACATAACTATTTGCATCAACTTTTTTAAAATAGTTTCTAGTTTTTATACTCCCTCCTTCTATATAGATATCCAAATCCAGAAAGCTAATGTTATTTTTACTGTGAGAACTAGTAAGATGAATCCCCCAGTCATTTGCATTCAATTTATTTAGAAAATTTTCTAAACTTGACTCGGTACCTCTCCATATAAAAAACATATCGTCAATGTACCTGTAATAGGAGACTAGGTCCGCCCCCCATTCGCAACTGTTATAAATATTAATATTTTCCCAACTTGACATAAATAAATTAGCGTAGCTGGGGGCGAACCTAGTCCCCATAGCGGTGCCTTGACATTGAAGATAAAATTGGGAATTGAAGAAAAAATAATTATTATTTAAAATCCATCGTATGCTATCTATTAAAAATTCTACATGGGAATGACTAAACTTACCAGATTCTTCTAGAGTCTTTTTAATCTCTCTACACCCTAAATCATGAGTGATTGAGGTGTATAAAGAAGAGACATCACTAGTAACAAGTATAAACGAATCCTCCCATTTTATTTTCTTTAGGATTTTTATTACTTCTGTAGTATCCTTCAGATAAGATGGGATTATCTTTACTAGATCTTGGAGCCATATATCGACATATTTAGATAAATTAGCCGATATTGACCCTATCCCCGAAACGATTGGCCTTCCTGGGGGGCATCTAATATTTTTGTGTACCTTTGGTAATGTATAAAAAACCGGTAGTCTTGGATGCTCAACTTTTAAAAAATTGTATTCTTTCTCGCTAAGGACTCCTGTATTTCTACCCTTTTCTAATAATACATATAAAGATTCTTTAATTTCTTGAGTAGGGTCCTTTTTTAAACATTTATATACTTTTACTTCCCCTAATTGTTTATTACACTCTTTCAAATAGTCCTCTGTATTTTGTATTACTATACTCCCCCCCTTGTCCGCCGGCTTGATGACTATATCCTTATTAGTCCTTAATTCCTGTAAAGATCTCCTCTCACTAAAGCTGAGATTATGAGGTCTTCTTTTCTTATTATTACTTGTATTTAGTTCCTCAAAATCTTCTAAAACGCATTTCTCGAACATATCTATAGCACTTGTCCTATAATTTCTTGGATAGAATGTAGATCTATTTCTTAAACTGGTATGATCTTTATCTTCTATCTTATTGTCACATTTATTTATAAAAAAAAACCTTTTTAATGTCAAGTTCCTAGAATATTTTAGCATATCCACATACGCTGAAAAAGAATTAAAACCTACATTGGGGGCAAATTTAAGACCCTTATTTAGAATCCTAATTTCATCTTTAGTGGGGTTATACTTAGAGAGATTTATTACTCCCTCCAATTTGATGTCCTTCCTCTTTTTCCTATACTGTAGCTCTCGTCCTCCTCTACATCCTCTATATCCCTGTATCTCCTTCTTTTTTGAGGTGAGAAGGTTACCCTTCCTTTTCTCTCCCCTAAAAAATCTTTTTGTTCTGATTGTAAATTATCATCTGAAAGGATTTCAAAACGGTTCCTTAGTTCGGTATCCTTTCTTTGCTGTACATAGGGCGGACTCCTACCCTGTCTATTTCTATTCTGTTGATATTTATTTTTTGGTTCTACTTTTGTCCAATTATATTGTTTCCTATTCTCTGGTGTTTTCCACTGAGTCCGTTCTGAATATTTGACAGTATTTGCTCTTTTCCTATAAGGATAATTTGGGGAGTCTGGCTTATATTTATAATTATACTCTTTTTTCTCTCTATATGAATTCGTATAAGTTCTAACTCTATTATTCTTATAATCTTGCATATCCCTCTTGTATTTCTTATGCTTGATCTCTTTCACTTGTATCTCCAATTTATTCAAATTGTCCTTGGTTTTCTTAGTTAGTTCATCATAATCTCTAGTACCCAATGTTGGTTCTAATAGTTTTTGGATTTCTTTTACCTCCTTATCTAAATCTTCCAAGCCTTCAGTTCTACAGGCAATAACTATACTCATCATCTCCCTAGAGAATCTTTCTAATGCATCATTCCAAATGTCCACATATTTTTTATTCTTTTCATTCTCAAATGTAGGTGTCTTAGAGAACCTTAGACCTCTAGGGGTGATGTTATCTTTTAAATATCTATTTAAGGTGGCAATTTCCCATTTATATTTTATTTCTTTTGCTAGAATTTTTTCTAAATCTTTAAATGTAACTTCTATATCATCTTTTGTAGGATCAATGGTATTTTCATATTGTAAAATTTCAACTTCATCAAACCTACATTGCATATTATTTCGATATTCAAACAATGACATGATTGTTTAGCAGCCTTACTTGGTTAGAGCTATCAAAAATGTGTACAACAAGAGAGAAGACAAGTAAAAAAAGGCGCTCAATACACGTCTAAAATAATAACAACCATAAAACCTATAAAGCAGCTCCCTTATAAAGTGCAATAGCCCATAAAACACTAAAAATACAAAATACAAAATACAAAATATAAATTTGCCCCCAATGTAGGTTTTAATTCTTTTTCAGCGTATGTGGATATGCTAAAATATTCTAGGAACTTGACATTAAAAAGGTTTTTTTCTATAAATAAATGTGACAATAAGATAGAAGATAAAGATCATACCAGTTTAAGAAATAGATCTACATTCTATCCAAGAAATTATAGGACAAGTGCTATAGATATGTTCGAGAAATGCGTTTTAGAAGATTTTGAGGAACTAAATACAAGTAATAATAAGAAAAGAAGACCTCATAATCTCAGCTTTAGTGAGAGGAGATCTTTACAGGAATTAAGGACTAATAAGGATATAGTCATCAAGCCGGCGGACAAGGGGGGGGAGTATAGTAATACAAAATACAGAGGACTATTTGAAAGAGTGTAATAAACAATTAGGGGAAGTAAAAGTATATAAATGTTTAAAAAAGGACCCTACTCAAGAAATTAAAGAATCTTTATATGTATTATTAGAAAAGGGTAGAAATACAGGAGTCCTTAGCGAGAAAGAATATAATTTTTTAAAAGTTGAGCATCCAAGACTACCGGTTTTTTATACATTACCAAAGGTACACAAAAATATTAGATGCCCCCCAGGAAGGCCAATCGTTTCGGGGATAGGGTCAATATCGGCTAATTTATCTAAATATGTCGATATATGGCTCCAAGATCTAGTAAAGATAATCCCATCTTATCTGAAGGATACTACAGAAGTAATAAAAATCCTAAAGAAAATAAAATGGGAGGATTCGTTTATACTTGTTACTAGTGATGTCTCTTCTTTATACACCTCAATCACTCATGATTTAGGGTGTAGAGAGATTAAAAAGACTCTAGAAGAATCTGGTAAGTTTAGTCATTCCCATGTAGAATTTTTAATAGATAGCATACGATGGATTTTAAATAATAATTATTTTTTCTTCAATTCCCAATTTTATCTTCAATGTCAAGGCACCGCTATGGGGACTAGGTTCGCCCCCAGCTACGCTAATTTATTTATGTCAAGTTGGGAAAATATTAATATTTATAACAGTTGCGAATGGGGGGCGGACCTAGTCTCCTATTACAGGTACATTGACGATATGTTTTTTATATGGAGAGGTACCGAGTCAAGTTTAGAAAATTTTCTAAATAAATTGAATGCAAATGACTGGGGGATTCATCTTACTAGTTCTCACAGTAAAAATAACATTAGCTTTCTGGATTTGGATATCTATATAGAAGGAGGGAGTATAAAAACTAGAAACTATTTTAAAAAAGTTGATGCAAATAGTTATGTGCTATATAATAGTGGCCACTATTCCCCTTGGTTAGACAATATTCCAAAAGGACAACTACAACGTCTGAGAAGGAATTGTACAGAAATAGATGTTTTTAAAGATCAAGCAAGTATCCTTATGGATAAATTTACGGAAAATAAATATCCGAAAAATATATTAAATAGAGCATATGAGGAAGTAATTACACTTGATCAGGAAGATTTAATTGTGGGACAAAAGAACAGATTGACTGAAGTAAAAGATATAAAGATACCCCTAGTATTTGATTTTAATAGTGATTCTAGAAAAATTAGATCCATAATCAATAGACATTGGCCTTTATTAAAGAAAGACAAAGATTTGGAAAAAAATTTTACCAGAGAGACCTTTTATCACTTTTAGAGGTGCCCCAAATTTTAAAAGACTCCTTACCTTTAATCATCCTAGAAAAGAAGTTAGAACAACGTTTTTAAATAATAAAAGCGGTTTTTATTCATGTGGAAAGTGTATGGGCTGTAAATGCAGTAAAAATAGAACTTTAAAAGGAATAAGCAAATTTAAAGCAAGAGAAAAAGAAGAGGAATTTGTTATAAAAGATTTTATTACTTGCTACAGTAAAAATGTTGTCTATTTGCTGATTTGCCCATGTGGGTTACAATACGTGGGTCGAACAATACGTCCCCTTCACAAACGGATTTATGAGCATGTATATAATATAAAACGTGGCTTTGAGCAACACAGTGTGTCAGCCCATTTTAATAAATACCATAAAAGGGATCCAAATGGGTTAATTTTTTTAGGAATTCAAATAGTTAACAAATCTTGGAGAGGAGGAGATCATATAAATGCAATAGGTAAAGAAGAAATGAAATGGGTACACCGTTTAGGAACTTTGGAACCGAGAGGTTTAAATATAGAATTTGATTTATATAATTTTTTATAATATATATTGATATTTTTTAGTATGTTTTAATTATTATAGTTAAGAGATACTTTTAGTTTTTTAATCTATAGGCTTATGTTTTTTATGTATGTGTCTAATAAATGTGTTTTATAATAAATTAGTTTTTCTCATATGCAAGAAAAAATTTGGTTTAGGAGATATGACCCTGGGAATGAATAATTGTATGAAGATTTCTGTTAAGGTATTAAGGGGTTACACTGGTAACCAATAATGAGGACTTAATAGGTGGACATACACCTGTGAAAACGGACTTAAAAGCAAGACAGCAGCAAAATGGAAGTGTGATCTGAGGAAGCCGATTTTGTGGCGAAACGCGTCATCACGTACGTCCCGTGGTTACGTCATTAGGCTCCGCCTCCAGGAAGTGTTTGCGGTACGGTGCTAGCCGGCAGCGAAACTGTATGCAGTACGCCTTCCAAAGAGAGACTGAGTGAGCAAAGCGATACCACTTGGGGGACTATTTTTAATATTGTGAAGATTTATTTGGAAATAAAAAAGTGTTTCTTTCAACTTGCTGCTGTCCTATGACTTGTTGGCTCTACACAAGAAGCGGATAAAGTTAGAGCAGACTTCTCTGCTCTCCACTTGTGAGTTTAACACTATTCATTGTTCTAATAACAAAATTTATAATACTGTATTACACTATGTTCTCTTATTTATTTTTTATACATATGTATGCATAACTGGAGTAACCAGACCTAAGGTACATATAGCGGGGTATTGTAAGTGCTCCGTTTTTCTTACTAATTTTTCACCAATACACTGATATAAAAGTGGTATTTGTAAATTACCAATTTTCACCAATATATTGGTATAAAAGTGATATTTGTACACTTGCACTTTTTTGCACTATTGTAGAGTGTGTAATAGCAACACATTTATTAAATAGAGTTTGTGTGTTTTTTTGAAGCACTGGAGTGTTTTTAAAGGAACATTGCACTTTTCTTGTCTTAAAGACACAGCGCACCCTTTTTTTGTACTATTGTATTTTTAGTGTTTTATGGGCTATTGCACTTTATAAGGGAGCTGCTTTATAGGTTTTATGGTTGTTATTATTTTAGACGTGTATTGAGCGCCTTTTTTTACTTGTCTTCTCTCTTGCTGTTCTCAATGTTCCCTTGTATTCTGTTTAAGTTTGGCCAAAACAGGATTCTCCTAGAACCTAAAGCATAGGCCCTCTCCTGACACTCAGCTACAGTGGAAAAGCACATGTGCAGAGCAAGCTGACACAGTGAATGACGTGCCACTATGCAGTGAATGCTGACCTATTGTTTCAGTGAGTGCTGGTCCCTGGTACAGTGAATGCATTGATACAGTAAATGGTGGCCCATTGATACAGTGAGTGCTGACCCACTGATACAGTGAGTGCTGACCTACTGATACAGTGACTGCTGACCCACTGATACAGTTAATGGTGGCCCATTGATACAGTGAGTGCTGGCCCATTGATACAGAGAATGCTGGTCCGTTGATACAGAGAATAGTGGCCCATTGACAGGGGGAATGCTTGTCCATTGATTCAGAGAATGGTGGCCCACTGATACGGAGAATGCTGGTTCATTGATACAGAGAATGGTGGCCCATTGATACAGAGAATGCTGGTCCACTGATACAGAGAATGCTGGCCCATTGATACAGGGAATGGTGGCCCACTGATACAGAGAATGCTGGTCCATTGATACAAAGAATGGTGGCCCATTGATACAGAGAATGCTAGCCCACTGATACAGAGAATGCTGGCCCATTGATACAGAGAATGGTGGTCCATTGATACAGAGAATGGTGGTCCATTGATAAAGGGAATGGTGGCAACTGATATAATACGGTTTGATTTGCACATAGATATTATTTACAGATTAAGCAGTGAGTAATGGGTCCAGCTCTGCATATATCAGACAAAGTTCTTTATAACGGAATATTAGTCAGACAGTGAGAGATGATCTCAGCCTCTCTTCCTGATTTTGTCATAATTAAACCCAGAATAATGGGCAGTTTGGTGAGAGCCAGTGTTGGCATAGCTAAGATTGTACATTATTAACTGCTTTTAACTTCATTTTAAATGATGCTTCTTCCAAGAATGGCGAATCAGCTGATTGTATTCTCCCAACAATTTGTTTTCATGTATGACAGAACTAATGGCTGTGATCGATGGTTGGCGTCACTGTGATGGCAATAAGCGTGCATTTCATCTCACTCCCAGGCCAGATACTTCCACCAAGTCCTGCAATCATTGCTTTATCCTCCATAGCTCCACAATGCCCCTATTTAAGAGAGCCAGTCCCTCCATTCAGTCTTGATGTCCCTCATTTGTAGGAATAATTTTGTGATGGAATAAATCACAGGGATCTATAATAATCCAAGGCAGTAAAATGCCTTTAGCCATAGAAACTGTCTGTAAGATTTTATGGCTTGGATAAATAAAATATAATGATCTCTTATAATAAATTCTAGGCCGTTTTGATAGTCTAAAGGTATGGGGCTATGGCCACAGCCTAGCACCTCAGCTGTTGCTACCATCACAATCAGCCAACCAAAGTATGTAGTGAATGCAAACTGCTATCATGAACAGGCAGCCATGGTATTTTATTCTTTTTCTCAGTGAGAGTGAACCTGGATAGTTTACACGGCCACAGCAGAATCCAGCAATGTCCAGGAGCAGTGTCAGATCTATATTGTGATTGATAGCTATAGAATTATATGTCGTGTCTCAATGATTGACAAGTGGACGTTCTCCATGATTGATAACATATACTTAATCTGAGATTCTCTGAGGGATAGGCCTACTTGAGAGGTATAGATGACATTGTCTAGAAGCCTCTGAACTGCTATCAAGTCAGTGGTTTTGAATTATAGAAGATTCATTTTAAACTATAGAGATGAGGCCAATAATTCAGGCAGTTGTTTCTACAGAATGCCTTGGAAAGCAGGTCTACAAAGCAGTTACTTTTGTTTGCACAGCCAGTAGGTGTCACTAAAGAGAGCACGCCGATATCTGCCCATGGCAGGGCGGCACCAGGTTTAGTGCCAAGATGGAATTATATGATCCGGGGTTTCTGAAAGTCTTACAGAAACAAAACTTGTTAATTATACTCTTCACTGTGAAAGTGAAGGTTTTTTCCCCAGCCACAGGAGCATTGCAGCTACTATTAATGGATTGCTGAGAAAATTAAATGGAAGGCCAAGCATAGACATCTCTTATATAGATAAAAGGAAAAGGATGTGATAATCATTGGCGCGATCTATCAGGCTACAGCGGGGTCTGATTTGCAGAGGCATTGCTTTGTAGCAATTTATTTCAAGACCCCTACTGGCATCTTGTATTAATCAAGATGTCAAATTATCTAAATCCTGAGAAGTAGGTATGATGTACAGAGAGTTGTAAAAATAACCATATCACTATATAGCTGTAAGTATCCATAGACAGTGTCCCCCCCATGTCTTCATCGTTCTACTTAGATAGTGATCCTGTCCCAACTCTGCTTGCTTAGCATTAAGTCTATAAAGATATAACTATATTAGTGAGCTAATTGCTGACAGTTGGTAAATAAAGAGAAATTATACCTCTCTGGTATTATCGGTTTTGACCATCCAACTGCTCACCACTCAGTAATATTTTAATCTGGTTCCTATTATCATGCCTGTTCGTTTGGATTACACTTTTGTTACTGTTTGAACTCTTGTTGCAATACCCTGCACCTATACCGCATACGAATTTAAAAACTAACAAACTATACCCAATTTGTTTGTATACCGAACAGTTTACCGAACGTTAGACCACCCAAGTCAGTTGTGTGCCGCCAATTGACTCATTTGACTCTATGCCAAACCACAACCCCAACATTCTAAGTGGTTCACTGAGTGGGCGTCGATTTGTATTTTTTGCCGAACGCGTCCACTGGGTTTTGGTCGTCGAGTGTCTGGAACTATTTTCTGACACTCAATATCCTGAACACTGTTGAGACTTCCAGGACCACTTAGATTTGTGATAATTCATCCGAAGAAGGCGGCATTCGGTAAAAACAACATACGAATGAAGCAGCACATGACCATACACACAAATGTTTATGGGAACTATTGTTCGACATTTTTCAATGCACGAAAGAAACTGGCTGCACCATCTGAATTCATGGAACTATTTTGGGCAGTAGCCTTGTGTGCAGCCTGGCAGAAATGGGACTTCATCTAACTCCCAAACCCCTGAACCGATTCGCATGATTTTTTTAACATGTTGTTCCCCTAACTATGAGTTATCAGAAAATATATGTTTTATGGGGTTTGGATATGGTTTTATGGTATTTCTGAAAATGGGTAAAAAATTTCATTTTTTCGTTTGGAGATAATTGAGTTGATACAGTAATTAACTCAATTATCTCCCAAGCAGAGGGGAGGAATTTTGTGTAATGAATGGGAGTGTTTCATTATGTGACTTTATGTTTATTGGCTGTTCACTGTATTTCCCTGTGCCCAACAAGGTCCACCTGGTTGGCAACCTTTTGGAAAAGTTGCATAAAAGGCCAGCATGGCCCCATTAAAAATCAGTTCTGCTTAACCCTCAACACGTAGCCTTGTCTCGTGCTTGTAGGGAACCTGTTTCTCAGCTAATCACTAGCTCTTGTAAGAGCTCTGTTACACCTTCAACTACTGGTTCGGCTGAGATGACATCTGGAGTATATTGCAGCACAGCTTCTCTCAAGGGAAAAGGACGTCTCTAATGGCATACACCCCTCTGATACTCAGGGTGGCCGTTGCACCTATGTGCGTCATCATGCCCATTAATAATTTGTTTAGTCATAATTCCACCCACACATTGGTAATCCCTATACTCAACCAAAAGATAATGTAGTGTAGTTTGGACTGTAAGCTCTTGTGGCAAGCAAAAGCATCATAAATTTTCTATAGTATTCACGCTGGAGTTTAATCACTAAACAGTGAACTGAAATGTAATTATATATTTTATGCTAAAATATTAAGCTGGGGCTATAGCTGAGCTTGACACTTCCAAATGAGCTATTTTAGTTCAAATTGTACAATTCAGTTCGAAGTTTACTTTAAGGTATACATTGCAGCACATTCTGTTCAGTTCTGTAGAACTTTCCGTGTTTTATTTCACACACGGCGGGCATGGTTTTTAGAACAGGTCAACTGACTCCGTTTTCGGTCGGAGACTCTCATTTCCTTTTGCAGTGAGAGATCAGAGCTATTGACCTTAAGAGTTGGGTGATTGGAGATTTTTTTATATTTTTTTTTTATTCAGAACAAAAGAAGTTTGCGTTCTCATAATAAACAATTTATGTTAATTTACTTTAATGAGCTTTAAAGAGGCTTCTGTAAATTGCACACCAAGCGGCAATGTCACCACCGGGAGTTTTCACAATTTTTTTGTGAAATACCCATTGAAATTCATCTCGAGACGAAATTTGACAAATGATAGAATTACTGTTGTGAAGTTTTGTCAGCTCCCCAGCCATCACTAGTGACAGCTTTGAGGAAGAAGACGTTGTGTTTGCAAGTTCCCGTGGTCTTGTGGGATCTTCCATAGACATAAGTATTGTACTCTCCAACATACGCCAGAGTACAGCACTGACGTGGACTCCTGAGCTGAAGAGGGTCCCCCAGTTGGACATGGGGATGGCCACAAGGCACATCTCCAGGTAAGTTATAGAGAGATTGAGTTTCAGAAAGCAGGAGGACATCCAGTCAGAGATGGAAGAAAGGCAAGCAAACAGTGAGACGTTGCAGGATGGCAGGGGAGAGGACCTGGAAGGAGAGATATATCTGGGTGTCATCAGCGTACAGGTGGTGGTGGAATCCAAATATGATGTGTTTATATGAATCAAAGACGTCCAGGATTCCTGTAGGAAAATACCTGCAATCCCTGGTGTAATGCCTTACCCTCACATATGCCACCTGGAGTTTAAATGTAATTTTAATAAAACCATAAAGCATTTGTCAAAGAAGAGAGAACCAGAGAAGGATGGAAACATTTTTATGTTTGTTCGTGTTTTCATTCTGGACATTCTGAGCAGCATATTAGACTTATTTGTCATTTTCCTCTCATTACATCGCGGCATGGAGGCCTGACGTACAAAGTCTTCTGTGACCGTGCTCGAGAGATGTTTTTTTTAGACGCTCTTTGTGAATAAAGCTTCTTCGTCCTGTTTCACGGGAGCAGTCATGCAGCGTGTTACATTCTGGGATATTCAAGGCAGATCTTGGGAGTCCTTGTCTAATTACGGGATAGATCTGTGCAGAAACTTCTGTCTCAGAGTCGTTCTACCCTTCCTCGGCTCTTAAACTTCTGATATCTTATACTCTGTGAAGTTGTCATAACAAGAAGCTTTGTAGAGCGAGGCCAGGCATTCTCACCGCATCTGCTTGTATTTATTTATTTATCATCTGTACCACACTATGAATAATAGACAATGTTTTCCATTGCTTGGCTGGGGGTAGTAGAGGAAGCTGTAAGTGTTTCTAAAGGATAGTGTTTCTTCCTTGGAGCTGATAGGAACATATTGTACACATTCAGGCTGACAATTTAGGGGAAAGTCTGAGCAAAAGAACGGTTTACAAATTATGTACAACAAGAAATCAGAAAACAATGTAATAAACAAACTTTATACTGATCATATTAAGAGAACCATCACTTGTCTTCTAACTTCACCTTTAAAAATCCTGTGTTAAATGGACACTATTTAGAAAGAAACTTTAGCTTAATGAAGCAGTTTTGGTGTATAGATCATGGCTCTGGAGCAATGTTAATTTTTAGTCGACTAAACGTTTTTAGATTTAGTCGACCAAAACTAGACTACAAATAAAACAATTGAGATGACTAAAATACGACAAACTCAAAAGACTATGATTAAAACTAAATTGAAATTTGCCTCTAAAATTAACACTGGCAGGTAAGACACATGGGGGAGGGAGGAGAAGACATGAGACACATGGGGGGCTGAGGGAATGAGACACATGGGGGCTGAGGGGTTAAAACTCATGAAGAGGCTGGGAGAATGAGAAACAAGAGGGGGCTTGGGGACATGAGACATGGGGGCTGAGGGAATGAGACACATGGGGAGCTGAGGGAATGAGACACATGGGGGCTGAGGGAATGAGACACATGGGGGGCTGAGGGAATGAGACACATGGGGGGCTGAGGGAATGAGACACATGGGGGCTGAGGGGTTAAAACTCATGGAGAGGCTGGGTGAATGAGACACATGAGGGGGCTTGGGGACATGAGACATGGGGGCTGAGGGAATGAGACACATGGGGGGCTGAGGGAATGAGACACATGGGGGCTGAGGGGTTAAAACTCATGGAGAGGCTGGGTGAATGAGACACATGAGGGGGCTTGGGGACATGAGACATGGGGGCTGGGGGAATGAGACACATAGGAGGGGCTGGGGGAATGAGACACATAGGAGGGGCTGGGGGAATGAGATGTATGGTGTGGCTGTAGGGCTACAAAGCAACAAAGAGCTGCTTGGGAGATGAGATACACAAAATGGGGCTGCGGAGAGTAAGAGAAACACAGAGGGGCTGAGAGGGGGGACAATGGACCAAAGAGGGGATGGGAAAGTGGCAAAAGAGACAGACAGGGGCATGCGGAGGAGATACCTAGAGGGGCTGGGGGGACATAAAGAGACACAGAGGGGAAAGTGCAAAATAAACAGACTTTAACTAAAAACATTAGATTTTAGTTGTGTCGACTAAAACTAAAACAATTCAGATGACTAAAATACGACTAAAATGGCTTTTAGTCACAGCCTCCCCTGGCTGTGTCTGACAGCATGCAAGAAAAAAAGTGTTTTATTTTCAATCAGATGTTAATTAACTTTATAACTTTTTATCTCCTGCACTGTAAATTGAACTTTAATCACACACAGGAGGCCCTGCAGGGTCTAGAACGCTATAAACAGAGCAGGAGATAAGTAATGGAAAGTTAAACAGAATTTGCAATACAGGAAGTGTAAACATGAGATGACTTTTTACAGGAAGTGTTTAGGAAGGCTGTGTAAGTCACATGCAGGGAGGGGTGACTAGAGCTGCATAACGAAAGTGATTAAACTCCTAAATAGCAGAGAATTGAGCAGTGAGACTGAAGGGGCATGATCTATACACCAAAACTGCTTCATTAAGTGAAAGTTGATTTGGTGAGTATAGTGTCCTATTAACCTTTATTTTTTTTTCATGTGATGTCAGTTTTCTTGTAGGTGTATATTGAAGGATTAACAAATGACATCCCAATACAGTTCAGTAATAGCACAGCCAGGGCACGTATTGCATTGAAGAAAAAGAAACCGTAACATTGCTGAGGGAGTGGAGGGATAGGTCCAGATGGAGCTGCTTATCTTGGGATAGTCAGACGGTCTGTTAGTTCAGTAAAGTTAGGAAACAATCACCTAAAACAGTCTGGATGACTTGAGACCGTGATGGCAGTCTGTGAATCAGAGCAAGCATCAACTATACATTTGCCAACGTGGGTCGTCTCTCATCCCTGGGCATGGCGCTTTCTAATCTTCCGCTCTCTGCAAAAAAATCTAAAATAATAAATAAACACAATACAGTTTTTAAAGAATTAGTCCAAGCACCATGACCACATCAGTGATTTGCAGTGGTCACGGTGCCTGGAGTTGGCATGTGCAGCATTTTGCTATGAAAGATTGCACATATGTAATTTAAGCCCTTTGCTGCCAGATGTATAACTCCACCTCTGCAGTGTCAATGGGATGTCGTCAGCCTGGAACTAAAGTTCTGGGATGGATAATGTCAATTCTGTCCAACTTTACATAGCTTTATTTTATTTTTTAAATTATCTTTAACTTATAAGTTGCTTTTTTCATGGAATTTGTAGACATTCCTTATATAACATTTAACAAAAAGTATAAATTAACTCCAACATCATATGATATAGCTTTGTACAGAATATGAATATTAACAAGCAGAACTCGTTGGTAATTCTGCCTTCTATGTTCTAAATATCGACTCATTTCTCCAGACGTTCTTGCTCCTGGACATTTCAGTAATCGAAAAGTACAGTCTGGATGCCAGTCCTTGGGACTGTTCCAGGCAAAACAGCTTATTGAATCCACTTAGCTGGAGGTGGCAAGGCAGCCTTCCTGCCAGATCCTGGTCACCTGAGGCAAATTTGGCAGTTCCACGTATCGTGGCGGCAATAAAGACAGCATCCCCTCCTCACTGCGCTTTTACATTGCTATCACATCAGGTGAAAATGAACTTCTCCAAGGCACAGAAAAAAAATTACATTATTTCTGAACAATCTGTTATTCCCAGCAACCAACCATATCACAAAAAGCTGCAGGATATTTGGAAAAATGTTAATCTGAGAACGGAGAGATATCGAGACGTCAAACTAAACATTTAAAGTGTAAATGTATCCATAGCGAACACCGTTAAATGTTGTAGTGTATCCGGCAACAAAATAACCATTTACGTTAATAAAGAATAGAAAATGTTGCATTAATTTTGTGCATTTATTAATAGGTTAATTAATTCAGTATACTGCCATATGCTCATTGTATAAGTGTGGATTTAAGGGGGAGCTGTCACTTCCAGGATTTTAAATATTATATTTATGTATCTCCTATATTTAACAAAAATGTGATTATGAGGTCTCATATATAAAATTAAATATAGAAATTCACACTGCTAGATTGACGCACTATCCTGGAACTGTGTGCCTCCATCCTGGCTCCGTGTTAAAGGGACACTCTACTGCCCCAATACAAAGTAAATAAAAATCACTGTTTAGTAGATATACCCCAAATGAAAACTCGCATGCATTTAATTATGTGTTTTTTCATTGGCGATATAGCTAAAAAATATTTGCAAAACCTACAGATCTATTGACTGCAGCCGTTGTAAACCCCAGGCTTACTGTGTCTGTCCAATCACAGACTTCCCAAAGCAGCTCAATGACAAGTCTTTGCACGGCAGGTGCTCTGAGCAATTACTGCTTCTTGAGTTTAGCTCCATTGAGCTAACAAAACCAGGAAGTCACAGGACCGTTGACTGATTGACAGTAAGGGAGGCGCACACATCTTTTATATAAAAGTGTCAGTTTCTATTAAAATCTTCGCACACACTCTTAAAGTGCTTTAAGTGTTTCCTTTTAACAAGTGTTTCACTAATTTAGGGATAACATAAACTGTTATTCAATATACTGGAATATATTTGTGGCTATTATTACCGTGTTAGTAGCTCCATTTATGTATTTTCCATAGACAGACACAGTTCAAGCTATCCAATATAATTCTATGACGGAACCTGGAGGAGATAGTGGGGACTTGTATGGTACATGCATGCCAAATGTGCACACTCCATGTGAGAACCTGTCCAGAAACTGGTAGCAAAGGTTCCTGGGGGATGTAACTTAGATGAGGTGGGCATAAAGCTTTAACTGTTTATTAATCAATAGAATATACAGAGACAGTGACAGGGAATCTCCACAAACCATGCAATATGACAAGAAGATTGTTATGGTGATTGGAGTGTCCCTTTAATTTAGCCAAGTGTAAAATCAGAGCATAGAATAGCTGCACATTTTTGCTACACTTGAATTTGTTCTGAGAAAAGCTTCTCGTGTGATGATGTTTTACAGCAATTAAGCGAATAATAGGATGTGGCTATGGGAGAATCTCAGGGGGTCAGTGGAGAATTAAACTGAGAGAATTACAGAATATTTTCTTTTCATTTTTTTCCCCAGAAAAGGCAGGGGCACTAACCTTCTCACACCATGACTCCCAGATACCTGTACGCTGGCTGTGCGTTATGGGAGTCACCAGTTGCAGCAATGGCAGGAGAACTTCCCTTTTTATGTTAATGGGTTTTATTAACAAGGGGCTCGTTTCAATGCTTTTTGTTAAGACGCAGCCATTAAGCAGGTCTTCATCCTAAAAACTGGTAGATGTTTGTGGTTAAATAATATTGAAAAGGTTTCATAGTTCTCTCCTGTATTTATCATCTTCAGCCAACACCCCTTCATCCCCACAGGTACTGACCATCGGTTAACAGCTACTATTTCTCAAAATGAACGTATATCGCTGAACTGCGTCTTTTCCAATTTGAGCGGTTCCATGACTGCATAACTTGCCAAAGTTTACCGGTATTTATTGACATTTCCATATTTCGTGCTTATAGATAGACTATAGAGCTTAAATATGGAATACATTTATTTAATATAAGGATGCATGTAGATTTTGGAATCATTAACTTATCTTTACCTCTTTGATGCCATTGTCTCCTGCATTATCTATGTCTAGAGGTCACAAAGAGGCCAAGCTTGTCCCCAATGACCATTGCTATATTAATAATGAATGGGGGCCAAACCAGTAATCTTCCTGGGGCCCCGTGAGAACCTTATCCTTCACTGGTTTCCCACAAGAACAGAACATGAAATCCGCCTCTGGATAAATTTGCCTTCCCTTGGCATTCTGCAATTTGATTGGCTGAACCCACCAACCTGTCAGTCAGACAGAGCAGGTAGATAGTAAAACAACATGTCTGATAAAACCATTTCACATTAATTAAGCCATGAAGAGCCATGTGTCATTGAAGAGGAACTTTCACTTCTCGGGAATTTGCACCATTGTATAAACATTGAAAATTACCTGTAATCCTTGTTAACCATCTAAATCACAAATTGCCCAATTTTCTTTAAATTTATATTAAAGGGGCACTATAGCATTTGGAATACAAAACTGTACTCCTGGGGGGCAGAGGTGGACCATCGAGCTAGCAGGCAGCCATCTTTTGCAGCTCGAACCCCTAGAATCTGCCAAATATCACTCGCTGGCCCTTATGGAACCAGATTGCTACCGGGATCTGAAGAGGGCAATGCTCCTGCTATCGATTGCCACTGGTATGGAGCCAAAAGCTGGCTGCAATTGGCGACACTGCCGTCTCAGGCCTACTACTTCCATAACCAGATGGGAGGTCCAGGCAGCATGAACACAGCATTGCATGAGATTCATACTCACCTGAAGTGTTATGAAGATCTGATCCCGACCCGAAACCCCCCTCCCCCTTCTGGTTGGGGTTATCCTGGCCATAGGTTTGACTTTCACATAGCCCTGTCAGAGTTCTGGAGGCAGGGCGGACATGCAGAGAGCGGCTTGTGTACTAACCCCCGGGGGGGGGGGTCCTAAGATCTGTCATGGCTTTCGAGTCCCCACAGTGGTGAGGTACTCTAGATGGGGGGGATGCTGGCAGGCCTGGGGGAGGCATGGGTGAGGCCTCTGCAGCTAGGGATGCATATTACGCCTCACAGTTCTCTATGCCTTATTTTAACCCTTTGCACTAGTGGAGTTGCGAATTAAATTATTTTAAATGTTTTTTATGTCTATATATACATATATTCCTTAAGACCACGTAAACAGGGCCGCTGTACGTATTTTTGGCTACACAGGTGACAATACTTTTTTGCTGCCCCCCCCCACACACACACACAGGTGTGTATCTCATAATTCCCCTTTTGAACTTTTTACCCCCTTTAGTGTGTTTTATTCCCCCTTTAGTGTCTCTTACACCCCTTTGTGTGTCTCTTTCTTCCACCAGCCCCTTTGTGTGTCTCTTTTTCCCCCCAGCCCCTTTGTCTGTCTCTTTCTTCCCCCCAGCCCATTTGTTTGTCTCTTTCTTTCCCCTAGCCCCTTTCTGTGGTTCTCTCCCCTCAGCCTGTTTTGTGGCTGAGGGGCTGTAGAGAGGGGCATTGGGGCTGTAGAGGGGGCCAGGAGCTGCTTAAAAAAATGTGATTTGAAAAAAACAAACTAAAATGTATTCCCCCTCCCTGACCACCTTGAGCCTTATCCCTGGTGGTCAGGTGGGACAGGAGTTGGATCCTGCAGCCAGCACACAGCAGCCAGGGAAGTCGGCTGGCCTCTCCTGATGATGTCAGTAGAAGGGCGCTCCGCTGGGGAGTATGGGAGCAGTTGAAGTCCCACCCTCTTCTGACATCATCAGCGGAGGCCGGCTGACTTCACTGCCAAGCTCCTGCTTTGTGCTGGTGGCAGGAAGAGTAGGGTCGGTTGAAAATTCAGAGTCCCCAGCCAGAGGCAGAAGATTCCAATGTTTGTGCCCACCGCTCTGGCTGCCTGTGCTGCCTATGGATGCGCCTGCGTGTAAACCATACTCTTTGATGTTTAATATTATATTTATACTGTCCGTGCACAGGCCTATGTATATTTAGTGACTTAACTGCCAAAATATTATGCAACTTTTAACATACGCCCGGCCTATACACAAGGGCAGGCAGTTATCTCTAAAACTAAGCGTGTGTATGTATATTCTTATGTATATATATATTTTTTTCTCTTTCCTCCTTTTTTGCACTGTGTGATTGTCCCCTTTGTGGAGGCTGCCACGATATTTTTCATACACAGGCACGTTTATACTGTTCCTTAGCTGAATTGTTTGTTCTTGTGTATATTTTTTGTGTGTGTGTATGTGTGTGTGTGTGTGTGAGATTTATTATTATTACTAGCTATGGGTGCTCTGTTTAAGCCCCGGGGAAGGGCTCGACCTGCTTTTTGTCCGCTGGGCCACTCGGCAGGCTCTACTTTTTTGTGTACCAAATATAGATAAAGGAGAAAAAAAGAGGAAGGAAAAGGTGAAAGAAGAAAGGGGGGGGGGAATAAAAAAAAGGTTAGAAAATATTTTTTTTATATTGGAGCGTGGGATATACACGTATTTTTTTATGAGTTATTTTTGTCTACAATGTCCAGTACAAGATTATACCACCATCCGACGCCTTAAGGGCACACCTAATTGCATCAAAAATCCCTTTTAGCACTTACCTCTTGTCTGCCTCTGCCTCTTCCAATGTTGACGATGGGGAGCAGGGGAGGGCTGGCAGCCTTAGGCCTGGAGGGCAAAACCAGTCAAGTGGCCCATTGCACCACCAAATCAGTTCACCATCCATGCCCACCTTTTCCTGGTTTTATAACGGATATTGATGTTATGCTAATCAGTAGCTCTTTGCCATACCCGCTCCTTCACGGCTCCAGGCACTGCTTGTTGTGAGTGTGAGCCACTGTAAATTAGGGGCAGAGGGCACTTGCACTGCGGTAAAGATGGGGCTGGACAGGAGGAGAGTGCAGTGCAATCAGTGCACTCCCCTCCTGTGGGTCACCAGTAGACTGGTGCACCTGCCCAGGATCAGAGCCGGTGCAAGGATTTTTGCCGCCCTAGACAAAATAAAAATTTGCTGCCCCCCCATGTAACATCACAATGCCCCACCCATATGAACTAACGCCAGTGCTGCACACAGTGTGTGTTTACATTAAAAAGCCTGCAGGGACCAGCTATAGACACCAGAACCACTTCATTAAGCTATAGTGTCCCTTTAATGTGAGGTACATTATAGATTAGTGTCACTAATAATATACTAGATTGCCTACTTACAAGCAGATGAGGATGATGATGGGCTGCAGTTTGGCTCCACTGGTCTGGTGTAGAACAGGATCTCTGGAGGCTGTTTGCAACTGTGGTCACAAAATTCAATGTTCTGGGAGAATTGGAAGCAGCTCCATTTTTTGGGGCCCCTTACACAGCTCAAGGTCTGGGCCCCAGGGCCTGATGGTGAGTATGCCCATAAGGCCCACTCATAAATTCCACCCACCCATGAGTTCGCTCACAGGGAGTGGAGTGTGTAGGGGATGTGTTATGTGTTATTGTAGAGGATCTAATATGTGTGCTTATGGTATGTAGTATATAGGGTTACCAGTTTGTGCAGGTGATGTAGTGTGTTTGTGTGTAGTGGAAGCAGTGTGTATTTGTGTATAAGGGATGTATTATGTGTTTCTGGTTGTGTGTAAGGGATGCATTGTGTGAATCTGTGTTTGTATGCATAAGGGATGCAAAGTGTGTGTCTGTATGTGTGTGCATTGAGTGTAAGAGATGCATTGTGTTTCTGTGTGTATGTAAGAAAAGAAGTGTGTGTGTTTGCATGTGTGTGTACGGGTTTGCATTGTCTGTTTCTGTGTATGTGTGCAAAGGATGCATTGTCTTTGTGTGTAAGGGTTGCATTGTGTGTGTGTGTGTAATGGATGCATTGTGTGTTTCTCTGTGTGTAAGGGAAGCATGTTGTGTTTCTGTGTATGTATAGGGATGCATTGTGTGTGTGTGTGTGCACGCGCGTAGTGTGAAAGAGCTCCCTGTCTTGGCCCCTGTCCTATAGAGCTGCCCCTTCTGTCCCGTAGAGCTCTCCCCTGCACCTTAGTGGTCTCTCCTCTCCCCCACCCTCCCCTAGCGGTCTCTTCTCACACTCACCCACCCTCCCTGTGCTCTTCTCATCCCCCCCTCCACCCTCCCTGTGTTCTTCTCACTCCTCCCTCTATGTGTTCTCCTCACACCCCCTGTGTTCGTCTTACCCCCCTCCTCCCTGTGTTCTTCATACTTCCCCCCTTGGTCGTCTTACTCCCCCACCTGTTCTTCTTACTCCCCCACCTGTTCTTCTTACTCCCCTTCTTCTTCTTACCCCCTTCTTCTTCTTCCTCTTACTCCCCCTTCTTCTTCTTACTCCCCCTCTTCTTCTTACTCCCCCTTCTTCTTACCCCCTCTTCTTCTTCTTACCCCCACTCTTCTTCTTCTTCTTCTTCTTACTCCCCACTCTTTTTCTTACTCACCCCTTCTTCTTCTTCTTACCCCCCTCTTTCTTATCTCCCCTCCTTCTTACTCCGCCCTCCCCTCCTTCTTACTCCACCCTCCCCCTTTTCTTATTCCACCTCTCCCTCTTCTTACTCCCCCCTCTTTTTCTTACTCCCTCCTCTTCTTCTTCTTACTCCCCCATCTTTTTCTTACTCACCCCTTCTTCTTCTTACCCCCTCTTTTTCTTATCTCCCCTCTTCTTATTCCCCTCCCTCCCCTCTTCTTATTCCCCCTATCCCCTCTTTTTATTCCCCTCCTCCCCTCTTCTTATTCCCCTCCCTCCCTCTTCTTGTTCCCCCCTCCCCTCTTCTTATCCCCTCCTCTTTTTATTCCCCCTTCTCTTTTTATTCCCCCCCTCCCTCTATTCTCCCCCTCTTCTTATCCCCCTCCTCTTCTTGTCCCCCCTCCCTCTTTTTGTTCCCCCCCTCTTCTCTTTTGTTCCCCCTCCCCTCTATTCTCTCCCCTCCTCCCCTCTTTTATCCCCTCCCTCTTTTTATTCCCCCTTCTCTTTTGTTCCCCCCTCCCCTCTATTCTCCCCCCCTCCTCCCTCTCTTTTTTATCCCCCCTCTTCTTGACCCCCCCTCTTCTTCTCCCCCCTCCCCTCTTTTTATTCCCCCCCTCTTCTCTTTTTATTCCCCCCTCCCCTCTATTCTCTCCCCCTCCTCCCTCTATTCTCTCCCCCTCCTCCCTCTCTTCTTATCCCCCCTCCCTTCTTTTTATTCCCCCCCTCCCCTCTATTCCCCTCCCCTCTTCTTACCCCCCCTCCTCCCTCTCTTCTTACCCCCTCCCCTGTAGCGTGGCCGAGCTGCATTCCGGTCCGCGGTGGCCGGCCGGCCGGAGTGATAGGAAGGGGCACACTGAGTGTGCACCTTCCTGTCAGTCCGACCGGGTACAGGAAACAGAAACTCCTGTTCCGCGCGGAACAGGAGTTTCTGTTTCCTGTACCCAGTCGGACTGACAGGAA
>OW240919.1:45507486-45642486 GCA_933207985.1 Pelobates cultripes
CTTATCAGAGCGCTCGGGCGGCTGCAGTATTTAAAGGGCCGGCCCAGGAACGCGGCCAGCCCCCAGGTGCCGCGGCCCACCGGGAAATTTCCCGGTATCCCGGTGGGCCAGTCCGGCCCTGGACAGGGCCCTGGTGCAAGACATTGTTTTGAGCCTTCCCTCTAGCGCAAGAGCAGAGAAAAGATACAATTCCAACGATGCTATGCCAGCTGGGGATCTACCATTTGTCCATTTTTGCAGGGCTGTATTTGTGAGCAGTGTTTGTGCATTTGAATGTGAGCATGTTGTTGTATACAGTATGTGTGTGCATGTAGGGTGTAGTATTGGTGTTTAAGTGTAGGGATGTGTTTCCATATACTTTTTGAGTTTGAATTCAGGGGTGTGTTTGTATGTAATGTTTGCAGGGGTGTGGTTGCATGTTGTGTTTGATTGCCGTGATGTATGAATGTCAACATTCACAGATATACATACACATTAGCACACTGATACATGCACACATCTGGACACACTGACAAAGACTGGCGTATACACACACAGCCACATACATAAATACACGTGCACACACAGAGATAAAAACACTGGCACATCCACACACAGAGATACACACTTACACACACTGACACAGATATATACACAAATACATATGTATTTGTGTGCAGTGTTGGCGTAGGAATGCTGGGATGTATGCATTGTCACACAGATGCACTCTCACACAAACAGTGATACACACAGGAACACAGATACACATGCAGTGGTGTATTTGTGTGCATTATTAATGTTGGAATGCAGGGTTGTATTTGTGTGCAATGTTAGATGGGATGTATGCATTGCCACACCCACAGATACACACTTACACATACTGACACTCATACACACACAGGTACATATACACAGACAAGCAGGTACACATACAAACTGACACATAGGTATACATACACACAGATACACATAAACACTGACACAAAAGGTACATGTACACTGACACAAACACAGCCATATAAACACACACTGACACAAACAGCCAGATACACACTTACACACACACAGTCAGATACAGACACACACACACACAGTCAGACACAAACACAGCCAGATACAATCACAGCCAGCCAGATACACACACACACACACAGTGAGATATACACACACACACAGTGAGATACACACACACACAGTCGGATACACACACAGTGAGATATACACACACAGTCGGATACACACACACACAGTCAGATACACACACAGTCAGATACACACACATACAGCCAGATACACACACATACAGCCAGATACACAAACAGTCAGATACACACACACAGTCAGATACACACACACACAGTCAGATATACACACAGCCAGATACACACACACAGTCAGATACACACACACACAGTCAGATACACACACACACAGTCAGATATACACACACAGTCAGATACACACACATACAGCCAGATATACACACATACAGCCAGATATACACACATACAGCCAGATACACACACAGTCAGATACACACACACACACACATACAGCCAGATACACATACATACAGCCAGATACACACACACACTGACACAAACACACACACACAGAGTCATATGAATTCACATAGTTTAGCCACCCTCCTTCCCTGTGGTCCAGTGGGAGCTGGATGGCTGAGATTGATGGGAGTCTTCTTCTTCTTGGTCTGTACCTCCTCCTTTTCTCCATGTATGCCTCCTCCTCCCCAGCGGCACTCTGTTAATTGGGAGGAAGTGACCTCACCACACTTCCTCCCAGCAGGCAGGAAGACAGAGGCCCGGTCTGGAGCTCTCTTAAAGGGCCGGGGGCCCCTGATTACATCACCTGCTGCAGCCCACCGGGATATTTCTCAGTATCCCGGTGGGCTGTTCAGACCTGGCTGCGGGCAGGGGGCCCACAGGGCAGCTGCTTTGGGCCCCCCAGGAGCAACTGGGCCCGGGGCAGCTGCCCTGTTTGCCCCTTGTTAAAGACGGCCCTGAGGAGGACAAAGAGACACTAAGAGGGTGCGACACGGGACAAAGAGACACACAGAGAGGCTGGGGAAGAGGAAGAGACACAGAAAGGGGCTGGGGGATGACAGCAACAGACAGAGGGGAAGGGGAAAAAGAAACTTACAGAGGCAGCCAACCGCAAACAGCAGCAAGCCAGCCACAGCAGCCTGCCGCAGTGGCCAACTAGCCACAGCAGCCAGCCTGCCAGCAACAGTAATTAAGGTGAGAAGAGCAAACTTGGGCTGGGTATCAGAGAGCTATGTTATATTACTAAATTGTGGAAAGGAGCCAGAGTGTTAGAGAAACTTCTCTCCAGGGCCTATTAGACTCCATTGTAGTCTTTAATGGGGCCTTGAGGGGACTCTTTCTAACTTGTGCAATAAATATTCTTGAAAACATAAAAACTTGTGCAATAAATATTCTTGAAAAACATAAAAAATTGGGGGTGTTTTTTTACATTTTAAAGGGGTGAGGGGAGGGGAGGTGCCAAGATCCACCACTGGTGCCAGGAAAATATTTTTATATTTTCACCCACCAGTGGCTAGTGGCGACTGAACATTTTGACCCTCATTATAACGCAACCATCAGAGGTCAACCCATGAATATGAATTCTTGGTGTTATCTAAATGCATTTCTATGAACTGCTCTTACAGGAGATGAACGAAATGCCATGTTTTCTTCTTAGTGATTTCTAATTTCTAGTCTTTTATAATTTATGGACCCAGTGGTACAAGATCACAAGTTCACAGTAGGGCTTCTCGTACTGCAAATGGCCAGGAGAGAGAAACATGTATCAGTCCATGCCTCAACAAAGAGCTGTGGAAGTCTGAACATTTTTTATTTATTTGGCAAAAGTAAAAGCCTTTTCTTTTCCTGATAGGTTATAGGAGGCAATAAGTAAAACCAGTGATTTCAAGTGCAAATCACATGAATCAAAGTCTGCAGGGGATCTGCTGTGTTTTATTGGATTTGATTAGCAATACGGTGAATGCATTTCACATTCTGCCAAGATGAATATTTGAATTAATAAGTAAGGGTGAAACGTTTGGATTCAATAATGCTCATGAAGGTTTATTGGCAAAAGCATATATATATGCTATCTTTCCTTGGGCTTAAACAGTGCTGTGTCCATAGCTCTGTGTCCTTTTTGATTTTATTATTTGTATCCTATGATTGCCGATATTTTATTAATCGTGGAATGCTACCGGGGCTGATTCCAGACAGGAATATATAGAATAGTGGATTCAATATCAGGCAGAAAAGATTAGTCAACACCTTATGACCCTAATGGAAAAAAGAGGAAGAAACAGAAAAAAAGAGGCAATGGAAATATATGTTCATACCATCTCCTTGCAAAGCTGATAAAAATAACATGGGAACACTAGCTAAAATAATAAAAAATAGGTATGATCACCTGGATTCTAGCAGCTGTAGTTTGGCATTTGCAGATGACCCCCAGTTAATTGAGGAGGAAGAGGGAACTAAGCGAACTCAGGCTGCGGACATTGTGAATAAATATTTTATTTAGAAAGTTTATATAGAAACATAGAATGTGATGGCAGATAACAACCATTTGGCTTATCTAGTCTGCCCAAAATTCTAAATACTCTCATTAGTCCCTTTTCTTATAGCTAGGATAGCGTTATGCCTATCCCACGCATGCTTAAACTCCCTCACTGTGTCAACCTATATATAAATATTTAAATGAGAATGAAGAGTGTGAGTGAATTTACAGGCATTATGGGAAGATGAATTCACAAACCATTGGCTTGGAGTGCCAATACTTAAGGGGGGCTATGTAGGGCCAGGTTAACATAGGTGCTAAAGGAGCTAAAGCTCCAGGCCCATGCTCATAGAATTTGAAGGAGGGATGCAAGGGAACAAAATGTCACAATACCTGTCCCTCATGGCACCGTACAATCACATAAATTATGTCTCTTCTGTCTTCTGATGCACACACTCTCATCCTTACCTTCCTGGTGCCTCATTATGACATCACATATGACATGGAACCGAACCCTTCCATTAGTCTCCTTTTATAATGTCAGTCTATGTGACACTTTTTGATGATGTATACACACTTGTGACATCATGGTTCTATGTAACCAATCATAACCCAGTATAGGGTATTGTCAGGATCGTATCCTGACAAACAAGACTTTTTGTTTTGTTTATTCTGTTCCTTTAAAAACCAAGTTCCTGCACTGATTTTATTTGCCCCTAGTAGCCTCCCGAACCACTAGCACAGAGATTTCCATCTCATCCTCACCTGCCTGGACTAATTCAGATCCTATAAAAGGTTACACCCAACTCACCTCATGGCCTTGACATTGAAGTTGATGATTGCCTGAAAGACTTCAAATCCTGGCTCCTGTGTTATAACCTGTGGACCTTATTGGCTTCAAAACCTGCTTTACTCACCAACCTGCTCCAGACCTGCCTGAACAACTCTACATTCCTGCTTTATCTACAAACCTGCTCCATAGCAGCCCGAACAACCCTAAACTCCTGATTGACACCAAACTGGCTTAATTCTATACTGGACTTTAATTTATTATTACTTTGTGGCTGTCTGCGTTACTCCTACATTGGATTTACAAACATTCCAGATAATACAAACCAATATAAGTAATCTTTATATTTCTGTCTAGTTCTGTTTAGTTATTTGTTTTCCTGTAACTTATTATCTCATTAATAAGTTTTCATTCTCTTGCATTACCTTTCTCTCTGATAGGTTTCCCTGTTTCTTTATATACTGTTCTGGGGCATATTGCCTAAATCCTGCTTTCCTTCAAGATTTGTACCTATAATTTCTCTTTATAGGTTTATCTTCAATCTCCTACCTATAACTTCATTTACTGGTTTACCTAACTTCCACTTTGGCACTATTGTCTAAACCCTTTACTTCATAGCCTAGTTATTCTCACCTGTAATCTGTTATTCGGTTCAGTTTTCTCTCTCTCCCATTCCTATAATTTCTATTATAGGATATCCTGTTCTTACTATAATGTCTAAGATCTCAAATAAAGACCCTGAAGTTAACCCCAGTTTCAGTCTCATCCCTGACCTGCACAAGATCTTGACAGGTATAGATACTTCCTGGTTCTTGTTACCTGAGGCTGTGTTTATACTGTGTATTCGATTTTCTGTTCTCTGACCTCAACTTGTTTGACTATTCTTGCGCTCTGTTATCCTGACCTTGACCTGACTATCGATTCTGTGTATTTCTGTTATCCTAGACCTCAGCCTATCTCTCATTTATTCTCTGTCTGCTTGTAGATATTTCATTAATTGGTCTCAGGTTCTAGCCCTGCCACTCTAAGGACCGCTATGTGTTCCTTTACTGTTTCATTTAGGTCTACGTGTTCGGGTATCTCCATTCCTGACACAGAAATTGCGTTGACTGGCTGACTTTAAAATAGTTAACATACATCTAACATTGTGCACTGTGCAAATGCTCTTGCTCCTTCGGTCTCTCTAATAATGTGGCATGTTCCCTTTGTGCTACACTCACTCATCTTTGTCCCAGGCTGCATACCAGGAGTCAGCTTCTGCCTGCTAGTAAGGGAAGGAGAGTGGTGTACAAGTGAAATAATGCATAGTTTGAGATTAGTGAGCGAGAGGACAGCCAAGGGACTTGAAACATGAATAGATAGACTTGGTTGATAGATAAAAGTAAGAGATGAACATAAGGTATAATACACATTGGTGTCCCATGAAGTAAGATAAGGGTTGGCGGGGTAAAAGGCTAGCCAGTGACACGTATCAAGTAACTAGTTCTGCCCAACTGTGGTGGGTCCGCACGAAGAATTGGCTGGTCTGCCTGGGGTGAATGAACACCAGTGTTATCAACTTATCTGTTTTGACGCATGTGCATCAAGCCAGCCGCAGCCACAGGGTCCTGGTGCAGAGTTAATTCAGGATCCTAGTCCCAACTTTTACACATCCGCATCAGCTCTGCCACTGTCACAGGTTCTTTCCTCCAATGTGGGCACAGCGCATCAATTCAAAAACCGCAACCTTTGGACTTTTTAAGATTATTTTATTATTTTGTCTGACATCTGCATTGTGCATCAGTGACGCTACATTGACACAAGAGAATGGGCCTATATAAACAATTGCAAACTCTGGTCCAGGGCCACTGTGATTATCTTCTCCCATGTAGGCAGATTTCCTGCATGAGAAATGTTGCTCTTACCTTCACCTTGTGCTGGATTCCAGTTAAGTAAAAATCTATTTTATGATAAAAAAAAAAAGAGGGTCCATAATTGTTATAGTCCCGAACAGGGCAGTAACAGATTACAAATACTTTATTAGACTATGAATTATAGGAACCATTTAATCACATTCAATATTGTTCCTTATTTCTGTTCCTCAACCAACTAATGTTTAGTGATATATATGATTATCTACCCTTTCTTTCTGTGCTTTTATTAGGATTGCTAACTTCTATTTTGCTGAGGATCCTCTTGTATCCTGACAGCCAGTCTCCCTGATAGTCAAGCATGCCGACCCACCACTAGCAGACAATGCAGAGAGAGCACTTTTTCACTGCTCTCGTCAGGGCTCTAGTGCTCGGAGCATAATGAGAGCGTGTATAACGATGAACTCGAGCTACACATTCTGGGGACATTTTGGTGACCCCAAAAGCAGGACACCATGGAACAGTCATGGTGCTGGAGTAGGACCCCAAAATCTGGACAGTTGAGAGGCCTGGGGCATGTGTATTCTTACAAATGAATCCTGTGAGTTTCCCCGTGGCACTACCTCCACCAGATACAGGATGCTTGGGAGAAATGGCTGCTTTAGTGTTTTATAATCTTCAGAATGTAGCATTCTGTAATAAGATGCATCATAACGGTCAGCACCAAGTCTAATGGGCTCTTATCCGAGCACTACTGCTATGGAAGTGACATATTAGTGGCATAGTGATGGCATCTCACCTGTCATAGGGTTATATTCATATCGTGCATGTTTCCAAATGTTTTTCCCATTTTTTCCATCTATGCTATGCTGTCATGTTATCTTTTATCCGTATGCCATTCTCTCGCGTGTTTATAGCCCCTTTACATTGATCCAACCGCCAGCTAATGTGTACCTGGCAATTGATTTATCTTTCACTGTTTAAATAATTTCTAATAATCTCCCGTTTCCAGTTTCTGTTGTTGAAGTTTTTCATCCTTGGAACCATGATGGTGGCCAGTTATAAGGATTATGCTATAACTGTGTATAGGTTCCATCCAATGCATTCTTCAAGGTAACTTGTTATGTCTGGCCATTCTATACATTTTTACAGGCAGAACGAAATCTTACCAAATACTTAACTCTAATACCCTAATAAGTACTTGTTATATTTTATTTAGCATACCCATTGGGCATTCCTAATTAGGATTAGGCCCCCCTTTAAAACCTGCAATAAATGCAATTATCTTATCTGTAATTCAGCACTGATTATCTTATCTGTAATTCAGAGTGAAGCTTCCTGCACTGCTTTCCATGGCTGATGTCATCACTGCCCTCATATAGAAGAGTTAGATTGGACCATGTCACCGACTAAGATGGGGCTCAAATATCTCTGAATGTGCAACGTTTCAAGCAGAAATGATACACATACAGATCCATGCCACCTTGACCACTTCTAAAAGCAGTCATAATCATTTTAGTTGGAGCAACCCTTTAAGGATCTCATGACCGTGGCCACAGCAGAAAGATTTTGTTTTCCTTGCTTAGTGCCCTTTCTGTGGTCTTATTCCCTATAAAATACAAACTGTTGATAAAGGTTAAATGCCCAATCCATTTTAAAAGGTTTTTGAGTTATATCCACATATACAAAGTGCTAGTAAAATAACTGATTCAGCCTAGAAAGCTGGGGTTGTAATCTCTTAAATTTCTGATGAATAGGCTCAAAATAGCATTCAAGAAATCTTAAAGGAACACAATAGTGTTAGAAATAAAAACATGTATTCCTAAAATCATAGTGCTGGCATATCTGTTTAGTCACTGTCACCCCTAAGATTGCAATGAAAAGGTTTTTAACTGTTTTCTCCCTTGCCGCGGCTGGCTCTGCCCTTATCCCTCATGCGTGGCAAAAAGCCGCTCTGAGCCAACCAGTATCTCCTCTTAGAGATGCACTGAATTAATTGTCTCTCCATGCAGAGTGTGGCACTGTAGGAAGCACCTCTAGTGGCCATCTGAGAAGTATTACTAATTAGAAATATAATAATAATAATAAATGTAATCACTGCCTTTTCTCTGAAAAGGCAGCCTTTGCATTGAAAAGCCTACAGGAGAATGCTATAGACACCAGAACCATACATTAAGCTGTTGACTATGTCCCTTTAATAGGTGTGTGCTTCATAGGTAAGTTGAAAACAGCAACAATCTTATTTAGTGGAGCTTGAAGCATTAAGTATGGTATGTTTACGTGGTATGGGGCTTTAATAAATTGTGATGAGTAAATGAGATTAAGAAAAAGCAGTGTCGTAATCACTTCGGCCTGTGAGCCAGAAGCATCTTTGTAAAAATGTCGGGAGCACCAATAGAAATTGACTTCTGTCTGGAAAAAGAAGGGGCAGTCGAGGTGATGTCTGCCTGTTTCGTGACAAGTGGGTAAGACTTTACCCTGAAAATTGGAGATGGTCTGGTCTTCCATCTTAGAATGGGGTGGATGACGCAAAGGGACAACTCTATATTTCAAGCCATGATCCAATTTACCATTACAACTAATGTTTAGAGCATATGTTTTTGTAAATGAAATGCAGAAACCTGGTAGTAACAAACATAGAATGGGTCATATAAATGACATTGAGTCTCATCCAGCTTTATTTTCTGCTGATAAACTAGAAAACATGATAGTAATTATAAATAGAAAAATGGAGCGCAAAGAAATACTTAGACTAATTCCTGGGCTTCATTCCAACGAGAAATAGATTTGAACCCCTAATGAACTTAAATGAAAATCGCAATTTCTTTAGAGAGAAAGGAGGGAATTACAACTCACTCCCCATGTACCCCGTCCGCCAGAAAGAGATACAGGAGAATTGAGGGATAGAAAATAGGGGAGGAAGAAAGGAGAGAAAAAAAGAAACAAGGACATGTCCTCTTTAGGGATTTTTAATTTATCTGAGAAAATTTTAATACTTACCACATTTCGTTGCTCATTAAGGGATTGAAATTTGCACATTTTGTTGCTCATTAAGGGATTAAAATTAGTCGTGAAGAAAAAACCCTGATCGGTATTGGATTTCCCTGTTTCGCTAAGACGGCGGTCAACCGTCAAGATTTTGGGACTCCCAAACGACTGTACAATGTAGCCAGCAGTAAAAGATATTCACCGAAAGGGAAAAGCACCAAGAAAACAGGAGGGTTTTTTCTTCACGACTAATTTTAATCTGCAGTACTCTGATATTACTACTGTCCTATTCTATATACAGGGATTAGACTCAAATCTTTACTCTATACTACTTTACTATACAAGGTGCCCACAAAGGCACTATTCTTACTACTTTATTCTTTTCCAATTACTTTCTATAGTCCTACTGTCATGTATCATATACATGTGGGTTACTGATTTTGCAAAACCTCAGTTCCCACTATCAAATACATGAGTAGGAAGCTTAGGGTTTAAGGATTTTATATCTGCCAGTACGACTAATCCCACCACTACTAGGCAGCTAAGTACTATTAGGCAGCCAAGTCAGCCCCTGTCTCCAGCTTTAATGCGGACACTAGCATTAGTGAGACATATATGGCTTGCTGGCAATTAGTTTGTGTTCTTTAGAATCTATTTTTTTGGCTGAATTGCCCTTTGGCAACCTGTTTAGCACATTAGTTTACCATATCGCTACATATGTTCCATGTACTCTTGATACATCGGTGCACACTGTTATTGATAGTTGCGTGAAACATACTAAGAGCTACAACATTTAGTATCAGACACGTGTCTGATACACTGCTGCATTGACATTCATTGTTGCCAATGCAGTGACTGTCTTAAAGGGCTTTTTTTATACCTTTTGTCAATTGATCTTTTCTAAGATATGTGACAATTTTATACTGAGCTTTGGCCTATTGTATGATTAACGATACTAGTTTTCTGCATGGTTAGGATATTAGCCAGTAGATTTGCTATTTCTTCATCTACTACCAGATATTGACATATATATTTTTGTGCCAGTTTAGTTCATTCTTTCCACTATTTACACTTTTATGTGTTATTTCTCACTCCCTTTTCCTTTTATTTGTGCTCCTTACGTAGACTGCCGCAATTGACTCGTAATTCTGAGTTAGGTAGCTACAGTCAGGGTTTGTTTTGTTTATTGTATGTGAGTTTTTTCGGTTTAATAAAATATTTTCGAGATTTTAAAGTTATTATCTTTATGCATACTATCTTTAGGGACAGATCTTTTCTTTTTTTGCTACAAATCCCATTAGGGTTACCCCCTCTTCTGTTCCCTTGGACTTTTGGCCAACCACTCTTTATCTGTGATAACACAGGCCCATGTTGCCACAACAGCGGTCACAGGCTGAGTATAATCATACAGTGTCATATATGGCAAATAGTATATCTGCACAGTTTTATAATAATAATAAACGAATATTGATCCGATAAGGCATAACATTACATGCTGATATTGAAGAAATACAAAAATTGAGGTAATGCATATCTATCTGGTACAGCTATCAATTCATTCTATACAGTAGTATACCGTAGCCATTAGCTACATCAGCGCGATATATGTCAGAGAAACTTTAACTAAAAAACTAAACAACATTATTGATTCAACTCAAAGGCGAGGTTCACTCGATGTGGCTTAGGGTACTCTGTAAGCTATAAAGCAGGTATGCAATATGCATTGTGATCAGCTATGACGGCACATTTAGTAAGATGTAGGTTTAGCAGAGGTCACTTTATGCACTAGTAAGAGAGTGGGTAGAGAGATGAAACTAATTCCCATTGTGGGCGCAACATCCTATTCACCGGTACGTGCATATATTTGTATTGAGAGACAGTATGTTTGTACCAGAAAACATGGAACACAACATGAATACAGTGAACTTATAATGGGTACCCTTAGGTAAGTCGCGAATTCTATCATATGGCAGAGTTAAATGAGGTATTGAAGGCAGGATAGCGTCCCTTATATGTGGAACTTGTATGCCATGTCCCTTTTCCCCTACCGATGGCAGGGTATGATCCGGGTGTCTCTCAGGTAATGCTTAGCCGATGCCCTCTAAAGGATGAGCATAGTCCCTAGACCATGGTGAGTGCTGCAAGCTGTTGAGGCTATGGGGAGGGGTATTCTCGTCTTTTCTGCTAGGCCATTGAATGCTCCAGCCCCTCTCCCCATCTCCAGCCTGGGTCATGCAGGGAGCCTGTGCCTCTCTTGGGGGGGTTCCGTAGTCGTGTCGCTGTGAGGCGTGATTTTCGGGATCTCAGGCGGCGGTATGACCTCCTCTTGTTGGGTTTGCAGGTTGGTGCACGTTGCCTCTGAGATCCACTCCAGTGAGTGGGGCGCCAAGCCAGAGTTCCATCCGGGAGTTGCGCCTTGGGACCGGGTGTAATCAGTCATCTACTCCTTGCCTCCACTCTCCTCCAGAACCACCGGCAAAGCTCATCAAATGCTGTTAGGAATCTGGTTTCCCATTCTTGGGCAGCCGTCCCTTCACCACTCATAGCGGGATTGTCAGCGGCCATCTTGAACCGCGTGGGATCTGTTGTCGCCAGATGAGTTTTGCTTGTCATGCTGTGGACCGGGATAACCCCCGCCGGTCCGTGGGGGAGGAGGGAACAGGTGCCCTTTTCGAGAGTTCCTGTTGGTTGCCGCAGCGGGAGAGTGGCCGTCTCTCCAACGTTAGCCAAGCTTGTAGGCCGCAGATGTCATGTGTGTGTGAGGCTGACACGAAAAGCATTGTGTTTGGCATGGACATGTAGCTTGCATTGTCCCTTGGTGTCCGGTGGCTGGTCTCAGGTCAGTAGGTGCTTGTTTCAGTCGGTAGTGAGTAGTAAACCGCCACCTGGAGCAGGAGCTGTGGTAGCGTGTGACTGCTCTGCTCCGAGGTCAGGCCCCGCCCCTCCACTAATTTTTAATTATAGTGAATTTAAAGTGTACTTCCCTGACCTTACAATTTTAATAGAAGATAATCAAATTAAAACGGAAACTTTTTTTAAAACAATTGACGTCAATGACTATATTGACAAAACAAGCTGCCACTTTAGTCCTTGGTTGGAAAATATTCCCAAGAGTCAACTAATTAGAATAAAAAGAAATTGCACCAACACAAGCACTTTTATCAACCAAAGTCAAAGATTAACCCAGGATTTTAAATACAGAGGATATAAAGACTCTCCGTTAGAAATGGCTGTGGAACAAGTTTTTAATATGGATAGATAGACACTTTGTAAATTATAAAGAAAAATCATCAATTATAGAAAGAGAATCATTTCCCTTTTTTGCCAGTAATCCGGAAGACAGAACTCTAAAGTTAGAAATGCAATTATCATTTTACTAAAAGATCCCATTTTAAATGAAATTCTACCAACCCATCCTAGAATCATCCATAGGGGGTTACCAAACCTGAAAATAACTCTGTCAAACAACTTAATTAGAGAACATAGAGAAGATAGAATAGAAGCAAATTTTCTAAAGCAATATGAAGGTTTTTTTGGGTGTGGGAAGTGTAGAGCATGTCAAGAAACGAAAACACATAGACATTATATAAAGGAATTTACTAATAAAAACAGGAAATATACCATTAGAGATTGCATTACCTGCAATATGAATAATGTTAAATATGTGCTCACCTGTCCGTGTGGTCTCAAATATGTGGGACGCACCACTAGACCACTGAAAATGAGTATAAGAGAGCACATACATAACATAAAAAGAATATGCCCAACATCAAGTGTCCGTACACTATAGGGATAAACATAATCCTGATCCTTCAAGCTTGAAATTTAAAGGCACTCAAGAGGTGAACAAAAATTGGAGAGGGGAAGATCTTATTAAAAGAATGGGACAAGTAGAGATGAGATGGATATTCGAATGGCATACACTAGTCCCATATGGACTGAAAAATGATTTTGAAATTTGTCTTTTTTATAATGATATTTTAGGATTTTTAGAATTTGTATCTTAGACATATATATTTTTTTGGCAAATTGACATTAAAATACCATCTCATCTCTTTGCTCCAATATGTTTTATATGATACTTTTTTGATAAGGTGATGGAGATTTGCACTTTAAGTATTAATGCTGATTTTTTAATTGATTTAATTGATTTTTTTTATTGTCCTTTTGTTATAGATGCTGTTCATTTAAAATTATGATGCTAATATTTTACTGATTGTTTATTGATTTTTTTTTTAATTGTCCTTTTATCAGAGTTACTGTTCCTTTAAAATTATAAGGACGCTAGAGCTTCTTAAAACACTTTTCTCTGCAATATATATTCTAAACATCCAGTTATGTTTTTCAGGTTTTCTAAGCTGTTATGCTGCTATTTTACATTTTTTATTATTTGATAATGTGAATAAATATATTAATTTAAAGTTATTTGGTTAAAGAGAATGCAAATCGTGTTTATACTAATGAATTTATGGGATTATGTTACTTTGAGACAATTAGATGTCCGTGACTCGTAATTATGCAAATAAGGACTTGTAGATGTAGCCAATGAGGATTAAGAGAGCCCAAACAGACTTTGCCCATAAATACCCATAGCAAAGATGGAGTAAACTATGACTCGCGGAGTTAAAGAAAGCAGCAAGATACAAACTATACACGCAATAGAGACGGAGCTCGGTATTATCGGAGACACTGCCAGTAGAGACACTGCCCGGAGAGACATTGTCCAGAGGAAATAGACTGGATTGGGACCTAGACAACTATAGTTAACCATCTGAAGGTCAAAGTGCTTGTGAGTGGTGGTGTTTTATTTAATGTATGCTCACCACAAATCTCTAGTAAGGGACAGTGATACCCATCTCTATGTGCAATAAATATCAAGTTTTTAATATAATTTCTTCTTTTTAATATACGTTAAATAAACTTGTATATTCATTTATTCTTTATCTTTGGATTTTATGCATATTATTATTATTATTATCTGTACATACATGATCCATGTGTAACAGTGTTACACTATTTTGCATTTTTCTCTTGTTTTACATGTTTATGGAAACCTAAAGTCCAGGAATTAGTCTAAGTATTTCTTTGCGCTCCACTTTTCTATTTATATTTATTTCTTCGGTGTGTGTTATGGGTTTTGTCCCCCTGTGTGTAGCAGCATATTAATATTGATTCACTACAACGTTTTTAAAAAAGTATTACCAATAATGATTCAGATGATCTTTTACCCATTTTTTTTTAGTCTTTTTAATGCCATTTTTTAGCGTTTTTATTACTTTTTGAAATTTTTAATGATAGTAATTATCACGGTCGTGTGATAACCCAACACGCAGGATGTAAACCCAAAGAAAACCAAATCACGTTTTACTGAACCTTAGGATGGTCGGGTTTAACGTAGGTAGAAAAAATGGAGTGGATGCTCTGTGATTATAGGCGCTTGTGGTAGAATTAAATAAAATACAATTACAGCAGCTTCCACACTTAAGCAGGAACTCTTCAACCTACTGAAAATCAAATGTGTAAATAAACGCTATTGTGCAAATAAATGCCAAATAGTGAGGGGTGTGTAGCGCTTAAACAAATAAACACTTACTCCTAAAATTCTTTAGGAGATATAAACAATGGATGGTAAAATCCTAGAAAGGAAACATATAAAATATGGTGCAATATGGTTGGTATAATGGTGAGAGAAATATCTTATTCTGGATTCACTCACGTGGTTTAGAGCCTCTTAAGGACCGGCTCTGATCTCATCCGTATTTGTGTCTTTAAGGTGACACACACCCTAAACGTCCATATTAGATGAAAACCTCAATAATGGAGACAAAAAATTGGAGAGAACAGGGAGGCAATGCCAGCCCTAGTGTAGAAATCCTTGGTATAATAAAGTGCAGAATAAGAATAAAGGTTACTTCTCACCTTATATAGAGCCTATGACTGGGCTCCAAGTTTGTAGATATAGTGTCAAATTTTGTTCATTTGGTCTAGGTTTTCTTATTTAATTTTTTTTGTAAATCTTGTTTATTGAGTCATAAAAGTCAGCAAAAGTTAGGCTCGCTAGCCAGCAAAAGGTACAAAGTTAACAATATAAGTCATAAAAAGAAACAAGCGTAAATGCAATATAATAACGGCGTAACAATTCACGCTAGGATCGTAAACTCTAATGACTGGTCAGTGTATAAGTTCTGTGTTCCCTTTCCGTGTTTGGAAAGATGTAGGTGAGCTTTGCCCTAGAGTGATGTATCAGTGTATGTAAGTATGTGTGCGTGTGTACTCGCAGAATACAGCAACTCTTGGTGTTAACACAGCGAGAGGACGGGGCCTATCAGCCTCAGATATGATCCAAGGTGTCTAATAATAAATTGTCACCATATAAGGTATAGAGTAGGCTACCTAGTAGCTTATCAGAGTGGAGAAGACCCACAGGTCCTGTTAATAACTCCATATTAGCTCAAGCGAGTGGAGATAGGGTGGTGAAGTACGTAATCCTTTCCGTCATGGTGACATGAACGTAACCTTTTCTGTTTCCTGGGGTGTGTGTTTGAGAAGCTTCTACCTGTTTTAGGGTGCTTAGGTGCCCCTTTCCCCATAAATCATTATCTGAGCGCTTATCACTCCGAGGTCAGGAGTCCTCTGCTCACTGCTTACTTGTGCATATACATCCTGTATGTAGCCCATTTCTTGTACAGGCGCCTACCCCTTCTCCACGACAGGTACTTATAGCATAGCTCGAGTATTGTACACGATTCACTACCCCCACCCTCACCCTGTGTTTAGCTAGTGCGTGTTGTCGTCAGTGTTCTGCCGAGGGTAAGTGTCCCTGTTATGTCTACTTGTGGTGAGCGCATGTCAATCTTATTGTCGTGGGGTCAGTGTGGTGAATTAGGTCTCAGCTAGCCTGTCAAGCAGCCAGGTCAAGAAGGATCCCTGACGATTGCACGGATGGTCAGGATCTACCGTCTTTTGTCAAGTCCTAGTCTCTGTGTCCCCGTCCATTGACGTCGTCACTCATTAGTCTAGTTGTGTGTTGTCTGTCTGTCCTGTATTCGGTCCATCTGGTCCCGCTCCCGGGCACACCGGGCCCCGGTGATCTATAAGATGGGGGGAAAGAAAAGGGATTAAGGGGTGAGGAGCATTGGTACCCGAGCCGCGGTTCCCTGAGCATTCATCTCTTGCCGGTACCTGGCAATATATAAAAACCAGGGCATCCACATTTCCGCATGCTTGGTTCCCCGACCCGTTATGGTGGCATGAGCTTCCTCTGCCCCCTGGATATCTTCCACCCTGCGGATCCATTCTTGTCTAGTAGGTACCGCATTCGTCTTCCAGTGGGCCGGTATGTTGGCCTTTGCGGCATTAAGTAGGTGTCGTAATATCGACTTCTTGTACACCGAGATGGGTCGAGTTGAGATGTGTAGCAATGCCAATTCCGCGTTCCATTCTGGTATGTCTCCCAGGATAAGCGTTACTGTATCCATGATCATTTCCCAGTAGGGGGTGATTTCCCTGCACTCCCACCATATATGCATCACCGTGCCTCGTTCCTCTTGACATCTCCAACACGCCGGGGGGAGTGATGGGAAAATTCGGTGTAGTAGTACTGGCGTTCTGTACCAGAGGGAGATTAATTTATAGTTCATTTCCTGATAATAGGAGCTCATAGAACTCTTGTGTTGCCATAGCATTGCTGCCTCCCACTGTTGGGTGGTGAGCGGATTCCCGAGTTGTTCTTCCCATTGTCGTTTGAATGTCATCGGTGCAGGTGCGCCTCCAATCAGTAAGTGTTGGTATAGTGTCGAAATCGCGTGGTCCAGTCCGGCACCCCGGTCGCAGAGGTCTTCGAACCATGTAAGGTCTCTGTGTAATCGGTCATTGTGTGGAATTGAGGCATGGAAATGTTTCAGTTGTAGGTACCGAAATTGGAGAAGAGACGTCCTTGGCCTGTCCCCTAGCAGTGATGAGAGATCTCGTAATTTCCCCTCTGCCAGGATTGTATGTATGGGTATGTATTCGCTTGCACTCTCGATGGGCCATGCTCCTGCCGGGAGCCCATCCCCTATGGCTTCATTATGCGTGATTGGCAGCATCGGGCTGGGTGTGGGGGATACGTGTTCTTGCCCCCTCAGTGCCTGCCAACTATGCAGGGTCTGCAAGACCATCCCCTCGTTGTTCTCAAGAGTGGTTTGTCTCCCAGGCCTTCCCCATACCTTCGCCTCCAGCGTCGGACCAATAAGGCCTCTGTCCAGTGCCACCCATTGTTTAGTCGTCGGTGTTAAGTGCCAGTCCAGTATGCGTTGCATAACCGTGGCTTGATGATATTTCTTGAAATCAGGCAACGCCAGCCCACCGTGTATCCTCGGTCGACACACGATGTCGTGTCGCGTCCGGGATCGTCCCCCGCGCCATATATATTTAATCACCCCCGTTTTCAGAACGGAGAAAAAAGTTGCTGGTATGGCAAGGGGTATCGTTTGCATGAGATATAGGATCCTCGGAAGGATATTCATTTTAATCACGGCAACCCTGCCATGCCATGTGATATGTGGATACGACCAACTAGTTAGGTCTGCAAGAATATTCTTTAGGAGGGGTGTATAGTTGCGATCGTACACGTCCCCCGGTTCCGTGGTCACCCAGATACCCAGATACTTCATTTTGCCGTAACACCATTTAAATGTGAATTGCGATTCCAAGGATTGGAATTCCTCCGTGGGGAGTGTGATGTTCAAAACCTCACATTTCGAAATATTAAGTTTAAATCCGGACATCTGTCCGAATTTATCTAATTCTGAGAGGAGACAAGGCAGCGTGATTCTGGGGTTATTAACAAAGAAAAGAAGGTCGTCCGCGTAAGCAGCCACTTTGTGTTGCACTCCTTGCCATTCATAGCCCAGTATATTCGGATTTAGTCTGATTGCTTGCAAAAAGGGCTCCAGGGTGAGAGCGAACAGCAACGGTGAGAGCGGACACCCCTGCCTGGTTCCATTACTGATTGCAAAATCAGCAGTTGTGGCCCCATTGATTCTTACAGTTGCTCGGGGACCCGTGTACAGGGCCGAGATCCACGTGAGGAGCCGCTGGCCGCAGCCCTGCCAAGTCAGCGTCTCCATCATATACGACCAGTTGACCCGGTCAAATGCTTTTTCCACATCTGTCGATAGAAGCAATAATCGGGCTCCCTTTCTCCTAGCATGATGTTGGATGGAGAACAATCTCAGAGTGCTGTCTCTGGCTTCCCTCCCAAGAATGAATCCCGTCTGATCAACGTGTATCAAATCGGGTAGAAGACGTTTTAGGCGGGTAGCGAGCACTTTCGTAAATAGTTTGGAGTCCACATTTAGCAATGAAATCGGGCGGTAACTACCGCAGTGTAATGGGTCCTTACCCGGCTTGAGAAGGACCGTGATGGTAGCTGCAACTGATTCCCTACCCAGGGTTCCCCCTTCACCGATCGCGTTGAGAGCATCGGTTAGCCGCGGCAAGAGCAGTCCCGAGAAGCCTTTATAGTATCCCAGCGAGAAGCCATCTGGGCCAGGTGCTTTGCCGGTTTTGGATGTTTTAAGAGCCGCTGCTATTTCTTCCACACTGATTGGCGTGTCTAGCATTGATGCGGATTCCTGGTCGATCTTGTTCGTGACCGTATCAGACAAGAAGTCCCGTATCTTCGTGAGGTTCCTCATAGCTTCAGTATCCCCGGTAGGCGTGTATAAATTGTAGAGGATCTCGTAAAAAGTTTTGAATTCCTCTGCGATTTTCTGCGGGAAAGGAGAGGTCTCCCCCGTGGTCAAGCGTATCTTGCGAATTTGCCGATGGGGCATAGGGCCCTTTAGGAGCCTCGCAAGGTATTTGCCACCTTTATTAGCATGTACATAATAAAAGCCTTTAGTTCGTTGCACCGATCTGAGGTGCCTTTTCAAGAGGAGTGCTTTAAGCTTTCTCCTGTGTTCCATCAGGTCACCGTAAACCGCATTCAGCTGTGATCTTTTATGGTTGCGTTCTAGTGTCGAGATTGTGTGATGTAGCTCAGTCATTTCACGCATATACGCCTTCCGTTTCTGTGAGGCGATGCGTATAAATGTGCCGCGGATCATGCTCTTGTGAGCTTCCCACAGGGATATCGGGCAGACATCCGGAGTGTCGTTTTATCAAAAATATTGCTCCAATGCCTGGCGTAGTTGTTCCTTGGTGTCCAGGTCTAGTAACAGGGCTTTGTTTAGTTTCCAGGTCCACCCCTTTGGTTTGTACAGGGGGGAATCCAATTCCATCTCGACAGATCCATGATCCGACCAAGTGGCCGGAGTGATGTCGGCTCCTAATAGGTGAGAGAGGCCCTCCTGAGCGACAAATAGATAGTCGATGCGTGAGTATCGGTTGTGAAGTGCTGAATAGTAGGTGTAATCTTTTGTTGAGGGGTGTAGCGTCCTCCAGCAGTCCACCAGTCTCAAGGCTTCCATCGATCATCGAATGGACCCGATAGTATGCTGTGGTAGGCAGCTATGACCCGTTGAGGAATCCAGTGTCGGGTCAAGTGGGGCGTTGAAATCACCACCCACTATTAGTATCCCATCCGTGAAGTCTTCCAGCTGGTGGAGAGTGTTTCGGAGGAAGGGAGCCTGCCTCTTATTGGGTACATAGATGGAGGCTAGTGTATATATCTTCTCCGCTATAACACCTTTAAGGAAGAGGTATCTTCCTTGCGAGTCTTGCACTCGGTCTAGTTCTGTAAATTCCAGATCAGCCGCCAGGAGAATGGCCACTCCGGTTTTGTATGACGTGGGATGGTTGCAAAAGCAATTATTGGGGTAGTGCCTATTCCGTAGCCTAGGATGCGTCCCCTCCTTGAAGTGAGTTTCTTGCAGTAAGGCAATCGACACATGTTTTTTCTTCATTTCTCTCAGCAGGTGTGTCCTGCGCTCAGGGATGTTGAGTCCTCTGCAATTCTGTGTGATAATCTTCAGGGGCTTAGTGCAGTAAGCCATAGTGTCCAGGCGTGTCGGTAGCAAGAGCTTTGTGTGGTTCCGAGGAGGATACTCAAGCTGTGGGCCAGTCGGTCAAATGTGGGGCGGGAGGGGGGGGAGGAGGAAGGGTGGAGGAAGGGTAGAAAAATAGGATTGAGTTCAGGTTCGGTACCCGGGATACGGGGCCAGCTGTCCCTATGGTAATTAAAAGGAGGTGTGTATTCTTGTAGTTGATGTCCTCACAAAGTTTGGGTCCGCCCCAAATCTACTCCCCTCACCCAGGTGGGGGAGGGGTGTCTCGTGCAGCAGCCCAGGAGACCAAAGTACTCCCCGTTCGGCTGCACAACTTTTAGCACGAGTATTCGTGTGTGGAAGCGCAACTCGAGCTCCGCCCAAGTGAGATCTCACAGAGAGATAGTAGGCTCCTGCTCCTAACCGCCCCCCAAGTGCGATGCTAAACGGGCTGTATGTAACCCCTTATTGGGCGTCATCAGTGGAAAGGCTCATAAATGACAATTACTATGTGGAGGAAATATCACAAAGAGAGCCTAAGGTAACTTGCCTGTATCCAGTGAAACCCGTCCTTCCCCAGGTTCCTCCCCAGCGCAGAGCGTTTCCAGTCAGCTCCCGCTCATTCCCATCCAATCGTCCCCGGCCGGTCTGTCTACCCAGGATGTTAGTTAGTGAGGAGCGTGTAACAGGCATCAAAACCCCCCGGGGTGTGAGCATGTACGAGAGCCCGGTATCGTGGTCCCCTGACTTAACCTAAGACAACCCTCTGGAGCCTTGAGTCTGTAGCTATTGATCTCATGATACATACTGCTCGTCTCGGGCAGGGCACGGGGTGCCGTCACGGCCAATGGGCAAAGGGGGGGGCGGGACGGGGGAGCAAGGCCTGTGCGCACACAAGACCAAATATAAGATGTGGTTAGGGGGGGGCGGGCACCTCGCGGGGCGGCCGTGTGTGTGTAGGTGCTAAGATTGATACCAGTGGGAGTGCTTGTGTCGGTGTGTGCAAGGCATAACATGCTAACAATTATGAACAGCAGAGTTAAATGCAACAATTTCCTCCCTCCAGGTCCCCCCCCCGCCACCCAACAAGGCCTCCCCCCCCCATGTCTAGGCAATGCATCCTGTAGCTTTATAGTGTCTCGGTTGCAGTACATGGATCCAAGGATGCAAGCAGGCACTGAAAGATGGACCATGTCCCCCCCTCCGCTCCCCGCGTCCCCCCTCCCAAGAGCCCACAAGCCAAACAAATGATACGCCGTGTTCCGGTTCTGGAAACAAGGGGGGGCCGTTAAATATTCTGATTGTTGAGTCCACGTGTGTGAGAGTCCCTGCCGTGTGCCCCCAGACCAATCGCCCTCCACCCCAATCCCCGACAATATGTCCCAAAGTACCTGAGGGCGTACCGTACGCCGGTGCCGGTCATCACGGGGGGGTAGAGGCAGGTACGGGCCGCTCAATATCTGGGGCCCATATCGTGCGGTCAAAGGTATTGTAAGTCAGTAGCCGATGCTGGTGAAGGTTGGGAGTCGAGGGGCTTCAAACAGCCAACATCACCGTGGGCAGGGAATTGCAGTTATTCCTCTGGGGATGTTGGATCCCTATGTCTTCCAGCTTGAGAAGTAGCAGGAGCCCTCGCATTCCGCTGCCTTGGTTCCCTCTGTGTTCTCGGCGGGGGGCCCAGTGATCCCAGGATCCAGTTGGGGATTGTCTGTGGTGGGAGGCCTAATTCTCCCAGGAACCGCGGCACCTCCTCCGGCCATTTTAGGGTAACCCACCGGTTCTGGTGCCTTGCCATCAAGGCAAAGGGGAAACCCCATTTGTAAGTCACATTATGTTCTCGTAGTGTCGCTGTTACAGGGCGAAGAGCTCGCCTGGCTTCCAGGGTGATAGTTGACAGGTCGTTGTAGAGTGAGACCTGGGCCCCTCTGAAGGTCCAGGTTGTGCGGTCCCGGGCTTTCACCATGATAGCATTCTTCACCGGGAAAGAGCTCAGACAACAGATGAGGTCTCTCGGTCCGTCCTCCGCATTTCGGGGTCGTAGGGCCCTGTGTGCTCTCTCGAATTCAATCTGTGGAGGCGGGGACGGCTGCATGATTAAATGGAAAAGCTCCTGAAGGGTGTCCTGAACATCTTCTGCCCCTTCAGCCTCTGGGACACCACGTACGCGGATGTTACACCTCCTACCTCTATTATCCACATCCTCGAGGTGTCGGCGCATGGTGAGCAGCATCTCGCCTTGTCTGGCAACCGCAATGTCAGTGAACGCCATGCGGGCCGTGAGGGCCGTATCCGCTTCCTCCAATGCGGTGATGCGGCCCGCATGCGCGGCAAGCTCCGTGCTGAGTCCAGCGACCTCCGTCCGCAGCGTTTCCTGTATGGTGGCTGTTATGGCCTGCAGGTCAGCTTTGGTGGCCATAGCTGTGGTTAGTTCCCGGAGGGTGCCTTCAATCCTCTCCAGTGCAGTGTTTTCCGGCCCCTGGCTGGGTGCCGGCGCCATCTTGGGGCTCGCGGTATCCCCGCTCGCCCCAGGCTGAGGCTGTAAGAAGCCGTCCAGAGGTCTCTGCTGGGGGTTCCCCGGGGTCAGGGAGTACTCTGGGCGTTTGGTGCGCCCCATCATACCTGAGGTGCCGCTAATTATAGCTATATTGGGGGTTCGGCGGAGCGGAGCTCTCTCCTCATGCGGCCATCTTGGTCAGAGCCGGAACCACGCCCCCCCTTTTCTTATTTTATTAACATCACTCATTACCATCTTTTCAAAGGTGGTCATCTCACCAGAGATGCAACACCTTGGAAAGAAGGTAGATTTTTCTTTTAGATCTGTATGTACAATTCCTGTATCATGTTGAGTCTCTTGATTGTTGTGAATAGGATTCTTAAGAAATAATTTCTTTAGGCAAAGTTTTCTTTTGAATCTATTTAGATCCAAATATATTCTAAATTTATCAATTGGTTTGGTGGGAGCGAATTTTAATCCTTTATAGTCACACACATAGCACCTCTGTAACACTCTGTAAGAATATGTACACAGTGGTGTATCCTGGTTTTGTGCTGCCCTAGGCAGGACAAAACTCAGGCGCCCCCCTTCCCCCCCGCCACTCCCACCCAACCCTTCCCCCCACCCCGCCTTCTAAATACACACACACTCATTCACTGACAGATACGCATACACTAGCTAACAGACACACACTCACTAACAGACACACACTCACACTAACAGACACACACACACAGTCAGACAGACACACTCACACTTACTAACAGACACACACACACACACTAACAGGCACACACACTAACACACACACAGTCAGACACACACTCACTAACAGACACACTCACTAACAGACACACACACACACTAACAGACACACAAACACTAACAGACACACACTAACAGACATACACACTCACTCACTCACTCACATTAACAGTGGTGTATCCTGGTTTTGTGCTGCTCTAGGCTTCAGGCGCCCCCCCTGCACCACCACCATCCAACCCTTCCCCCCTGCCCAGCCTTCTAAATACACACACATACATTCACTGACAGATACGCATACACTAGCTAACAGACACACACTCACTCACTAACAGACTCACTCACTAACACACACACACACTAACACACACACACTAACAGACCCACACTCACACACTAACAGACAAACACACACTCACTAAGAGACAAACTCTCACTCACTAACAAACACTCACTCACTAACAAACACACACTCACTAACAACCACACACTCGCTAACACACACTAACAGACACACATACACTAACAGACACACTAACAGACACACTAACAGACACACACAGATACACACACACAGACAAACACTCACTCACATTAACGCACTCACTTTTTTTTTTATTTAATCCCCAGCCTCCTTATCTTTGGGAATGCTGGGGGGGAGGGGTTCTCCCTCTCCCTGGGGTCTAGTGGGGCTGCTGGGCGGTCTGTCGGGCGGCGTTGGCGAGGGAGCACTTTCCCCTGCGTGCTCTGCTCAGCTCCCTCGCGCGCTACATAGTGATGCCGGGAACTGGAATATGACGTCATATTCCAGCTCCAGGTGACCGGCATCACTGTGCGGAACAAGACATTTGCCCTGGGCATTTTGAGAGCTGATTTTTTTTGCCGCCCCCTGGAAAATGCCGCCCAAGACAAATGCCTTGTTTGCCTCGCGGCTAATACGTCCCTGCACACACACACTGACCCACACAAACAAGCATTCAATGACTTGCACAGACTGATTCATACATACACAGACAGTGACCCATATAAACATGCACACACTTACCACAGTCACAGAATATTGATTGGCAACCTTTTGGAGATTTTACTAACCAGTAAATGGTCAAGCATTTTGTTTGTTTTTGGTTTTGCAGAGACTGATTATGGACTAGGGACACTATACCTAAGCCTAATCCTTAGCTATAGCCTAATTCAGTCTATATATTAAAAAGGGCATTATAGGCACCCAGACTACTGTAGCGGATGGCACTGGGCTGTCCTGCAAATGTCTTATGAATAACTGCATTCGTGTGATCTGCTGGTTTTATATGTGTTTAAAAGAATTGTATTCCTCTGATTGTTCGGTAGAATCATTCGAATAAACTAAGGGAATGAAACTACCGAACAATCAGACCTCCCCTGTGTGAAGTGTGTCCTCAATTACCCGTTGCAACATTGTTGCGAACGGGTAATTGACAAGTTAAGTAGCCGTCCTTTGTTCTCGGGGGTGGCCGCCATTCGACAAACGAACACGTGGCGGTGGCCATTTTAAAACTCCCAAACAGCGGTGTTTTGCCGTCGAGTGTCTGGACCTCAAATCGGACACTCGACTAGGCGAACACCGCTGAAACCTCCACAAGCCCGGTCCGTTCGGTTCCTAACTACCGAACGGCCCCTCGTTCGGTAGATAGAAAGAACCGAACGAGGGGATTCAGGCGAACCCTCCCTAGCCTCTATAGCTAGAGGCTTTCGTGCAGTTTGTTCCCTTATTCCAGGACCGACCGCAGGGCCCATTCGCATGGAACCGCATTCGGCTGTCTCAGTCAGTGCGGTCGGTCATTTTATTCCCTCCATAAATTTCCCGAACCCCTGGTCTGATCTGGGTGATTTTTGGATATGTTGTTCACCCAGATCAGGGCTATCAGGGGATGTAGGATTTAAAGGGGTACCCCTACGTTTAGGGGTACATCCAGAAACGGGGGGAATTGCTAGGCTGGATAAGGGGATTATGATGCAGGCTGAGGGGAGGAGATGTGTGGGAGGTTACCAGGACAGGATTGGCTACTGTACTAATGATTGTAAATCCCTCCCTTGCATGGGAGCATGCTTTAAAAGGACACTGTGGATTAAAGATTTCAGTTCTGCTCCTGAAACTGTGTGTCGTCCAGTTATTGGGATTGCTGTTGGGATATTGCTGTTATTTTACCTGCTGGAAACCTTGCCTGTGGATTTACTATTTACTTGTTCCTGAGCCTCACTTGGATTATAAGCGGAGATAACCGGGGGAATATTGCATCTCCGCTACAACTACTTCAGCCCATTGCAGTGTCACTGTCCCCATTAGTCCTGCAATGCAAATTATTGCAGTTTTAGAGACTTTAGGTCACTTGAAGCTGGACGTCCTCACACTCTGCATGAAGACTTCAAGTGTCAGTTAAAAACCCATATGAAGGTCCTGGAGCAATGCTTTCCTATGGGGAAGGCCTAATGCCCTCGCTGTGCATCGAAATTAGTTGACCCTGTTGGATGACGTCAAAGGAGGCAGCGCTGAGGGAGATCGAAGCTTCTCTTGAAGCACTGTGTTAATAAGATTCCCAGTCTGTGTAATGCGATTGGCTGAGGTTATCCTGAGATTAGCCAATACACAAAGGTGTACAAGAGGGGGATGAAAAGTTCAGGAAGCTAATTAACGCTAGCTAACTAACACTAGCTAATTAGCATTATGATTGTGTCTTCCATAGATTGCTAGGAAGAGGAGCACATAAGGCAAAGTATTATATATATTTATGTAAAAATTAGAAAACAGACGTTTACACACTCGTGTAAATACTGTCTGTGTAAATTTCTCTTTTTTGCTAGTGTTTATGTTGGTAGGAAGACCCACTTAGCAGCATCTATTTTATCCTTGTTTACTTTTAAACCATCTGCCACACATCACTTTTACAAAAATATTGGTAAAACTATGATCATAAAGTTATGTTACTGAAAAAACAAACAAACAAACAATAGCAAGAAAGACCCAATTTCGGGACTTCTTGAATAAAAAATAGAATTCTGCACTTAAAACAATTCTACATTTACCACCAGCAGTAAAACGTCATATATAGATATCCCGCGGATTAAAGGACCACTATAGGCTCCCAGACCACTTCAGCTTAATGAGGTGGTCTGGGTGCCTGGTCCAGCTAGATTTAACCCTTTTTTTCTATAAACATAGCAGTTTCAAAGAAACTGCTATGTTTATAAATGGGTAAATCCAGCCTCTAGTGGCTGTCTCATTGACAGCCGCTAGAGAGCTTCCACGCTTCACACTGTGATTTTCACAGTGAGAAGACTCCAGCATCCATAGGAAAGAATTGTGACTGCTTTCCTATGGACTGGCTGAATGCGCACTCGGCTTCTGCTGCGCATGCGCATTCAGCCGAAGAGGAGGAGAGGAGGAGGAGAGCTCCCCGCCCGGCGCTGGAAAAAGAGGTAAGTTTAACCCCTTCCTCTCCGTCCAGCCTGACGGGAGGAGGACCCTGAGGGTGGGGGCACCCTCAGGGCACTATAGTGTTTTCCTGGCACTATAGTGGTCCTTTAATATATTTGGGTGTCTGTGGGTGACTTCCATCTGCTCTGTGGGGACAGAAGTCTGACTCTGTACCCCTTTGTAGTCTAGTGAATGGAGAGGATCTGTGCTCTAAACAGCACAAATCTCTCTTCTACAATCCTATGTCTGATTTGAATTAGAGGGCATTTCTTAATGCTCCAGCACCCTATCTGTAATATACTGCTCAACGGGAGGGAGTATAGAAGCTTCTTACCTCTAGGTAACTAGGCATTGACAAGACCACATGGGTACCGAGCACCTGGTACCCAGGGGCTCAGACACAGCTGCACCTTCTGCCACTTCAATGCTTACATTTAGTTACACCAGTCTTTCCTGCAATAAATTCTCTGGTTCTACAAAGGCTAAATTGCCCGCTGACAGAACACAATTGCTATGTATCATGCTGTTTGTGGAAGTATGAGACAGATTGAAAGTACTTTCTAACTGATTTATGTCACAGTATATGATACATGGATTGCCATCTGGCCTTATTAACCTAATAATTAAAGCTAAAATATAAAATTTGTAGGAGAGATATATCAAAAACTAAAAGAATCAATTTTTTTTATTCATGACAATTCATATCAGAGCCTGTGAGTTAAAGAACGTGTTAATGGAAGGGTGTGATTTATTTAAAATGTTTCCATTTAAATACACTGCTCAAAAAAATAAAGGGAACACTTAAACAACACAATGTAACTCCAAGTCAAACACACTTCTGTGAAATCAAACTGTCCGCTTAGGAAGCAACACTGAGTGACAATCAATTTCACATGCTGTTGTGCAAATGGGATAGACAACAGGTGGCAATTATTGGCAATTAGCAAGACACCCCCAATAAAGGAGTGGTTCTGCAGGTGGTGACCACAGACCACTTCTCAGTTCCCATGCTTCCTGGCTAATGTTTTGGTCACTTTTGAATGCTGGCGACGCTTTCACTCTAGTGGTAGCATGAGACGGAGTCTACAACCCACACAAGTGGCTCAGGTAGTGCAGCTCATCCAGGATGGCACATCAATGCGAGCTGTGGCAAGAAGGTTTGCTGTGTCTGTCAGCGTAGTGTCCAGAGCATGGAGGCACTACCAGGAGACAGGCCAGTACATCAGGAGACATGGAGGAGGCCGTAGGAGGGCAACAACCCAGCAGCAGGACCGCTACCTCCGCCTTTGTGCAAGGAGGAACAGGAGGAGCACTGCCAGAGCCCTGCAAAATGACCTCCAGCAGGACACAAATGTGCATGTGTCTGCTCAAACGATCATGAGGGTGGTATGAGGGCCCGACATCCACAGGTGGGGGTTGTGCTTACAGCCCAACACCATGCAGGGCGTTTGGCATTTGCCAGAGAACACCAAGATTGGAAAATTTGCCACTGGCGCCCAGTGCTCTTCACAGATGAAAGCAAGTTCACACTGAGCACATGTGACAGACGTGACAGAGACGCAGCCTGGAACATCCTCCAGCATGACCGGTTTGGCAGTGGGTCAGTAATGGTATGGGGTGGCATTTCTTTGGGGGGCGGCACAGCCCTCCATGTGCTCGCCAGAGGTAGCCTGACTGCCATTAGGTACCGAGATGAGATTCTCAGACCCCTTGTGAGACCATATGCTGGTGCGGTTTGTTCCTTCTAATGCAAGACAATGCTAGACCTCATGTGGCTGGAGTGTGTCAGCAGTTCCTGCAAGACGAAGGCATTGATGCTATGGACTGGCCTGCCCGTTCCCCAGACCTGAATCCAATTGAGTACATCTGGGACATAATGTCTCGCTCCATCCACCATTGCACCACAGACTGTCCAGGTGTTGGCAGATGCTTTAGTCCAAGTCTGGGAGGAGATCCCTCAGGAGACCATCCGCCACCTCATCAGGAGCATTCACAGGCGTTGTAGGGAGGTTATACAGGCACGTGGAGGCCACACACACTACTGAGCCTCATTTTGACTTTTTAAAGGACATTACATCAAAGTTGGATCAGCCTGTAGTGTGTTTTTTCACTTTAATTTTGAGTGTGACTCCAAATCCAGACCTCCATGGGTTGAAAAATTTGATTTCCATTTTTAATTTTTTGTGTGATTTTGTTGTCAGCACATTCAACTATGTAAAGAACAAAGTATTTCAGAAGAATATTTCATTCATTCAGATCTAGGATGTGTTATTTTTGTGTTCCCTTTATTTTTTTGAGCAGTGTTTAATGTTTTTGGCAAAAGGAAAGAAAATTATAAATGCTAACTCTTTTCTAACAAACTCTTTAGCAATAACATATTGCTCTGGAATACATTGCAGGCTCCTTAAATAACAAAAGACTTAAATATAATTTTAAAATTGTCAATGTTTCCATAGCAACTGTATTCTTTTGTAGCATTTCACGATCTGCACCCCGTCTCTTTCTCAAACGTTTATTTTTGACACCTTATGTCTATAGAAAATTATACATGGAAATGTTACCAGCAGAAGCCGTGCTACAAAAAAAAAACTGATCCATGTAACGTATGCCACTCAGGATGTGTCAAAAATCTTTGGGTTGGAGGTGATATTTTTTCAGACCTACCCCCAACCCCTTCTGTACCTTCTCTGGTGGTCTAGTGATGCAGCTAGCAAAAATCTTTACAGGGATCTCTTGTGGTCTTCTCAAATTATAAAGGGGAACAGTAATTTCTCAGAGTCAGTAAAACACAGACTCACTTTCACTAACAGTTTAAAAAGAGTATTACATATTAAAAACAAATAGCTACCCAGTAAAAACAATCCAGTCACTCTGCTAGGTGTGCCCTCCATGTAAGTAGTCAAAATGTTTAGAAATGGTTTCACCTCTTAATAGAACACTATATTATTAGGAATGCAAACCTGTAGAGCCCCTGTCACTAGTTACATCTAGCCTCCCTTCCAATAAAATTAATAAAATAAACCTTTTTGCTCATCTTTTTCCAGGGCCGAGACTCACTCGGCGCTGCTCAGCTCTCCGCCAAACGCAACATTGTGAAGGAAGCATGGCTCAACAGATTAAAGATAAATATAAATTTAATTGTAACAAAAATATGTTATCTTATTTGGGTATAATTCTTACTGATGATGTAAAAGACATGCTCCAAATAAATTTTCTGAAAATATTTAGATCGACACATGAGTCTTTAAAGAGATGGAGACAAACTGAACTGTCTTGGTGGGGCAGAATTAATTTGGTTAATTTGTATTTACTCCCTAAAAGGTCTTATTTATTCCGTATGATCCCCTTGAGAATGCCACAACCATGGTTATCCATGATACAACGAGTTATAAACAACTTTATATGGAAAGGAAAAAGGCCGAGGATGAATAAACAACTTTTGATGCAGAAGAGTAGGAAAGGAGGGATAAATTTTCCAAATGTTAATATAACTTATTTAGCAAATATGATGTTCCATATATATAAGACACAATTATTAAGTTCAGAGGAAGCTGGTTGGTACCAACTAGAATTGGAGATGACAGAAATGGAAAATTTACATCATTTGATTTGGTTAATTAAACAAGATGAAAGAACAAAAAAGGCCTGTTCCTCCAATACATGTTTGAAATCTATATGAATGGAGTGGGAAAAGTTGAGGATTAATTGTGGTCTATGTAATAAAATATTGGGAAATTTTAACCTTAGTATTATTCAACTAAGGATGAAGGATCTAAATTTAAGGGAATGGACAAGGAAAGGCATTGACTCTATAAATCAAATAACAATGGGTGACAAAATTAAATCATTTGAAAATCTGATACAAGAATTTTCATTACCCTGGAAGGAGTGGTATAATTATCTAAAAATTGGAAGTTTTATCAAACAATTTTTGCTATACCAACCTACAGTGGGTATAGAAAATTTGATAGTTTTAAAAAAAAATGAGATTGTACCGCAAATAGTTTCAAAGGCAAGGACCGCTCTCCTCCAAATTGAAGCTCCAAAGTTAAATGTAAATATCCAAAAATGGAGTAAAGAGTTAAATGTACAGATTCTTAAGTCTGAATGGGATCAAGTATTATATCAAACAAGTAAGATAATCCATTGTCTGAACCTTCTCGAAGTATTATTCAAATTAATGAACCGCTGGTATTTAGTCCCTACCAGACTATCTAAAATGTATACCTCCAATTCTCCAATTTGTTGGAGATGTAACGAAAAAGAGGGGACTTTTGGACACATATGGTGGGAGTGCAATAAGGTGAAAATCCTGTGGTATATGGCTTTCGAATCACTGGAGAACATCACAGAAATAAAAATCCCTAGGGGTCATCATAATGGCTTATTTCACTTAAATTTGCAATCACTCCTTTTTAAGGATAAATTTATATATGTCCATTTTGTAGCAGCAACAAAAATAATCATTGCAGGGAATTGGAAGAGTAGTGCAAATTTTACACAAGCCCAACTATATTCTCAAGTCCAATATCAATTAAATATGGAGGCCTTGGGACACCAGTCAATTAAAATCAGAGACGTTAGTAATTTTTGGAAAGAAAAAGTGGAGAATATGGTCAGATAAAATTCTGGACAAAATAAAGTAAATAGATCAGTTTCTCTCCTTTTCTTACATCTTTACCTGATTATTATCTCAAGGTAGTGAAATAGAGGTGCCACTATAATACCCCAAGAAGAGTCTGCAATGCATAAAAATAAATGTTTTGTCTTTATATGTTTGTTATCTATATCATATTAATGAAGTTTGGAATGCCATCTACCTAATTTAAGTAATAACTAATAGTGAATTAAGTTGCCTTATATGATAGATAAAAGGAACTCTAATATTAGAGGGAATGTTGGATAATAAATTTAAATACGTAGACTGATTTTTCTTCTTTCTTTTTTCCTACTATGGCATTTAGTCTAGTTCTAGAAAATAATTTAGTAGAATAATGAAAAGGGGAACAAGCTCTAATATCATAAAGGCTATTGTGTGTGTAATAGTACTGAGCATACATACAATTTCACAATTTTTATCTAATTGGCGGTAGATGGCAACACTTTTTATTTTTTCTATATCATTAAGGTTGATGGTAATGTCCTGTATGTTTATATAAGAAAAATGAAATAAACAAATTATAAAAAAAAAAAACAAATAGCTACCCAGTAAAAACAATCCAGTCACTCTGCTAGGTGTGCCCTCCATGTAAGTAGTCAAAATGTTTAGAAATGGTTTCACCTCTTAATAGAACACTATATTATTAGGAATACAAACCTGTAGAGCCCCTGTCTCTAGTTACATCTAGCCTCCCTTCCAATAAAATTAATAAAATAAAACTTTTTACTCATATTTTTCCAGGGCCGAGACTCACTCGGCGCTGCTTAGCTCTCCGCCAAACGCAACATTGTGAAGGAAGCATGGCTTTCTTATCCAGCATGGTCCAATCCACATCACAGAGAAGAATTAAAAACCTGATGAGCAAGCATGCTGTAGTGGTTATGGTGTTTGCAGTGTTTCCTACAGGGATACTTGAAGCACCAAAACAACTTCAGCTTAACGAAGCAGGTTTGGCGTGTAGATCATGCCCCTGCAGCCTCACTGCACTTCTATGCCAATTAGGAGTTAAACCAATTTTGTTTCTGTTTATGTAACCCTAGCCACACCTCATCTGGCTGTGAATCACGCAACCAACATGAAGCATGGTTTCATTTACAATCAACTTTTACAGCTCAGTATGTTTACTGTAGAAGTTATTATCCCCAGCTCTGTTAACTGAAACGTAATCATACAGATAAGGCTGTTTCAGACTCTAACAGGCTATTAACAGAGCAGGAGATAAGGAATGTGAAGTTAAACACACTGTGCAATAAGAAAAGCAAAAATTTGGACACTTTTTCAGAACATGTGTAGGGAGGCTGTGTGAGTCTCAGCCAGTGAAGGTGCGGCTAAAGCTACATAAACAGAGTGATTTTACTCCTAAATGGCAGAGATTTGAGCAGTTGCATTTAATACAAAGATACGAACATGCAGCCATTCTAAATGAATAAATAAACTCTCAGCCACCCTATGAAACATCCAAACCCACTTCATCCTGCTTCATACATCCATATTCCGTCATCCTACCCTGAGTCTAGTTGCACAGCAACCAACAAGCACAGTATGCTTTCTCTTGGGGAAGAGAGTAATATAGCATGGACCAGGGTTAGGCAACCTTTGGCACTCCAGACATTGTCGACTACAACTCCCCTGATGCTTTGCTAGCATTATGGCTGTTAGAGCATTATGGGAGATGTAGTCCATGACATCTGGAGTGCCGAAGGTTGCCTAACCCTGGCATAGACTAGTTTTTGTAAGGATGGACTATACAGAAAAAAGGGGTATATGTTTTGCTGTGCTTTATAGCATTATGTAGTCGTGTGATACAAAACAATTGAAAGGGACAATTTCATATATTTTTAAAAAAATGTTTTAAATGTAATCAGTAAAGAATAAGTCAGAACATTAACATTAATATTTGGCAACATTGAAGCCAAATAGGCAGAATTGCAGATTGTTTTTCCCCAAATCATCTTTTTTATTTGTACTTGTCACTTGTCAACGTAACTGTTTACAGAATCTTAAATTGTTATTGATCTTCATTTTCCATATGTAAGGATAGACCTTGGCTAAGTACGCTGCTGACATTATCTGGGATAACATTCTGCTTTCACTGGCTATTTAACAAAGTCGATTAACTCTGAGTGTAAATCAATGTATATGTGCAATGGGTCTACTTAAAATGAGCACCTATGTGTTTATTCAGTTCAACCCATGCTCCCACACAGTCTATTGTGTTTTTGTATTGAAAAAAAATCAGATGTACCTCTGGTTATGTTTCACTATAGTAATAGAAGTAATAATTATCTATTCACGTCAATATTTATAAAACTGGATTATAAAGTTAACATGCATGATTATCAATTGTTTCTTTGAAAGCATCTAAATAATGTATCCATGCCATTAGGGGACTGGATATCACCTGAATGCAAGACCATGATGACAGGGGGGATCTTAATTGTCACTGTCACGATATGTGTAAGCAGAGGCGTGACTAGAAATCACAGGGCCCTGGTGCAAACATTCCCTGGTGCCTTCCACCATGCGTCTCAACCCGTCTTAACACTCTCAGTACCAAAGATGTGTAATCAACACAGAGTATTCAGAAACAATCTCACAATATCCTCAACTATAAGATGTTGATGGGAGCTCCAGACCAGCAAATATCTGCTTCTGAGTTTAGTTATTTCTTCTTAAATAATCTATATCACCTGGTGTAATCATTCGGTAATTCTAGCTCAGCTTGATACAGGCATATGTTATAGCAAATAAGATAAACCTCTATTGTTAATGGTTACACTCTTTGTACAAGGCACTCTTTCTGTTTGTTTGGGAAGGGTTAATGAGTTTTTCTTTGTGTACTGTATTTATTGGGAGGGTGAGTACATACTTCAGCCACTTCTCTTACCTGATGTGCAGGAGGTGAGAGTCAAATGTCACTGACTGGCACTAGATAAGGTGAAGGTGTTTAAAACTCTATTTGGCGTTGTGTGATACGTAGTATACAAGAGACGCAAATAAGGACTCTGTTGTCTAGCTTGGATTCCGGCACGGATGCTCTCCCAGATTTAAGCAGTTCTGAAGGTTTATCGAGTGGACACAACTGTGGTTCAGAGCAGGATTGACCTTAAGGCAGATGCCTAGAGCTCAGGGGTAAGACCGGGGCACTGAAACTATGAATTTGCTTGGTCCCATTAACCATCTCTATGTGAAGAATGAAGAGGTCCCTAAACGGTTAACCCGCCTAGGGCCATTTGTTACAAAGGGTGTGAGTAACATGTAACGGCGAGGGCAGCCTCCTCTGCCACTAATGCTAAACTGGTGATATGGTTTGTATGTGGAAGTGACAGGATGTTTTGGTGTAGCTAATAAGTTAAATTGCCAGTTTGCTTAACATTATGGTGGATTATATGGATTTGGAGAAGCCCCTTTGATACGAAGGTTAGGGAGAAGAGTGTGAAATGACGATAGATTCAAATTTCGTCATCAGAGGAAGGAAATGCATATACGGAGACATAAGACTACAGGGTAAATCAAGTGACTGTCGTAATCTGTTGGAGAAGAACGCAATGTGTGAGGTCAGAAAAGGAGATAAAGGCATTTTGTTGGAGGTAACACAGATTAAAGCCCACTGTTGTCAACAAGAGTGCAGGAACACTATAGTCTCAGGAATACAAACTGTAGTTGTAAAAATTCAGTTTAGGTTCCCGCCCTCCCTCTGCTTACTTTAAAAAGGTGTTATGAATGTCAGTGCACAGTGTGCAACAGTGACCCAAAAAGCAGTTCTAGTGGCCGTCTGAGTGACTGCCACTGGAGGTGTCCCTAGGCAGTAATGTAAACACCGCCTTTTCTCTGAAAATGCAGTGTTTATATTAAAAAGCGTGCAGGGACTGAATATACCTACCAGAACAACTACATTAAGCTGTAGTGGTCCCATGACTATTGTGTCCCTTTAAATACTCCCAGTATGAGCATAGTATGTTGCAAGAAGGAAAATTGGAAAGTCATGTGACAACATGATTCTGAAATTGGGAAGTTGTGCTGTGGGGAGGGGGAGGATGATAGATGACCATGTGACAAAGAGAATGGAAAGAGACAGACAGAATTTACTTTATATGAGGTTGAAAAGTATAATGGAAAAAGAGAATGATGCCAACATAACTCATCTGTCTCTCCACAGGACTACAAGTTTAGGTAACATCTTAAAAAACAATGGAAAAAGATGCGGCGTACCTTTAACATACTATATGGTGTGTGTGTTGGGCAACACAGTGCAAATACCAGTGCACTATAAGGTGCTAAAACATTTTTATTAAATAATACACAAATAAACTGGAGTGCAAAAATTGCAAGTGCACAAAGTGATAAGTATATTAAAAACTCACTAATGGGGGCTGGGCCTGGACATCATGGCGGTTGGCGGTTTAACCAAACGTTTCCTGTAGTTGCAGATCAGACGTGCACAACGGTCAGGAGTAATTCTTGACCATTCCTCTTTACAGAACTGTTTCAGTTCAGCAATATTCTTGGGATGTCTGGTGTGAATCGCTTTCTTGAGGTCATGCCACAGCATCTCAATCGGGTTGAGGTCAGAACTCTGACTGGGCCACTTCAGAAGGCGTATTTTGGAGAAACCAACACCTCCAATCTCATCTCATTGATTGGACTCCAGTTGGCTGACATCTCACTCCAATTAGCTCTTGGAGATGTCATTAGTCTAGGGGTTCACATAGTTTTCCCACCTGCACTGTGAATGCTTACATGGTGTGTTCAATGAAAACATGGCAACATTTAATTCTCTGTGTGTTATTAGTTTAAGCAGACTGTGATTGTCTATTGATGTGACTTAGATGATGATCAAATCACATTTTATGACCAATTTGTGCAGAAATCCATATCATTCCAAAGGGTTCACATACTTTTTCTTGCAACTGTATATACTCTTGAGAATACCCCACCTTATCCTGTACCTATTTCGTTATAAGCTTTCATAAAACATTGCGGCTGTACCTGCTATACAGGATCTTCTACTCACCCAGCTTAGCATGTGAGGTAATCGAATAATCACATACACACTGTTTGCACAGCGAGCCAGGATTCTCAGACCTGCTGAACCTTTGTCAGTTTTGTTCCTACCCTTATGTATCTACTTGAATGTAAAATTTAAAATTTGTGCCATTTCTTCAGTTTACCCCATTATTACAACTGTTTCGTCAATGCATGAGGAATACCGTTGGGGTACCTCAAGCGAGCATGTTAATTTGAAATGCACTGCAAAAATAAAAATTAAAAAAAAAACAACGCTATTATAATCTTTAAAATTGGAGATCCATAGTATTCTCCAAGACATAAATTAGAACATAATACATAAAAATAGAAAGATAAAACATATAGTGTGATATTGTAACACTTATGATATAGAATGAGTAAATGAAATAAACCCACAACGAGAGAGCAGTAAAAGTCTGCTCTAGCTTGGGTCCAAAACTCAGGACTGGAGTATAGAAGATGACCAGGACAGCAGCTGGATACGAGATATGCATTATTTCCACACAATAATAAAAATCACATAACAGTGATATGGCTCTTTCTCCCAAGTAAAGTCTTTATCCCTCAGCTCTGCAGTCTTCAAAACTCACGGCTAGCACATGTGGTGGTGTAGTATGCGGCACTGTGGGGAGTGAGAGGATAGTGAGTTTGGGAATATAGTGGATTGGTAGGATATTGGCGATGTTCTGAATTTTGGATTATTTGTTATGTAAGCAAAAATGGGAGCAGGTGGTAAAAGGACTGGGGGATCAGGAAGTGGTCCCCAGCAGGCAGAATTAGAATTAAGAATTCTGGTAGCAAATGCACATGAGGCCTGGTGGAGAATGGCTGTTTATTTTCAGCAGACTGAGTAGTAAACAGATCTGCTAATACTCGAAGCCTCAGAAATGGTGATTACATTTGACCTGAAACCCACCAGTAATAGTAGCATCTTCCTGTCCTCATTGTTCCTCATAATAATCTGTTCAGTGGGAATCATTTTATCTCTAAAGGGAGTATAGTTTTACATGTCTATCACTAATTTGCTCTCAGAGTGAAAACAGAAGGAATATTCAGACGTGCATTAAAATAAATTGAATTTTTCATTAATATCCGTATCCGTTTATTTTCGTTTATGGAGCATATTAAATATACAGTACACTGTGCATCTCTCGGGATATACCGCTAGATATTTGATTATGTTTGGGTCTCAGACTCACAGTCACCTTTTACACCTGTCAAATCTAATTCTCTTCTAAGCAATGGCACTCAATGCTGCATGACAAGTCTCTTTACAGGAAACATTCTCACTTGTTTGCAGAATCAATAGTTCCATATATTCGGAAATGTTGCTCCATTTGTTGCTGAGCAGAAGAAGCAAACGACATAATGCTGAATTGAAGATTATGCTAGCTTTAGTGTACTAATAATCTTAATTTTAATAAGGACAGGAGGCGAGTATTTTGCATTAACTCTCTTTACTAAACTCCACAGCAGTAAAGAAAAACGTAAAGAGTAACAAATAAATCACTGAGCAGCATAGTATATAAGGGTCATGCTGCCTGTACACTTCCTCTTTCTTAAAGCGACATCCAAGTCCAGATAGAGCTCGAACATCCAGAAACTCAACGAAACAGGTAACTGCGGTCTCTGGCGAGCGGAACTTGAGGAGACTCCTGGTAACGAGATAGGAGGAAAGACCAAACGAAGCCGTCATCCCATCTTACGGAGTCGTGAGGTTAACGAACCAGCGACCAGCGGAGGTCCTGAAGAGGGTTACACTGAAAGGAGAGTATAAAATCGGTTAGGTACTGAACCGTAACTGTTCACGCCTGTGGGCTTTAACAGAATGGTGTAAATTAGACAGTACAGACAGAATGTAAGCTGGCCATAGGCTCAATATGTGTAGGTGTAAGCATGTTGTACAACTAAACTGTCCGTCTAGATGGAAACACTGGGAATAGAGATGGAAGGGATACCGAGTATATCCAGAAGGTAGAGAAACTATTAACATGAATCCCAAAATCCATCACCTTAAGATCCACTCCCCCGAGGAGTCAGGGTAGGGAACAAAAGGGAGGGAAAATACTCGCCTCCTGTCCTTATTAAAATTAAGATTATTAGTACACTAAAGCTATCATAATCTTCAATTTTATAACATGACAGGAGGCTTCCTATTTTGCAATTTTAACGCTGAAGAAGTGACATCCCAGCAGAAGGGGGAGTGCGAAAATAAAATGTACGAAAAGTGGATTCCCTAGACCAGTCCGCCGTTCTGAGAATATCTGAGAGGGACGCCCCTGCCAGGAAGGCAGATGAAGCCGCCGCACCGCGAACGGAGTGGGCGCCGAATGCGGGGTCTATACCTGCGAGGGAAAGGATCCAGCGGATCCATCGGGCCAAGGTGGTGACCGAGACTGGGGCGTGAGGGCGCACGTAGGAGACTAAGAGTTGGCCCGACGTAGAGGACCGGAGCGAGGAGGTAACCGAAACATACCTGCGGAGGGTGGACACGACGCAAAGCTGCGGGTCGTCGGGAAAAAATGGGTAAAAGACCGAGGTCGAACCCGACTTAGTGCGACGGGAAATGTGAAACGTGACCCCTTCAGGGGCCACTTCGAAAGCGTCCACGTCGAAGGCCCGAACGTCCGAAACCCGCCGGAAAGATACGAGGCAGAGGAGGAAAGCGCACTTAGCGGATAGTTGGCGTAGGGAGAGGCGGTCATTCGGAAGCCAATCCCTGAAGAAGCGGAGAACCAGTCCCACATCCCATAGGTGAGGGTATCTGGGGGCCGGGGGACGGCGGAGCCGCATACCGCGGAGTAGACGACAGACCAGAGGGTGTGAGCCGCCGAAATCGCGGAGCGCACGACGTTGACCGAACGGTAAGAGCGGCCAGATGAAAACAAGGAGGAGAGAAAATTAAGAATCATGGGAATAGGTGCTGTAAAGGGATCGGAGTCCCGTTCCATGCACCAAGTAGACCAGGAGGCCCAAGCTGAAAGGTAACAGCGTCTAGTTCCTGGGGCCCATGAGTCCCATAAGAGGTCCCTAGCAGCCTGCGATAGTCCGCTGACTCGCCAGGAACCCCGGAAAGAGACCAAGCCACCAGGGGTAGCCGGTCTTCCAGGAGTAGTGGGTGGAGATGCCCTTTGGGATCCGTGAGCAGGTCCGGGAAGGATGGTAGGAGAAGAGGGTCCCTGTAGGAGGAGGCCAGGAGGTCCGGGAACCATGGTTGGCTCTGCCACAAGGGCGCTATGACAACCAGTTTGATCTGTTGCGTCCGTATCTGGTGTAGTGTTCTCGCAATCATGGAGAATGGGGGAAAGGCGTAGGCTCCTGTCGACGGCCATTGTTGGAGAAATGCGTCTGTCGCCTTGCTCTCCGGGTCCGGGAGCCAGCTGAAGAACTCCGGGGTCTGGTGATTGTTGCGAGAGGCAAACAGATCCAGGTGAAAGGGACCCCTCCGGGCTGCAAGGGCCCTGAAGATTCTCGTGTTTAGCTTCCAGTCGCTGACGTCTCTCCAGTGACGAGAGAACCAGTCGGCTGTGAGATTGATTTCTCCTGGCAAGTATTCTGCCTGTAGCGTGATGTTGCGAGGGAGGCAATAGTCGAAAATGCCTTTCGTGATATCCGACAGCAGGCGAGAGCGAGCGCCTCCCAGGCGGTTGATGTACTGGACTGCGGATACATTGTCCATGCGCAGGAGGATGCAGCAGTTGGATCTTTCCCGGGCCAAGCTGCGAATCGCGAAGGATCCTGCCAGGAGTTCGAGGCAATTGATGTGCATGGAGAGCTCCTGCGCCGTCCATGTTCCCCCCGTGGAGATGGTTCCGTTGGTGGCACCCCATCCCCACAGGCTGGCGTCTGATTCCAGTACGAAGTCTGGGGCGTCTCCGAATATGGCCCTGCCGTTCCAGGCTTGCATGCTGTCCAGCCACCATGATAGTTCCTCGCGAACCTCCGTCGTCACCGGGACGGGTTGGTCGTAAGTGGGCCTGCGGCGTAGGTATTTCGCCTTGAGACGTTGCATGGCCCTGTAGTGGAGGGGACCCGGAAATATGGCCTGAATGGAAGCCAAGAGGAGTCCTACAATCCTGGCCAGATTGCGTAGTGGAATGGAATCGAGACGGAGAACCCTGCGAATCTCCTTGCGAATGGCTGTGATCTTTGAGGCTGGTAGCCTCAGAGTGCATGTCGTCGAGTCGATCTCGAAGCCGAGGAATTGTATCGTCTGGGTAGGGGTCAGCTCCGATTTCTGTTGGTTTACGATAAAACCCAAAGACTCCAGTAGGGATACTGCCAGGTGAGTGTGTTGGCGTAGTCTGTGTTCGTCTGCGCAGAAGATGAGGAGATCGTCTAAGTAGATGATGCATCGAATGCCCCTTGATCTTAGGTGGGCCACCACTGGTTTTAGGAGTTTGGTGAAGCACCATGGGGCTGAGCTGAGCCCGAAAGGGAGGCAAGTGAATTGCCAAGGGCGTCCGTGCCAGAGGAAGCGTAGGAGTGCTCGACAGTCCGGGTGCACCGGGACTGACAGATACGCGTCCTTTAGATCGAGCCTGGTGAACCAGTCGTTGCTTCGAAGAAGGTCTCGCAGGAGGTGGATGCCTTCCATTTTGAAGTGGCGGTAGACCACATATGCGTTGAGGGCGCGTAGATTGATGACGGGGCGGTATTCTCCCGATTTTTTCCGAACCAGGAAGATGTTGCTGAAGTAGCCACCCCCGTCGCGGGCCGGCTGGATAGCCCCTTTGTCTCGGAGCTCGCGTAGCTCCGTGTTGACGAGGTTGTGGTCGGAGGATGACATGTGGATGGGGCGAGGGGGTTGAACCTGAAAGGGGGTCCCCACTAGGTCTATGATATATCCCTGTACAGTTTGTAGGATCCATGTGTCTGAGCATAGGGCGGCCCAATTCTGGAAAGAAAGGGAAATACGGCCCGCAGTGCGGGTACATGGTAACAGTGGAGGAATATGGGTCCTTACCTGCGGTAAAGCGGGAACGTCCGCGTCCGCGGGGTCCACGACCTCTATCCGAGCCTCTGGAAAAGGATTGCTGCCGGTAGTCTCTTGTCGGGTAAAATGGTGTTGGTTGGGTGCGGGGGCCTGAAGGCCAAAATCGGCTGGCGGCACGGCCCCGTTGCCGGCCAGCCCTTCCAAAAACCCCTCTGGTAGGGTTGCTTCTGAAAACTCTGCGCATTGAGGACTGCGCTTTATTAAGGGAGGTGAACACGTTTACGTGTTTGTTGAGTTCCTTGAGGAACGGTTCACCAAATAGTTTCCCTTGTGCCTGGGGCCCAATCTCCTTTGTGCCAAGGTCTGCCAATTTACCGTTAATACGGTACAACGCTGCTTTTCTTCTCTCCGAAGAGAGCGTAACATTGGTGTTTCCGATGAAACAAAAACACCGTTGTGCCCATTCACGAACATCATGTGCCCATTCCCTGATGTCCTCAGCGGAGAAGGAATCGGCTTTGGTATAGGCGTCATCAGCCAGATACATAATGCGAGCCAGGAGGCCTACAGAATCCAGCAGGTTATCTTGGGCGCTCCATAGGCCTTTCTCCACCCCTCGGCGGGGGTCTCTACCACTGCGCGTCATGAAGGTTGACATAACCTTATCGAATTCCGGGGTCTGAGCGACCTTATCCGGCAGGGAAGGGCGTGGGCATTCAGACCTGAGACGGCTGCGGACCTCTTTCTCCAGAGGTTTGCGGAGCCACAGGTGCATAAACCTTGCAAGGTGTTCTGGAGGCGACCAGTCACCTGATCTGGGGTGCCGAATGTTGCGGGGGTCGAACATCACCTGGCCTGAGGGGTCCAAGATGGCGTCTGAATCAAGAGGAGGCTCTGCGTCCGCAGTGTCCTCAGCATCTCCTCTCTGGGCCGCACCCAGTAGGGTCTCTCGCATAAAAGCGGAGACAGATTTCTCGTCCGAGCCCCATGCGTCGTAGTCCGAGTCAGAGGCGTCAGCTTGCCATTCATCCAGCACTGACATGGACTGTGCGTCCTGCTCTTCGTCTGAAGAGTACTCCTGACGCGGGGCCGGGGTGTGTAATTTGGCAGACTTGAGCTTGGCAGGTGCCTTACCCTTAGGCGGTTTGGGTGTGTAGTCTTCGCCTTTGTCATGGCGTTTTTTAGGGTGGGAATCCTCCCGTGCTTGGTGGTCGGACAATTCAGAATCCGATTCGTGGCGTGGACGTCTGCGTTTAGGTACGTCAGGAGCCGAAGCTCGGGCCTTGGAGAGTGCCTTCTCCACAGAGGCAGCGACAGCTGCGTTAATCATGGCCTGGAAGTCCACAGGGACGTTCTGGGAATCTTCCATGTTAGGGTAGGCTTATAGGTCACTGAGAGGCACAGCAATGAACGGGCACCCAGGTCTTGATAGTGGGCGTAGGGTCAGATTTGGAAGTATGGTGGGAACAAGCCCAGAATAACCCCAGCAGGGTATAGTAGTGACCTTATAAACTGGGGCTCACCCAGTTAGAGAGAACTGCCACAGCGAGTCTCCCAGTAAGCAGCGTCTTTATAGTGGGGGCTCACCCCGGTTGCACAGGGTTGGTACCCTTAAGTGCAGGCCACAATAATAATAAACAGGCAGCAGCACTGACCTGACTGACCCAGCCACAGGATAGCTTGATAGAAGCAGATGAGGCACAGAGACTGAGTAGCAGGTTGAAAGCAGCAGATGGAGTTGCTGGAGCAGGTAATCCTTCAGTCACAGGGGTGTCAGCCACAAAAGGTGTGAAAACAGCAGCTTAGGAGGTAACAGAAAGCTAACACAGCCACCCTGAGTCCCTAATGAGATGCACGAGGCAAAACTAAGATGGCCGCGAGAATCTCGCGATGTCCGCGATCCAAAATGGCGGCCGCGAGGTAGGCCGCAAGCCGGGGACTAAATTTTGAGGCCGGCCGCGGGCGGAAGCGGGCCGGCGCGAAAACGGCCGCGAAAAAAACCGGCCGCAAGGAGGAAGCCCAGGAGGGCACTCCAGGGTAGGGGGGCAGAGGGGGGACCTGGGGAGACCAAGGGGAAGCCCAGAGAGGGTCCCAGGAGGCACAGAGGGGCAGAAGGAGGTAGGAAAACCCACAGAAAGCCCCTGGTCCCCCAGCCCTGGTATAGAACAAGGAAATAAAGGAAAGGCTAAAACAATGATATAAAGAATGTAGAAATAGCAAGGAATAAACAAGTATTACACTAAATGAATAACAAGTAGTGACAATAAATGTATAAAGCTCCAGGGGAGCCAATATTCTGACCTGTCTGCGATGGAGCAGTAAAGAAAGAGGAAGTGTACAGGCAGCATGACCCTTATATACTATGCTGCTCAGTGATTTATTTGTTACTCTTTACGTTTTTCTTTACTGCTGTGGAGTTTAGTAAAGAGAGTTAATGCAAAATAGGAAGCCTCCTGTCATGTTATAAAATTTATATTTTTAAAGACCGTACCCAATTCAGTTTCTTGCAAGGCAGTCACCGGCATGGCCTAGCCCATGACATTTTACCTTCTAGGTACTTGCTTCTATGCTTGTACCAATGACTTACAGACAAGGTGATCATTTATAAAATCAGTCGCAATAACGGTCAGTTTCCATGTTACAATGTTTAAGGCTAAAAATGGTCGCCGACTTAGAGTGTCCTGAGTTCTGTGTATGTATGTATGTCTGTATGTATGTCTGTATGCATGTCTGTATGTATGTCTGTATGTATATCTGTATGCATGCATGTATGTATGTCTATGCATGTATGTATGTGTATGTATGTCTATGTATGTATGTATGTATGTATATATGTCTGTCTGTATGTATGTCTATGTCTGCATGTATGTCTGTATGTATGTCTTTGTATGTATGTCTATATGTCTGTCAGTATGTATGTATATATGTCTGTATGTCTGTCTGTATGTATGTATGTCTGCCAATATCAAGGTATGTCTGTATGTCAGTATGTCTGTATATATGCATGTATGTCAGTATGTCTGTATATATGTATGTATGTCAGTCTGAATGTATGTATGTATGTCTGTATGCCATTATGAATGTATGTCTGTATGTCTGTCAGTATGTGTGTATGTATGTTTGTCGGTGTCTGTATGTATGTGTCTTTATGTCCTCATGCATGTGTGTCTGTATGTATGTTAGTATGTGTCTGTCTGTCACTATGTATGCCTGTGTGTCTGTATATGTGTGTATGTCTCTGTATGTGTGTGTCAGTATGTATGCCTGTATGCGTGTATGTCTGTTTCAGTATGTGTGTCTGTTAGTATGTATCTGAGTCCTTTTGTATCAGTGTGTGTGTTTGTGTCTGTGTGTGTATTCCTGTGGGCGGTATTTGAAGGGGGAACCTGTGGGTGGTATTTGGAGGCTGGTCCCAGGGGGCCCTGACCCTGAGCTGAGTTAGGGGCCCCAAAATTTCTGGTGGCGTCCCTGATGGCACCATCTTTACAATTCACTTGTAGTGTTCTATGTCAACTGCCATGTTTATAGTGTTGTTAATTTTTTTTAAAAGGATGCCGGCTTGGAGAGTCCTGGTAGAATTGATATGTTAGCATCAGTGAGTCCGAATGTGATGGCTCGTTTTTAGACTATAAGCTCTTATGAGGAGGGTCCTCATCAACCTACTGTTCCTGTATCATTGTTTCATTTCCCAATCTTATTATATTGTAAAGCGCTGGGGAATATTTTGGTGATATAAAAAGGCCAAAAACAATAATAATATGTTACATACTGGAGTTCACTACGGAGAACTTAACATCGTTCTCCTCAGTACTTGACCATTTATCTGCCATAATTGCTTTAATTTGCTTTGCAAAATAAAATTTAGTTCATAAAACCTCACTTACCCCCTCCCCTTCTTCAAAACAGTAAAGGAAGCTTCAAAGGTGATATCATTCCTACAGTTGGGAAAGGGAAGGAATGAATGGTATCTCTCATATGTCTCTTGTCCTTTACATTAAATTAACATTACACAGATTACTATGAAATAGGTTTACAGTTGCAAGAAAAAGTATATGAACCCTTTGGAATTATATGGATTTCTGCACAAATTGGTCATAAAATGTGATCTGATCATCATCTAAGTCACAACAATAGACAATCACAGTCTGCTTAAACTAATAACACACAAATAATGAAATGTTGCCATGTTTTTATTGAACACACCATGCAAACATTCACAGTGCAGGTGGAAAAAGTATGTGAACCCCTAGACTAATGACATCTCCAAGAGCTAATTGGAGTGAGATGTCAGCCAACTGGAGTCAAATCAATGAGATGAGATTGGAGGTGTTGGTTACAGCTGCCCTGCCCTATAAGAAACACACACCAGTTCTGGGTTTGCTTTTCACAAGAAGCATTGCCTGATGTGAATGATGCCTCGCACAAAAGAGCTCTCAGAAGACCTACGATTAAGAATTGTTGACTTGCATAAAGCTGGAAAGGGTTATAAAAGTATAAAAAAATCACAGTCTGCTTAAACTAATAACACACAAAGAATGAAATGTTGCCATGTTTTTATTGAACACACCATGCAAACATTCACAGTGCAGGTGGAAAAAGTATGTGAACCCCTAGACTAATGACATCTCCAAGAGCTAATTGGAGTGAGATGTCAGCCAACTGGAGTCAAATCAATGAGATGAGATTGGAGGTGTTGGTTACAGCTGCCCTGCCCTATAAGAAACACACACCAGTTCTGGGTTTGCTTTTCACAAGAAGCATTGCCTGATGTGAATGATGCCTCGCACAAAAGAGCTCTCAGAAGACCTACGATTAAGAATTGTTGACTTGCATAAAGCTGGAAAGGGTTATAAAAGTATCTCCAAAAGCTTTGCTGTTCATCAGTCCATGGTAAGACAAATTGTCTATAAATAGAGAAAGTTCAGCACTGCTGCTACTCTCCCTAGGAGTGGCCGGCCTGTAAAGATGACTGCAAGAGCACAGCGTAGACTGCTCAATGAGGTGAAGAAGAATCCTAGAGTGTCAGCTAAAGACTTACAAAAGTCACTGGCAAATGCTAACATCCCTGTTAGCGAATCTACAATACGTAAAACACTAAGCAAGAATGGATTTCATGGGAGGATACCACAGAGGAAGCCACTGCTGTCCAAAAAAAACATTGCTGCACGTTTACAGTTTGCACAAGCACCTGGATGTTCCACAGCAGTACTGGCAAAATATTCTGTGGACAGATGAAACCAAAGTTGAGTTGTTTGGAAGAAACACACAACACTGTGTGGTGAAAAAAAGGCACAGCACACCAACATCAAAACCTCATCCCAAGTGTGAAGTATGGTGGTGGGGGCATCTTGGTTTGGGGCTGCTTTGCTGCGTCAGGGCCTGGATGGATTGCGATCATCCAAGGAAAAATTAATTCCCAAGTTTATCAAGACATTTTGCAGGAGAACTTAAGGCCATCTGTCTACCAGCTGAAGCTCAACAGAAGATGGGTGTTGCAACAGGACAATAACCCAAAGCATAGAAGTAAATCAACAACAGAATGGCTTAAACAGAATAAAATACGCCATCTGAAGTGGCCCAGTGAGGGTCCTGACCTCAACCCGATTGAGATGCTGTGGCATGACCTCAAGAAAGCGATTCCCACCAGACATCCCAAGAATATTGCTGAACTGAAACAGTTCTGTAAAGAGGAATGGTCAAGAATTACTCCTGACTGTTGTGCACGTCTGATCTGCAACTAAAGGAAACGTTTGGTTGAAGTTATTGCTGCCAAAGGAGGTTCAACCAGTTATTAAATCCAATGGTTCACATACTTTTTCCACCTGCACCGTGAATATTTACATGGTGTGTTCAATAAAAACATGGCAAATTTCATTCTTTGTGTGTTATTAGTTTAAGCAGACTGTGATTGTCTATTGTTGTGACTTAGATGATGATCAGATCACATTTTATGACCAATTTGTGCAGAAATCCATATCATTCCAAAGGGTTCACATACTTCTTCTTGCAACTGTACATTCCTTTTATTGTAGAAATATATGTTTTAACAGTACTTAATGTATTATAATTACATACAGAAAATTTTACATTCTGTTGCCATTTTTATAAAGCTGAACTAGGATTCTGTATACAGTCTAAAGATTTTAATTTCCCAAATAATTTTCTAAACAATGAACAAATAAGTGAAAAATACATTTTGTGACAATTTTCATCCTTTTTTAAATATTTTTTTTATAGCAATTTTTTTACACAACTGCTGTAGTGTTGTGCTAGCTATGCACCTAATGTTTCAGATAAATGTTATGTTAAAAAAATTTTGAAACAAAATTTGCTTGGCATGAAAGGAGTTAATTGTTCTGTTGGGTGTAACTGGATCCAATTATCATCGTCCTTGTCCTTGAATTGTCGCACTTTATTCTTTGTCCACAGATTTCCACTAAAATATGCTGCTTAGGCTTAATGTGACTTGGTGTCCCTCTGACAAACAATTATAAATCTGCTCTTTGCTAATGGTTTCTACTGGTCTTTGTCTGCGTAAAATATAAGTCAATAAAACACAATTATCTAGACTATGAAGATGGCTATTATACTGTACATTTTGTGTAGATATTCTGTGTATATAATGTATGGAATTTATAATCATTGTGAAGACAAAACAACACAAATACCTACTAAACATAGATCAGAACAGGTTAGGACAGACAGCAAAATGAATGAATTCCCAATGAAGAACAAAATGCTGGAGATAATGGAGGAAGGGTGAGTACAAATTGTATCGGCACATCAAGACTTCTGGGTATCTGTTTTGTCCTTCCTTCCACCAATCCCACAAGTGGAAGTGTAGAACCCTTTAAGCCCAATATGTATTGGAAGGAACAAGCTGATCCAACACACAAAGTAAAAGCCAGTACAGAATTCAGTTTTATAGAAGAGAAAAAGAAGGTGGAAAAAATATAGTATCGAATGTCAGAATGGTCACAGTTAGAGAAACACAGACTTCAAGGAGGTAACAGTATAGTCAAGGAATTCCTGAGGTCTACAGCTCTCGATGTATACAACCTAAAGTAAACTAGCAAGCCCAAGAGTCACAGGATTCAGATGGACCAAAGAACATTCTGTACAGACACAAATAAACACCAACAATATAAAAAGTAGATGCTGGAGGGCATGGAAACAGATACAGGTTAGGGATTTGGCTTTTATAGTAAAGTTTTGGGATTCAGAAGCCACTCAGTCACACCAGAAAACCCGTTATATGATGAAACATCAAGCAATTATTTAGCTTCACCATGTATGCTTAGAGGAACTCAACTATAGGGCAGAACACGAAGGGTTTGCATAAGGAGATGGAATGCTCAAGGAACAGTCAGCAGCTGGAATAATGGCCAATGCGAGTGATGTGACAACACGTTCTAAATATCTCTCAAATTTTCAAACCAGCAAAGAAGGACTCCTCTTTCATTTTACGAGGTTTGTCAGAAGAAGGGCTATTCAGAGTACTTTCTTGACCTGTCACTAACAACTTAAGTAAGTGCATAATTTAGAACAAGATTGAAACTTATACAGGGTTTTTCGCTAAATTGAGAATTGTCAGGAATCAAAGTGAATTTCATATTCAAGGACAAAATAACTGCACTGGAGAATTCTCCAACCTAGGCTTCCAGTTGGTCTCTTTTGGTCTAAAATTTGAAATTCACTTTCCCAACAATTCTCACTTAAGTGAATAATACTGAAACTTTGCACTTAGTAATGTCTAAATACAAGTGAATTCTATTCTTGAGGCGTTCTTTTATACACCCATACAAACCAACACATTGTCTTTGAGGATGTACCGGCAATTACCAAACTAATCAAAATTAAAATGTTTCTTATTTTGTCCATGCAGTGGACTATATGGTAAGGCCTGGAAGGATTTTGTCACATGATGTTTACACACAAAAAAACAAAGGATTCATTTCTCCATCATAAGAAGCTTAATGCAGACGAATGTGTTATTATTAGCATTACTATATGCAGCAAGATGTTTGTTCCTGTGAATGGTTTCTAAGCATAAATTGCTGTTTTAAAGACCTCATTTTTCATTAGCTAACCCCAGTAAAATAGTTGTTTTTTTGGTAGATCCCGGGAGGATTGAAATTGTATTTTCTGCATAGTATTATACCTTTGATGTTGTGCAGTTGTTCTACTGAAAATAATCTCGTTATCAGGAATACATTAAGACTTGCTTCTCTTTGTCTGTCACTTACAAGGCAAATGGGACAAATTCTCTTTGTCTGTCTCAATGTGTACAGTGCTGACAATGAGGGAGTATCGGGATTTGTGTTATTGTCAAATCCATTGGCCATATGTGATTATTTATCTACAGGTGGGTTAGGGTTGTGTGCTGTAACATTTCTGGGGCATTCCCGTTAAGTTGGGCCAGATCACATGCTACTAAAACATCAATTGCAAATTGACACATGTCGTTATGGAGCCATTAGAATGTGGGCCTTGGCCTGACACTGCATTCATTAGGGCACATCATCATTAGAGAGCCATTTGTTACAGAGTAACAGGTATGGTTAGGGTTCTACTGAAAAGGGAACCATGACCTCTATAAAAATCTTACTATACTCCAAGTCAGTGCAGACTGATTATGCTTTACATCACAGAGACATCCAGCTTTACCTGCTAGATGCAGAGAATGTACTAAAATTGTTAGACATCTTTTTGTGGGATAACACTCAGGCACTACTGGTACGCAGACACCATAACCACTGTAGTAAGCTCTTTTGTTTTGACATCTTACCTGGGTCCCACCTGGCACTTATGACCATATCCCCCACATCCTGTCTTCTATAATAGGAGAATCTGGATTACTCTATAGAGCAAAGCAGAACCATGCGGGACTGCCCTCATTGGCTGATAGCATAACCTGAGTGTTCACAGTCCTGCAACAGCTATGCTTTGTTCCACAGAGACATCCAGTTATTCCTGCCAGAGAAGTCTGGATGCAGAGGATGTATTAAAATGGTTTGATATCTTACCATGGGATGGCTCTCGGGCACTCCTGGCACCATAACCACTATAGCGGTCTGTAGTAATTATAGTGCGTGCAGTGTTCCTTTAAGCTTTCTTTCATGTGATGTTCCGGGCACGCAATGCATTGGAGGTAGAGAAATAGATATACAAAACAATTGAAGCATGCTTCAGCAGAACTCTGAACATGGGAACCTCTGAGAGTGTCCAAACAGAGGGTGTCACAACCCATTTTTTGGGCGCTCCACCGATTTGTCCCACCCTTTTACCAGGTGACTCTGCCTACTCCTTTAGTGTCCTGCACACCCTTGGTCTCAGATACTTGTTAAAGTTGGTGCAGTGTGCTTGTATGATGTCTGGAGTGAGAGGCACAGACTAGATTTCTAAGATTATGATTTACGTTTTGCTCGATTCATTTTCTTTCCTGGTTTCTATGCGGTCTAATTGATAGGCATTATAACTTTTGTTAACAAAGTCCATTTTGAACAGCTTATTCTCTGTGTACTCCCCTCAAACAGGCAAATACTGCAGTGAATACGGAGAGTGACTTTCCACATTGCCATATTAAACTTATAAGACTGTTTTATAAGAATTTTAAAAATATTTACATTTTGTCTGCTTTGAAGACACAAAATGATGCTACATTTTACTGGAGTTAGACAAAGCTTAAAAGAGGATCAGCAGCATAGAGTTAATACATGTTATGTATCAAATGTGAATTCTTCCTTTAAGTGCAAACCCGCTATTACATAAACACAAAGGAAAATAACGGAGCCCATAAGAGTGTAATTTTGAGAATCAGCTTAGTGTTTGACCGTCTTTTAAAGACATGTCTGGCCACGCTACCAAAACAATTACAGTTTTCTGATATACTTTCTAAATTTTCCTACACAGATATAAGGAAAAGCTACCGGCAATGAATGAACTATTTCTATAAAGGGGAATAAATCCTTTTTTGCTGGTAATGTTCTGCTGTTTTATTCGAATTTAATTGATCAAATGATACATGCCTTGCTGTTCTGCTCAGTCAAGTGACGCTCGGTTAAACGCTATAACAGTGATGAGCTTAATGGAGCGTTGCGTTACGAAGCTACCCAGCAGTAAAAGTGTCTGTCGGAGAACAGCTTCCTGAGGGATTTTATCACTTTCAGATATAGTTATTTTATTTTGGCACCTGGCATACATACTCCAGGCATCATTGGTGGAGACAGTCTACGTGGGACCAAGTACTGTAATTTACATCACTTACATAGTCTTAGAGGTGTCTCCTTTAGGATTAAGGTAAGGGCACTACAGGTTTTTACAAGATTGAGGGAGACCCAAGCAACTTTCTGATCCTATTATTTAAAATTTATTATATTTCACGTTTAAACCCTTTGTTTGTCAAATGCTTTCCAATACAGTGCAGAGCACAGATAAGATCACCAAAGGTATAGGAATAATGGTTTACTCTCTAAAGTGTGAATTGTTTGGAATTAAAAATTAATTCACAGTGAATTTTACATTTTAGGCAATATAACAAAACTGGAAAATTATCCAAGTCAGTCAGGCTTTCAGTTTTGGTTTATTCCGCCTAAATGTTGAAATTCAGTTTAAGAGCCTGTAAGAGCCTTCCGTTTCAGGGAATATTAGGAAAAGGAAGGGCGGAGAGGCAGGGAGATTCGGCGCTGGAACATTAACCATTTTTGAACAGTTTAACCCCTAAGTTTAAGTTACTAAGGTGAGCCAGCACATGGGACCTCATGGCACCATGAAAACGTAATTGCGATTAAGTTGTTATGGTGCTCGAAGTGTTAACTGGCTAATACCGACATGACCATACTCCATTTATCATATTGTCTGAAATGTTATTCAAAACTATAACAATGTGATTATTAGCAGCAAGGAACAAACACCCCCCAATGTGTTGTTCTATGAAGCAATCAGGGTGTATCATTCACTGGGGACATTTATAGGCAATGCTCACTGCAGGGCTAAATTAAAATCATCCCTTCATGTAACATGTATTATGACATTTCCCTGTCTAAAGGGAAGGTCTTGTTAACCCATCTGTGAAGGGTATGTACATTTCAATAAATTGGCTCATAGAATTTTTTTCTCATTGCAATGATGGCCCTAGACATTAACAAAATCCCCCAAGTGAGTTCTTACCAACTCCTCCATTTCAGAACAGAGCGTAAGATATGCAGGACTCTTCCCTAGTGAAGCATGCTCTTAAGTCAAATTGTATCTCTTTAACCCCTTAAGAACACATGACATGTGTGATATGTCATGATTCCCTTTTATTCCAGAAGTTTGGTCCTTAAGGGGTTAAAGTGAGAACCATTTCTCCTCCTGATTACTATTATCATTATAATGGTAATAATGCATCTGCTGTAAGAGGCAACCCTAGTCCTCTCATATTGCAGAGTTTTGACTTTATAATGAGCTTTCTTATACGTACAGCAATCACAACAAAGTGTCATTGGTTGTAGCAAGCATACGGTGGGAATATTACTAAATTCAAAGAAACAGAAGAGGCATTTTAAACTTTCCCAGTCCACTAACACATTTCAATCAAAGTGATAGAAAGTGAATGGGTATATATTGATCTGAGCATATTAAAGAGGCACGATCACTTCTCAAATTTTAGCACAACTAGCAAGAGCCAATTAAAAAATAGCTATTGGTTGTGACAATCATGTTTTAAAATCCGAATAGATTTCATTTTGTTTTAATTTACACGTTATGTAAGGGTGAAAACTATTTGAGAATGTAGGATACAGGGCAAAGAATGTAAATTAGTTGGGAATGTGGGGTACATGGCAGAGAATGTACATTAGTTGGGAATGTAGGGTACATGGCAGAGAATGTAGATTAGTTGGGAATGTAGGGTACAGGGTAAAGAATGTTAATTAGTTGGGAATGTAGGGTACAGGGCAAAGAATGTAAATTAATTGGGAATGTAGGGTACAGGGCAAAGAATGTAAATTAGTTGAGACGGTAGGGTACAGGGCAAAGAATGTAAATTATTTGAGAATGTAGGGTACAGGGCAAAGAATGTAAATTAGTTGGGAATGTAGGGTACAGGGCAAAGAATGTAAATTAGTTGGGAATGTAGGGTACATGGCAAAGAATGTAAATTAGTTGAGACGGTAGGGTACAGGGCAAAGAATGTAAATTATTTGAGAATGTAGGGTACAGGGCAAAGAATGTAAATTAGTTGAGAATGTAGGGTACAGGGCAAAGAATGTAAATTAGTTGGGAATGTAGGGTACAGGGCAAAGAATGTAAATTAGTTGGGAATGTAGGGTACAGGGCAAAGAATGTAAATTAGTTGGGAATGTAGAGTACATGGAAAAGAATGTAAATTAGTTGAGAATGTAGGGTACAGGGCAAAGAATGTAAATTAGTTGGGAATGTAGGGTACATGGCAAAGAATGTAAATTAGTTGAGAATGTAGGGTACAGGGCAAAGAATGTAAATTAGTTGGGAATGTAGGGTACAGGGCAAAGAATGTAAATTAGTTGGAATGTAGGGTACAGGGCAAAGAATGTAAATTAGTTGGGAATGTAGGGTACATGGCAAAGAATGTAAATTAGTTGGGAATGTAGGGTACAGGGCAAAGAATGTAAATTAGTTGAATGTAGGGTACATGGCAAAGAATGTAAATTAGTTGAGACGGTAGGGTACAGGGTAAAGAATGTTAATTAGTTGGGAATGTAGGTTACATGGAAAGAATGTAAATTAGTTGAGAATGTAGGGTACAGGGCAAAGAATGTAAATTAGTTGAGACGGTAGGGTACATGGCAAAGAATGTAAATTAGTTGGGAATGTAGAGTACATGGAAAAGAATGTAAATTAGTTGAGAATGTAGGGTAAAGGGCAAAGAATGTAAATTATTTGAGAATGTAGGGTAAAGGGTAAAGAATGTAAATTACTTGGGAATGTAGGGTACAGGGCAAATAATGTAAATTACTTGGGAATGTAGGGTACAGGGTAAAGAATGTTAATTAGTTGGGAATGTAGGTTACATGGAAAGAATGTAAATTAGTTGGGAATGTAGGTTACATGGAAAGAATGTAAATTAATTGGGAATGTAGGGTACAGGGCAAAGAATGTAAATTAGTTGAGAATGTAGGGTACAGGGCAAAGAATGTAAATTAGTTGAGACGGTAGGGTACAGGGTAAAGAATGTAAATTAGTTGGGAATGTAGAGTACATGGAAAAGAATGTAAATTAGTTGAGAATGTAGGGTAAAGGGCAAAGAATGTAAATTATTTGAGAATGTAGGGTAAAGGGTAAAAGAATGTAAATTACTTGGGAATGTAGGATACATGGCAAAGAATGTAAATTACTTGGGAATGTAGGGTACAGGGCAAAGAATGTAAATTATTTGAGAACGTAGGGTACAGGGTAAAGAATGTAAATTAGTTGGGAATGTAGGGTACAGGGCAAAGAATGTAAATTATTTGAGAATGTAGGGTACAGGGTAAAGAATGTAAATTACTTGGGAATGTAGGGTACATGGCAAAGAATGTAAATTAGTTGGGAATGTAGGGTACAGGGCAAAGAATGTAAATTAGTTGAGACGGTAGGGTACAGGGCACAGAATGTAAATTAGTTGAGAATGTAGGGTACATGGCAAAGAATGTAAATTAGTTGGGAATGTAGGGTACAGGGCAAAGAATGTAAATTAGTTGAGACTTTGGTAGGGTACAGGGGCACAGAAATGTAAATTAGTTGAGAATGTAGGGTACATGGCAAAGAATGTAAATTAGTTGGGAATGTAGGGTACATGGCAAAGAATGAAAATTATTTAAGAATGTAGGGTACAGGGTAAAGAATGTAAATTAGTTGGGAATGTAGGGTACAGGGCAAAGAATGTAAATTATTTGAGAATGTAGGGTACAGGGTAAAGAATGTAAATTACTTGGGAATGTAGGGTACATGGCAAAGAATGTTAATTAATTGGGAATGTAGGGTACAGGGCACAGAATGTAAATTAGTTGAGAATGTAGGGTACATGGCAAAGAATGTAAATTAGTTGGGAATGTAGGGTACATGGCAAAGAATGAAAATTATTTAAGAATGTAGGGTACAGGGCAAAGAATGTAAATTAGTTGAGAATGTAGGGTAAAGGGTAAAGAATGTAAATTACTTGGGAATGTAGGGTACAGGGCAAATAATGTAAATTACTTGGGAATGTAGGGTACAGGGTAAAGAATGTTAATTAGTTGGGAATGTAGGTTACATGGAAAGAATGTAAATTAATTGGGAATGTAGGGTACAGGGCAAAGAATGTAAATTAGTTGAGACGGTAGGGTACAGGGTAAAGAATGTAAATTAGTTGGGAATGTAGAGTACATGGAAAAGAATGTAAATTAGTTGAGAATGTAGGGTAAAGGGCAAAGAATGTAAATTATTTGAGAATGTAGGGTAAAGGGTAAAGAATGTAAATTACTTGGGAATGTAGGATACATGGCAAAGAATGTAAATTACTTGGGAATGTAGGGTACAGGGCAAAGAATGTAAATTATTTGAGAACATAGGGTACAGGGTAAAGAATGTAAATTAGTTGGGAATGTAGGGTACAGGGCAAAGAATGTAAATTATTTGAGAATGTAGGGTACAGGGTAAAGAATGTAAATTACTTGGGAATGTAGGGTACATGGCAAAGAATGTAAATTAGTTGGGAATGTAGGGTACAGGGCAAAGAATGTAAATTAGTTGAGACGGTAGGGTACAGGGCAAAGAATGTAAATTAGTTGAGAATGTAGGGTACATGGCAAAGAATGTAAATTAGTTGGGAATGTAGGGTACATGGCAAAGAATGAAAATTATTTAAGAATGTAGGGTACAGGGTAAAGAATGTAAATTAGTTGGGAATGTAGGGTACAGGGCAAAGAATGTAAATTATTTGAGAATGTAGGGTACAGGGTAAAGAATGTAAATTACTTGGGAATGTAGGGTACATGGCAAAGAATGTTAATTAATTGGGAATGTAGGGTACAGGGCACAGAATGTAAATTAGTTGAGAATGTAGGGTACAGTAAATACCACAAATTAGGTCATACTAGTGAAAGTGGGAAAGTAGCTGAGTTGGGAGATTTTTTTCAGTTCAGAGATTTTTTTTATCCTACAATTAGAAATTCCTTGAACTGTCTATTTCCTTTCACAGTGTAGGGCAGAAATAGTTAACCTTTTTTTTTTTATAGGGACCCAAGTTAATGAATTTGCTAATACATTTTAACCATTAACCAAGCTGCGTCCTTGGAAAACCTCATCTCCCATTCTCCAAAAAGTCTTGGGTTTAGAGCAGGGGTTCTCAACGTTAGTCCTCAGGACCCCCTACCAGTCCAGGGTTTAGGGATTACCTTTGGTGTGTCTAAGGTGTTTAGAAAAATTAAAAAAAAACACCTTAGAGTCTAAGGTGTTTTTTTCCCCTTTTTCTAAACATCTGAGACACACCCAGGTAATCCCCAAATCCTGGACTGGTAGGGGGTCCTGAGGACTGGGTTGAGAACCCCTGGTTTAGAGGGACATTCCTGGTTTTAAGGTCCTGTACCACCATAGTGGGTTTGTTCCTTGGTGTCTAACATCTGGGAACACCTGGCAATTGTATTGAAGAAGCACAAGCAAGGTCCTCATTAGAAATGCTATGTAAACCGTACTGATGGCATCCAGCCCATAGCAGAGTGCTTAACAGTCAGCCCAGTGTTCATTCATGCCAGTTCAACACACCCTTTTTTTTTTGGACCGCATTTGCACCCTTTTTGGATAGTCTCAGTCTTTTGGATATTGGCAATAAAGCAATCTGTATCATTGGCACACCCCTTTAAGTCTGTCCACCTCGTCCCAATTTCACGCCTCTCATTGTTGAGTTATGATTTCACGTTTGTGATGATATCGAAATGGGAACATACGAGTTCATTTCTTTGTGAATTCTGATATTATATTTATTCAGCAAAAAAAATACTATTTCAAACATTTAAGACTGTCTAAAAGTGAGCATTTAAACATCCTGTAATACATACAGAATGTGAAACAGCAAAGGTAAAAGTGGACTAAAAATCTGGGACTATTTTAAATAGTTTGATAGTAGGTGGTTTTTTTTAGGCATTGAGGAGAGCTGAATATAAAGATTTAACAGTTTTTATTGTATAATGTATTCATATTGGTACCTAATATGTTTAGCGTCACTAAATATCAGCGTTCTATTTGTAATGAGTGCCGTACCATTTCCACGGCCGTCACTAATGCAAGCAGCATACCTCCTAAAATATGAAATGGACAGGAGGGACAGTTTAATTGTAGGTGTGTGGCTATGGGTGTGACCATTTATGGAACTAAAATGTAACTTAGATAAAGAATAATGTATTTTATTTACACAGACTGATTTCTAAACACAGTTTTTGGAGTTTAAAGACACATTACTGAAATAATTATTGATGTGGAGCTCTGTTTAGAAACCCCAACAATATTGAGATACTACAAAAAGATGGACATTAGGACAGAAAAAAGGGACAGAGGGATTTATGTTCAAAATAGGGACTGCCCCTTCTAAGTAGGGACACTTAAGAAGTAATGGGCAGTGAAGGCCTAAATACACTGAATGGCTGCAAATTAAATCTTCCCTAAAACACGGCTCTCAACAATTGCAGCAAAAAATGGCTACTGCTGGACTTCATTAGTAAGGCAATACAGCAATAGCCCTCCCGATTCAGCCCAAGACATCTGATTGCCATGGCACCACGCCACAGAAATCCTACTGGGCTTCATTAATGGATAGTGTAGATTCTGGTATATGCGGATTGCAAGCTAGCTCAAGCATGAGACATTCAGAAATAGCTTTCCAATGCTTGCCCTGGCAACAGAATTATGTGAGAAGCAGTCAGAATGTTCCGATGCATGTCAGATTATGCTGCAATGCCTGAATCAGATACAATATGTTATCCGCCCAGCCCTGGGCTGTGAGGGTGCCCTGACCGAGGTCTGTGTAGCACACACACAGAATGAGGTATTTTGGGTGTGAAAACAGACATTACAAGAATACTACAAAACACACTGCTGGACACCATGAGGGAGTACCTTAAGTGGGGCAAGTGTAGACACATCTAAATAGCTTGCCATATACGCATTGTGGCGAAACCGGCCTCGCCACGTGTCCTTGGAGGGGGCTGCTTGCCCGCCTCTTGCCTTTGGACTATGGACCAGACTTTATGTGAATGTGTTAACCCAGATAGCTATGCCATGGAGCCCATTCATGTAGTTAAAGACTTCGGCTCCATGGCAATTGAACTGTGTGAATAGGATCTGAGTGCTATTCGGTAGTTTTGTGCGCTCAGATCCCAGCTATCTGGGGATATGTGACACGTCTGTGTTTTATGTATAAAATGTGACTTTGTGTATTTTATAATATTTTAATGCTTTGTGCTCACCATGTGCATAATGGAGTCTTGTGTCTGTCCTGGGAGATAATTGAATTACTTCTCAATTCAATCTCCAGGATAGAAGACTGAAACTGGTTTGGGCCGGAAAGCCATGCTTCATTTAGTCACAAAGGACTTTCCCTTAACTTTTGAACCCCTGGTCTGATTCGTGCAATTTTTTAATATGTTGTTCCCCTGAATGGATTGATTATGAAAATGTATGTTTTATGTTTGTGACATGTATATTTTAGAAGTTAGAAATATTGTGTAAAAACTGTATTCCTCTGCCGGTGATAATGAGATTACCCATTGTGTTCAGTAATCATATCACCTGCAGAGGGGAGGATTTTGTGTGGGAGTGTCTGGGTGTATTAATGGATTGATTGACTGTTTTGTAACGCCCTGTGGGCTGTACTATGTTTGTGGATTGGGAATAAAAGAGACTGTATGTGACAGTACAGGAGTTCCTGTTTTAACCCTCAAAGTGAAGTGTCGTCTCATTATTGGGGGAAGGATTTATTGTATGCTGTTCCAGTTTGACTGCTAGGAGAGTAAACCTATTCGTATGGTTCCTATTCATAGGCGTGCGCAGCCTATTGCATTAGGGTGTGCACCCTAAAGCACAAGCACACGCCGCATATATATATGTATGTATGTATATATATATATATATACACACATACACACACTGCTGTGTGTGCTGTGTGAGGGTGCTGTTAGTGTGATGTGTGTGTGACGATGCTGGTAGTGTGCTGTGTGGGTGAGGGTGTTTGTGTGTGCGTGCTTGTGAGGATGCTGCTAATGTACTGTGTGTGAGGGTGCTGTTTGTGTGTGTGTGTGTGTGTGTGCTTGTGAGGGTGCTGTTAATGTATTGTGTGTGAGGGTGCTGTTTGTGTGTGAGGGTACTGGTAGTGTGCTGTGTGTGTGTTTGTTAGCGTCCTGTTTGTGTTTGTGAGGGTACTGTTAGTGTGCTGTGTGTGTGTGAGGGTGCTGTTTGTGTGCTGTGTGTGAGGGTGCTGTGTGTGTTTGTGAGGGTGCTGTATGTGTGTGTGGGTGCTGTATGTGTGTTGGTGCTGTGTGTGTCTGTGGGTGCTGTATGTGTGTGGGTGCTGTGTATGTCTGTGAGTGCTGTGTGTGTCTGTGGGTGCTGTATGTGTGTGGGTGCTGTGTATGTCTGTGGGTGCTGTGTATGGCTGCGTGCTGTGTATGTCTGTGGGTGCTGTGTATGTTTGTGGGTGCTGTATGTCTGTGGGTGCTGAATGTATGTGGGTGCTGAATGTCTGTGGGTGCTGAATGTGTGTGGGTGCTGTGTATGTGTGTGGGTGCTGTATGTCTGTGGGTGCTGTGTGTGGGTGCTGTGTATGTCTGTGGGTGCTGAATGTGTGTGGGTGCTGTATGTGTGTTGTATGTGTGTGGGTGGGTGATTGTGGGGGTACATTATTTGCTATCCCCCCTCCCTTCTTACCTTTTGTAGGGAGGGGGGATCGTGCTGCTGCTTCCTTCCCTGGTGGTCCAGTGGAGGAGGGGATCCTTGCTGCTGTGATCCCTGGTGGTCCAGTGGAGAGTGAACTCTAGCCCCCTGTGGGGCTAGAGTTCACTCTCGCGAGATTTGAGCGTTGCCGTGGCAACGCTCATATCTCGCGAGAGGAACCCGGCGGAGCTGCCGGCAATAGCTCCGCCGGTCCTCTCTTGCCTCCCTCCCTGCATGTGGGTCAGTGGGGAGGAAGGCTGAGAGCAGAGCCGGCGCTCGGATAGCGTCGGCTCTGCATGAGCCGACAGGGGAGATCCTGAGATCTCCCCTGCCGGTCTCAATATACATAGGCGTGCGCGGGGATTAGGGTGTGCCCAGGCACACCCGGCACACCCCGTGCGCACGCCTATGTTCCTATTCAACTGTCTACAGCATTTATATGCTTGGGAGAATTTATTTGTTTCTCCGGTTCAGTGATTGTGGTGTCTGCCAGAGTGCTTGGAGTCCTCAGGAAGCTCTAGGAGCATCCTTCAACGGAGGTACCCAGTCGGGGTGCCAGGCGATCCGTTACACGCATATTATATTACTCTATTTGTTAAAGACATACTGCACCATATCTTGTTTATTTTTTTCCCTCAGACAATCTGGTTTAATTATATTCCCTTATTTAAGGGTAAGTGTATATATTTAGTGCTCCACTGGTCTTTGTTTGATGTGGTTGGTTGTTTCCACTCAAATAATATTCCACTATTTGGTCTGCATGTTATTGTATTAAGTTAGAGGTACTAACACGAGTGTTGAGCTGCTTTTTGAATTCTTTATACATATCTATTTCAAGCGCCTTACATAGACACAGCACATCTGCTTTACATCCAAATAGCTTACCTGTGTCAGCTATCATGATGGGTGGAGGTCTATTTAGGTGGGTTCCCTGTATCATTAGGCCCACACACCTTGTGTTACCACTGTGAGGGGAATAGGAAACACTACGGTGTGGTTTATTCCAGTCAGATAATCCATTTTATTTCATATTCTCCACAGAGAAATCATCGCATTATAAAATCTAAATGAATTGACCATATTTGAGCCACATCTAACCAAACTCCAATAAAAAAAAAGTAAATTTTTTCTTTATTTTAGAAAGAGTCACGCTAGAACATTCAGAGAGTCTCCCTATGATCCTTTCACAGAGCCAGAATAAGGTTGCAACCACAAACAAGCTCCCTGTATTTTGTGGCAACGTCTGTGAAAGTGCAAAAACCAGTAATAAGTGTGTACGGTAACCAAAAAGGCATTGTGTGGTGAGCCCTAATCATGGCTGGCCTGTGCTGAGACATACACTTTGCCAGCTTTCTCTTTACTCAGCACGCTTGGGGTCTGAATCTCTTCTGGGGCAGATTTAATAGGTGCTACCGGGTCGCAGCTTAATGGAACTGTGAGCTGGTAATGGAGCTGAATGCTTTGATTCTAACTTCTAACACAGACCTATTAAATTATGCATTAGTGTCAAAGTGCACTTCAAAAAGTGCTAGAGGATTAGAGTTTGCAAGTGGCCATTTAATTTAACCCCTACAATGCTGTGGAGATGAAAATGGAGTAAGATGAAGGCTCTCACATAATATACAATCTACAGCTTACTTTGTGTTTATCCATTTCTTTCCAATGAGTTGTATTCTTGCTAAGTCTGCAATTAACCTTTTCAGTAAGAAAGTGTGTAATATAAATGATTTCCCAGAATTTGGCAGTGAAAGGGTTCGAATAGCTGATTAGAATTTATTTATAAAATATTTTACCAGGAAAGATACATTGAGATTTCTCTCGTTTTCAAGTATGTCCTGAATTACAGATAATACTACAGGTGTACACAAATGCTAGATCCCAAACTGTTGTAATGCTGCATATTTCTTGAATATTTGCTAACCTTGATGCTGGCAGAGCATCAATGGAGTCTACCACAGCTGTAGTTATACCGTTCAGACATGTCACACTATAACGTTGGTAGAGACATACTGGATACCACACTCACCTAATAACCCAGGTGCTCTGAAGCCAGGGCTGGCCAGGCCTCCCTTCCAAGATATGCAGAATAAATAACGGTTCAAGCACTATGCGATAATAAAAATAGCAGCTTTATTGAGGCAAAAGCAGCAACATTTCGACCCTACTGGGTCTTTAGTAAGCTTGATAAAGACCCGGTAGGGTCGAAACGTTGCTGCTTTTGCCCCAATAAGCTGCTATTTCTGTTATCCCTGAGTGCCTGAACCGTTATTTATTATGCATGAAGCACGTTTACTTTTTGTAACTAGTGACGTTAAAGTAACAATGAGCACTAGTGTTTAATATAGTGGTTGTGGTGCAAGGACAACACAACAAGCCTGTGTCAATTTGACAGTATCAACAGCAACAATTGCAATTCTGCTTGGCCAAACAGTGCTCACCCGTACAAATATTTTAAACCACAGGTGTGAGCAAGGACTGTTCCAGGGGATCCAGGCACGCCCTATTGAATTACCAATGTACCTAGCTGTTCCCTGTTTAGCTCACTAAGAGCACTGTGGAATGATTTTAATTACTGTCTGATGGAAGGTAATGACCATGACATTGAGCGTTTTGTTGCATATACTTGGTTAGAACAGAAAAATTATTCTACATCTGGTATTTCGTGCCTCACTTTTTAAGTAAAAATGAACTGGTGCAAAATAATTAAATGTTAGTTTGATGAACTGCAGTACATGTCCTTTATGAACTGTGGTTTTGTATTTTGTTTTTTAAAAATCACTGTTTGAAACCCAAATGAAACATATCGCGCATGCTTTAAAACCCATATGAGGTGCCAGGTTGGCCGAATGATATTTATGTGACCGGGTGCAAGAATCTTTTGAGACACAAAGTCATGGAGAGGAATTATTAAGGTGTTGCTAACGACGTTCCAATTGTGGAGTAATAACCAAGGGAACCGACACGATTCCCATATGAGGTGCCAGGTTGGCCGAATAATATTTGGGTGACCGGGTGCAAGAATCTTTTGAGACACAGAGTCATGGAGAGGAATTATTAAGGTGTTGCTAACGACGTTCTAATTGTGGAGTAATAACCAAGGGAACCGACACGATTCCATTTGTTTCCAAGTGATTTCTGCACTTTTCCATTAGAGACGATTTTAAATATCTACCCCATTGTGAGGTTATATATCGACAGTAGGAGAGATTCACTCGGAATTCAATGATTTGTTTTCTTCTATTGGGAAAATACCAGCAGGTAGAATCTGCTACAAGTCATGATCTGAACAGCTCTGCGATTTTTCTGTTTGTTTAGAGCAGAATAGAAGATGTGACAGATTGAAGGAAGGTTGCAGATCCTGCTGTGAAGAATAAGAATCACAGGGCCAGAACAGTGTCCAACCAATGGCTGCGAATATGATCACGCACGTATCCTGTCAATTATAGCTACTGAGATAGACAGACAGAATATGGGTGTGCCTGCATCTTGGCAAGCTAAGCTTGAGTGCTAAAACCAGCAAGGCACAATCACATATTTAGTCCTCTGCAGAGTATATAGATTATATAGTATGTGTGTGTGTATATATATATATATATATATATATATATATATATATATATTTATAGGATAGTTATAAACATTACTGGAAAATCTAGCCGTACTGCCTTTCTATCGAGGAGGTTGGGTGAGAAGCACATTGCAACCTCTGCTGATTGTCAAGGTCACCTTAACAAATCTACGTTCCTTCTTCTAGGAACAAATTCCTCCCCCTCTACCGATGTGACATATTCAATGAGGAAAGGGGGTTCTCTGATTACTCTTAAGAGGATTTTGGCTGAACATGCACCGTTTGTTTTGGACCACGCTCATTTAAAAAAAAAATGTATGTAGGATTTTTTATTTAGATTTATTTATTTTATTTTATTAAATCAAAGACTGTGAGTTCTTTAGTTTTCCATAATCAGGGATGGCACAAGTTTTAAGCCATGATTTTGTTGCCCATTCCAAGCTCAATCCACAGGGCTTTTTGTATTTGTCATGCAAAGACTCAAAAGAGACTGAAAAAACCCCAGCCAAACTGGAAACATTCTCCAAATCATTAAGGGCTATAATTTGCAATTCCCTTCTTGTTTCTATACAATTCCCATTTTAGCAAATAAGCTCCAATGCTCTAAGAAGCTTAGTGTCCAAGGCACGGCGCTATACTTCTGTCTGTATGGACATTTTAACCTTGTGTATAATTAAATCCAGCACTTGCATTAGAGATAGGCCCAGTACATATTTTAGGCTCCTTTTTAAAAGTAGATTCACCCTAACCCAATCCAGAGTGTCATGCAGTTTGATATTCATATCAGTTATATTTTTAACCTCTCACCCACACAATCACCATGGTTTCTGTTTCCTTCTCCTGGGGGAATGAGGATTCTCCGGGAATTAAGAATACATAATGACATAATTTATTCAATTGATGCAGAGCAACAGAATCTATACAAATTCACTGTTACTATGAGACACTGATTTGTGATACTTGGGACATACACATGGTATGCCTTTATCTATAGTAATTTCTGAATAAGAAATCCAAGCCACTGATTCTTGGTACATACTAAATGCTAGAATTTAGGATGCTTTAATACAGTATAAAATATAAACAGAAACAGATTTAGAGATGGTTGTTAAATATGGATAGATAGATAGATAGATAGATAGATAGATAGATAGATAGATAGATAGATAGATAGATAGATCGATAGAGAGAGAGAGGTAAATAGAGAGAGAGAGATCGGTAGATTATATTGGGTAATTTACCGATAAATTCTAATTTAGCGTTAACTGGAATAATTTTGTTAAAATTGTCAACCCGTGGGCTCCACTAAACATTGCTAAACAGATTTTGAATTAATTTCAGTTGGAATAAGATATTAATATATTCACATTTTCACATCATTTCCAGGAGCTAAGGACATGTCTGTCACTCCTGCAGAGATTGCCTTGTGGGAAGAGGGGAATAAAGTGTGAAAACTATAACAGGGGAAAGCGCTAGGAGCTAGATAGGAAATATTATAGTGAAGAGGGTGCGAACAAAGGAACAGAATTCAGAGAATCAGGACATGTGAGGGGTCTATTCACTAAATAGAGAATCGAAGCGTGTTGTAAAATTTAGGCTGAAATTTCCAAACACAGAAAAAAGCCTAATTTTGGCTAATTTTATAGCTTTTTATTAAAATAATTTATTTTTTTTTAGGCCTCCATTTTGCACATTCAGTGTCAACTAACCGCAGCTTCTTGAATGGCTCCAGAGAGAATTGTTATTTTATCCAGTGGAGAGGCAAAATATTCTGTGATAGGAGTTACTAAGCTGTAATAAAATGTATTGTCAAGTTACAACTCCCATCATCCTCAAAGAGGTTCTCCTTTATTTATTTATTTTATATTTGGTACAAATTTGTTGTGATCAGTGTGCCGAGGGGTTAAACAGCAATAGACAACATGGTGTGAAGCCAAATATTTATTGGATGGCTGAGGGTTATCAGAATTGTACTTTTACAATCAGCAAATAACAATGTGGCTGTAAGGTTGCCTCTCCATGAGTGATAATCAGATCTTATGTTTCCTGAGAGTGACATGCTGTTCATTTAACACAATGTGGATGCCGAAATTACGGGCGCCTAATTTTCTAGAAAGCAATTTAGCATATGTCGGGGGAGGGGGTTCCGCATGTTTCTGAAAAAGCAAATCTTAAAGTATTAGGGTTAATTGGGGTTATTTCACTAAACAGTGAATTTAAAAAAATAATGGCAAAATATCGAAATTAGCTACAATTACAGGCTGGATGTTATACGCTGATTATTTTGCTGTTCTATTCATTTTATATCAATTCCCCCTCCAATTCACTGTTTTAGGGATATTCACTAATGTGTGTTAAACTCAGAATTGTAGCAAATTGAAATCTTCAAAATATAGGTAAAATGGGTGATTTGGAAAATTCTGTAGAGGTTGGTGACAGATTGCATAGAATCTGCAGCATAAGATCAGGGAAGGAGGTAGAGAGTGAAACATCTGTCTAGAGAATCAAGCTTACGCTAAACACAGAAAAGCATTCAGAATCCAGAACATCAAATGTCATATTTATCAAAGGAAAATTCTGGTGCTAAAGTAACAAATCTGGAGAATTCTGTAGGAAAATACTAATTTATTTTTTTATTTTTTTTGGAGAGTCATTTTAAAAATGTCGCCATTCAAATGAAGGAAGGGTGGTATCTAATGCAGTGCTATTCATAATGACAGGTGTTAATATAACACTGGGTTCACTATATAATTGCGGACTTTTATATGCTTTCCAGTGTAATCAACGGTGGTGACTACTTGATCAGAGATCCTGTCTGTCTATCTTTGGGAACTTATAGAAAAGAAAAAAAAAATGATCCTACTCCAAAATCACAATCTAATTTTTTCCTTTGCAAAAGGTGTATTTTGCAGGTTTACATCACAATGCATTTCTGAAAAGTATCCAAAGACGTTTGACCCTAAAATAAGGTCTTATGACGAGGGCATGGCCAGGTTACGGTGATAATAACTGGGAAATAATTAGTGGCTTTCAATTATGCAGAAATATTACTCACAGCCTGCAGTCCAATTTCCCTCTCTGGGAATGACCGCACAGGAAGGAAAGACTGCAGTTTGTATAGCCCTTAATTGAGTTTTTAGGGAACTCCTGTAGTTATTCATTACAATTAATGTCCATGCATCCTTGGCTGCCTTTCTCTTCATCTGTAAGTGGCTCTGTGCTGGGCATTTCTTTATCCCTTCGTACATTATAATAATATAGACTTTATTTACCCCCTACCTAACGGGTAGAGGCTCAGACAAAAGGCACAATCACTGAAATTCTATAGATACAACTGACAAATTGTCAGAGAGAATAATGTCAAAAATTAAAATAGAGGAACAATATGGTGCAAAGAGTTTAATGCTGCACTCTAGTGGTAGAAAGTGAGAACTACAACCTGAATATTTACCTATTTAGAAACTGTACACCGCCCAGATTTTGTTTTTTTTATGGAAAGACTATTGTTGTTGATGTTATTATTATTATTATTACTGAGGTAGGTTATGCAAACTTGCATTTCCTATTCTACTTGTATGTTAATAATCTGCATTTAAAAAAGTGCATAAAACAAGCCAAAGCTGATCCAAGACATTGTGCTGCCTGTGTCCAAGGATGAAATGCTGCCCTCCGCCTTGCATCAAAAGCACGACAACATCCATTATGTTATGCAGTGTGTGTAGTGAATGCAATGTCTGTTTAGGTAGTGGATGCAGTGTGTATATCATATTCAGTGTGTAGTGAACGCAATGTGTGTGTGTGTGTTCAGTCAATGCAGTATCTGTGTATCGTGGATGGCAATGACGGTGGGGGTGACAGTGTGGGGGCAGGATATGAGGGTGACAGTGGTGGGAGGCAGTATGTCAGGGTGACAATGACAGTGTGGGGGTGACAGTGGTGAGGGGCAGGATGTCAGGGTGACCGTGTAGGGGTGACAGTGTAAGGGGGCAGAGTGTGGCGGTGACAGTGGGGGGGCAGGTGTGAAGGTGACAGTGACAGGATGACAGTGGGGGGCAGGGTGTGAGGGTGACAGTGACAGGGTAACAGTGGGGTGGGCAGGGTGTGAGGGTGACAGTGACGGGGGCAAGGTGTGAGGGTGACAGTGGGGTATAAGGAGGCAGTGGGGGTGACAATGTGGGGGCAGGGTATAAGGGTGACAGTGGGGTGGGCAGTGGGGGTGACAGTGGTGAGGTGGGTGACAGGCTGTGGGGTGGGAGCAGGCTGTGGGAAGACTGTGATCAGCCTCCCCACATTCACATACCTTTTTTTTCTGTGCTCCCCATTCCCTGGTGGTCCAATGGCTGGCTTTATAGGTCTGCAGCTCCGCTGGGTGTGAGCTGCAGACCAAGTTCTCGCAAGCTCCAAATAGAGTGTTGCCGTGGTACACTGCGGAAACGGTCTGGGAGCTCGCAAGCTTTCCATCACATGGGCTGCTGCTCTGCACTTGGCGGAGCTGCAGACAGGAGGCTCTCCCCAGGCAAACTGATGGAGGGGCCCAGCAGCACACATGGCAATCGCCCGGGCCCCTTCTTGGTGTCGGGTCCTCAGACACTGAATGAGGACCCGACTGATTAGTCTGCCCCGGGATTTCGAGAGCTGCCTCTGTAGCCTATATATGCACCAGGGGCAGCCCAGAGAGGCAAAATACCATCCCTGTTAAAGTTCCACCTGGGGCCATTGCCCCAGTCTGTGTTATGGATGGGACGGCCCTGCAGCAAACCTGCACTTTGTGAATCTGGACAACAATAGATCAAAATGCACACAGGATTATTCATTGATTTCAAAGTGAATTTCATATTTTATGCCAAAATAGCAGAAATTAAAGCATAGCTTTGTCTGGAAGCTGCAGGGAATGTGTCTGGGAGCTGCATGGTGCGTGAATGTGTCACTGGTAATTGTCCTACTGAGCCACCAGTTGGAACCAATGAATCAGGGCCAAGAACAGTCTGCTAGAATATAACAGTGACCAGCACTTTAGGGGGCAGAACAGGGTCCTTCCACAATGTATGGATAGTGAGGAGAATGGCAAGATTTATTTGGGGAAAGGAAGGGGTTACTAGTATTATAAATAATAATATAAATAATTGAAAAAGGAAGGTGACCATCTATTTGGGGTAAGGAAGGGGTTAATATTATTAAAAATAATAATAATTTGACATGGAGTGTGGCCATCTATTTGTGAGAATGAGGGGAATGTGCCAAACTAAATTGGGAAGGGAGATAGTTGTCAGGCAAATGTGGCTAATCTAATTTGGGAAAATAGAAGGTTCATAGACAGACAAATGTGGCAAAAATCTAATCAGGGAAGGGAGAGGGTTAATTGTCAGGGTCTAAATTGGGGAGTGAGAGGGTGAACTGGCATGGGGCTGTAGGGTCTTGTGACTATAAAGATGGCTATTTGGCAGTGGCAAGTGGGACATTTTTGGGGAAGTAGAGGTCAATTGTCTGGAGCGTTAGGGGGCCCAAAGAAAATCTTGCACCAGGGCCCTGTGTTCATTAAATTTGCTATTGGACACAGTTATATGTTCCCAATCAGCAGAGTGTGAGCACATTGTTAAACATTGCATTGTGCGGAGTAACCTCAGGGCACAAAGACATGGGCACAATGTACATGGTCCCTCCTGAGTTGTGCTAGCCAGAGCACCTGTATGTCAGCCAGCTGGCACATACCATATCAGGTCTTGACAGTAGGGCCTGCCCATTGTCTACACCACCTTCTTCCCATTTACCCACCCCTCTTCCAAATCTCCTACTGTTGGAATCTGCTTCCAAATCAGGACTGTCTCACTGACTCTGAAATGGAAGGGAAGCGTTGCACTCCTTATCTAAGAGAGCTTTCTTAATCAGTTTTCTAATTTCTCTGTTGCTTAAGTACCATGAAGAATCATAATTTCAGACACACAAACAATATAATGCATAAGAGCAAGGCTGCTGCAAAAGAGTGTTTACGCACATAACTCTTTCTCCATTCAAATATGAATTGTATGTATACACAACATGCAATCACATAGATTGCCAATTATGAACTTCTCTCACAGGAAAGCAGCACCTATGTACTAAACCAGGATAGGTATCTGATAAGTATCCACTTCAATATTCAGTTTAGCTAATTAAGCCACAGCTTCGGTTTGTCTGAATCATTTGTTCTGTAAATTGAGGACCAGTTTGGTCGGTCTACATTTTTTTAAAGAATTACTTTTTTTAATGAAATGGGGGGCATCCTCTGTTAACACTTTAAATGCCAGATGTAAACTATTCCATACATTACCCCATATTTGTTTAGTTTGCAGCTATCCTGCATGATAAGAAGCTTTCTTCTTTAATAATAATAATAATAATAATAATAATAATTATTATTAAATCAAAGTAATATCAACATATGAAAGCATGGAAAAAAAAATTCTGCTAGTTTACAATTACACCCTGTTGTCTATACATTATTAATACACAAATTAAAGGGTTACTCATATAAAAACAGTAAACATTGTTTTTTTGTTACCATTCCATTCCTGACAGCGGATGTCCAATATGTACAGAATTGATATTAGTCAAGAAACCTCTGTGCCACGGACATTTAGAGAGGCTTGTAGGTCAGACTCCTGTCCAGGGATTATAGGTCTGGTCTCAAAAGTCCCTAAAAGGATTTATTGTCACTGTAGAGAGGGTTATGGTGGCCCCAGACGCTTACTTTGCTTCTCAGCTGGACTTGAGGACCTCTGGTGATCGCCTGTACTCCGGGTCGGATTGGGAATGCAAAGCAGCCCTGGAACAAAAATGTATGTCAGTCCTATGAGTCATTGTGCCACAGTATATACATACACATATACATACACACACACAAAAACACACACTACCGTGGCACGATCACTTATAGGGCTGGCATACATTTTTTTCCATAGATTCCATATATATATATAAAATCTATGTTTATGAATTAGAATTACTCAATCTGGGGTAGCAAGATGTAGCCATATTTTAAATGTTATAAAGGGATATTTAACATTCTCACTAAAGATATATAAATATATACTTTTATTATTGGTATGTTCCTTTTTAAATTATACATATTGGTAAAAATAAGCATACTCACATGCAGGCACATACAATCTCATTGACACAAGTTCACTGGTACACAGGCTCACTGACACACACAAGACCATTGACACACACAGACAAGCTTACAGGTACACACAAACTCAGTACAGACAAATTCTCTGACACACACAAGCTTATTACAGACAATCTCACTGGTATACACAAAGATGCGTACTACAGACAAACTCACTGACACACACATGTCACTAAAGACAAGCTCAGTGACACACACATGCTCACTACAGACAAACTCACTGACATCCGCATGCTCATTACAAGCTCACTGACATAAACATGCTTACTACAGACATGCTCACTGACACACACGTGCATGCTTACTACAGACATACACATACATGCTTACTACAGACATACTCACTGACACACACATGCTCATTACAAGCTCACTGACATAAACATGCTTACTACAGATGTGCTCACTGACACACACATACATGCTTATTACAGACTTGCACACTGACACACACATACATGCTTACTACAGACATGCTCACTGACACACACATACATGCATACTACAGACATGCTCACTGATACACACATACATGCTTACTACAGACGTGCTCACTGACACATACATACATATATGCTCACTACAGACAAGCTCACTAAAACACACATGCTCACAACAGCAGGCACACACACACACACACACACACACACACAAAAGATCACTCTCACTAACTAGCTGCAGTGTATTTGAAGCATAGCTGGCACTGCAGGCTGCTGCTGTGGAAGACCTCAGAGGTGAGGACTCCATTCCCTGGCTATTTGGACAGTGATGGCACCTGTGGGTAGAGTACAGGGAAAGGGTGTTTTGTGTGTTGTGCCGCTAGGACTGTGAGGGCACAGCAGGGAGCCAATTGTGTTAGCTGGGGATAATATGATTAAGTTCCCAGACAGCAATGCACTGGGGAGGGACAATTGTACTGAACATTGTATTGTATGGAGGAAGAGTTCATGGAGTAAGAGAATTCTAAGAGAGTTTCAAATTAAAGGGGGTTCCCAGACCACTTCATCCTATTCCAGATAGCCCACACTTTGGAAAACCTGGACAATGTAGCACTCACTGTATGTGCCATTTGTTTATACAAGTAAGTAGCGTCTAGCTTACTTAGAACAAAGTGGTGACATGGATGGTATACGCCAAGCGACAGCTATGTTCATTTTGATAGCTATTAATCTGTGAGTTGCCAAATGTCTTACTGCCCCGGTAAGGGAGGTAGGAAACATGTCTAGAAGAAAAATCTCAGGTATGACAGATAAACACATATTAATGGTATGTAGAATCAGATTTTGAATATGTGACCAACAAGTATGCAAAATCAAGCTAACATCTGTATGGTATCTCCAAATGAAAGATAGTACAGCAAGGGAAATGTTTGCTACACATTGATTAGTTAAGTACCAGCAAAAAAAACATTTTCTATGTGATTGCCAATGATTTATACATCTGGAAGTAGAGTGTACCTAAGGGATAGCTTTATGTTATTGATGTTGAGTAAACCGTTTCTGAATATCCTGTACCCACTGAGAAATGTAAGGCAATTTTTCAGGTGCCGTTGATTTAGCTAGGGTGGCACAGCATGTGAAAAATTGTTTTAGTTTCCTGTGATTTACTCATACACAACCTACCAATGGGTAACAATGTGGTAATAGTCACTCTCCAAAGCCTCCTAAGGAGGAGAAGTCTGAGTAGGCAAAGAGAGAAGTTTTGTCAGTGGGTATGTCTCTGATGAAGTGCCAGTGAAGCACAAAATAGGAAAACGCCAAACACTGGTCCTGCAAAGATTGCATGACTGCTCCAGGAAGTGCCTCTAGTGGCTTAGGTTAATCCAACCACCGTGACCACTTCAGTGATTTTAAGTCGCCACGGTAGTAGGAATCTGTATGTGCTGCATTTCTGCTAAAAACTCTGTGCATACAGAATAATATGCACTTGTGTGCCAGGGACTAGTTACACACAGCTCTATTCCGGACTGCCAAATGTCAATTGTGTGCATAAAATATGTCCCTCATCAGCATGCACTGCACTCTAGCATCTGAAATATTGAGCTTGAACGGACGTATTGAGACTCTGCCCGCAAGCGGAAGCGTGGATGTCTCTTCCTTTAAGCTGAGCCCTCCCGGCTACATAAATAAATATATTATAAAAGCCGTCTTTTAATGTGCATAAAGAGTTATTAGATTAAAGCTTATTTCTATCTAACATTATTTTGTATGTGGGTGGTGGTTGTTGTTGTTACAGGGCAAAGATGTTTAAAGTTCTCCAACTATTTTTGAGCTAAGCACTTTTGTTGCAAAATGTCCATTTTCCTTGTAATATCTACACAATTTCCCATTTAGTGAATAGCCCCACTATGCATTTGTGTTTCTTATGGTTTTTCGATAAACTAGGAATTGTCTGAAACAGGTAAACTGGGACATGTTTCCAGCTTGGCTAGGTCAGCCTAAAATTTGCAATTGTGAATGTTTTGCTGAACGACCTTCCTCATTTGCCTTGTAACGAGCACTTTCTCTTTGTGTAGCACAGTGCCATCTCCTGGAAAGTAACGATAAGACATTTAAACACATTGTCCAACTGAGAAAATGAAGCAAATAAAAGATTTAAGCGATTTCCATTAGTTACAGGATTCTGTGTGGTTTATTTTGTTTATTGTGAGAAAGATTGTTTCTACAGTAAATGGAAGAAAGCCGCAGCACAATTCAATTTAGAATAGACGTTTAATCCAACATCCGCAAAATGGACCTGGCAACGTTTCGACCCTGTGTTTGTCTTTATCAATCTTTGTCAAAGGCTGTTTCTAGTCCTATCCCTGGCACCGTCACCCGAGTCTGTTACAGATGATCTTACTGCCAAGAGAAGGCAGGTGTTATGTGATGTGTTCTGGAAATGGTAACTATCCTTCTAAACACATTGATGAATATATCCCAACATACCTCCATCACTGTGATAAGCACCTCTCACACGGTTTGCAAATTAATATTTTTTTGTTTTGTTTATATATTCATATAATATATTGTTCTTTTTTATATATTGCTTTTTCAGGTATATCCACTAGTTCCTTTTGTGTTTATTGCATTTATAGTGCGACCTTGGCTGTGATTGGTCACTGTTAAACCCTTTCTCCTAATATGATCTTGTTTATTATTTTCTTGCAGCCTTGACACTATGACCTTAACTGAACTCTACCTCCTCCCACTAACACCTTTAGAATATAAATTATACTAAGGATACTGGCCAGACTATACGGTTTACAAAAACACATAGCCATGCTCTTTTTCCCTGTAATTTTTTATTGTGCGTATTTAGCCGTGTGTTCATATTTATTGTTTATCTGTATGTTTTTCTATCTAGATTCAGATCATCATTACTAAAGTGAATTTGACAGTTTGGTCATAATTGGAAAGCATTTATTATGTTTCCAACTAGGCTATTGTGGATTTGAAATTCATTTAAATTCTTAATTTAGTGAAAAGCCCTGTCAATATCTCCGAACCACCCACCCATCATCCATCTATCCATTACACTTTCTGAAAAGTAGATTTATTTTAGAATCCGCAGTAATTTACATTATGAAGCTTGCATGAAAAATATAAATTACAAAGTACAAAACATAAGGAATATAAAAGTAGTGAACAAACTGGTGAAGGAAGTGGAATGTTTTGTTTTTTTTGTAGTCTTTCGCGGTTAGCATCATCGTGTTGGACTCGCAGGTCCTATTGCATTTATACAATTATCGTGTTTTTATTCATTGAAATGTAAAATGAATGTGAAAAGTTATCAATCATACATGCAACTCGCAGGTCTCAAAAATAACCATGGACATTTGGTTGCGCTGGACCTGTGCATTGTTTATGTGTTTGCATTGAAGGTTTATCACAGCAAGTCGAGATTCGCAGGTCTCTAGGTTATCAGAGGTGTGTGTGTTGTCGCAGGAGGCTGGCTATACGCTCTTATTTATCCGTGTTATATGTTGATGTGTTCACGTTAAGTTAAGCTATTAGTGCGTGTCTAGATGAGTGTGCAGACGTCTCTGTTTTTTTTGTCATCTGTTTAATGGTATGGTAAGTCTAGCTTTTGTTACCTATGTGGCATGTTGCCTTTTTCCCCTGGTGTCATGTTCTGTGGGTTAATTGGCGGCTGGGATGTCTCCTCAGGGTCATGGGTTTATCCCTTTCCCACATGTGGGTCTACCCCCGCCGTGATCCAGATGATGGGATGGTGGGTTTGGGTAAGAAAGTAGAGGTGGGGTAAGTCAGTTCAGATCTGGGCGTGCCCGGGCTCCCCCGTTTTCCCCCAGACCATCTCCTCGTGGTTAGTCATTGGTATTGGTCTGTGCGAGGTATACGTACCAGGGTCTCCATTGTTATGTGTGTTTGTCTCTCCTTCCCAGGAGGTCTGCTCTTGTGACTTCAGCCCCATGGATTTCTTCCACTTTCTGCATCCATTCTCCGATGGTTGGTGGACGTGTCTGTTTCCAGTGCAGTGGTATGAGCAATTTCGCCGCGTTGAGTAAGTGCTTCAGAATTGCTTTTTTTTTTTGTATATGGATAGTGGTAGTTCTGTGTAGTGTAGCAGAGCAGTTTCTATGGTGAGGCGTGGTGTATCTCCTAGAATCGTTTGTATCTTCTGTTTAACCTCCGCCCACTATGGTTTTATTTTTTCACAATCCCACCAGATGTGTTTGGTATGAGCAATTCGCCGCGTTGAGTAAGTGCTTCAGAATTGATTTTTATTTTATGTATATGGATAGTGGTAATTCCGTGTAGTATAGCAGAGCAGTTTCTACGGTGATGTGTGGTGTATCTCCTAGTATCGTTTGTATCTTCTGTTTAACCTCCGCCAACTATGGTTTTATTTTTTCGCAATCCCACCAGATGTGTTGGAGAGTTCCGGTCTACGTTTCACATCTCCAGGAAGTGGAATGTTACATAAAGTTTAACACTATAAAATAAAGTGAGCATAATTACTCAACAGTAGCGAGTGTACCGTGTAAAAAAAGAGAGATCCCAACTTTCAGTATTCTTTCCTTACCTATGAGTCACATGAACACTCGTACGATGCTAATAGCTGTAGGATATTCCTAAACACCCTTAAAAATAGAAAAAACAAGTTATAATGAATATCAAGCAATACTAGAGGACTATCTGATGATAACTATTAGGTAATTATAGGGTAATTATTATTATTTTATTATTTATATAGCGCCAGCAAATTCCATAGCGCTGTACAATGGGTGGACTAACAGACACGTAATTGTAACCAGACAAATGGACGCACAAGAACAGAGGGGTTGAGGGCCCTGCTGCACCTCCAGTTCCTTTTGGATATAATCTTTAGTCCTCAAGTGATCCTAGTTATATGTTAAATAGCTCCTGGTTCCAGTTCAGTCCCTATATAGTCCATTCCTTCTCTGACACCTGCTTACCTAGTTCACGTTTCACCAGGCCATCCCACACCTCCTTGCCATTCAGCTACCAGCCAAGTCTGGTGACTTTGACAAGGGCCAAATAACAATGACTAGACGACGGTAGCATCTCCAAAACTGCAAGTCTTGTGGGTTGTTCCCAATATGCAGTGAACCAGCTTCAGGGTTATAGGCACCCAAGGCTCATTTTTCATGCACATGGGGAGCTGTCAGGGTATCTCTGCTGTTTTAAACAGCAATCCTTCTTTACTTTGTGTCTGAGCTATTCAGTTGCTTTTAACAGCTCCTTTCATTACCGTTGCCACGGCACTCACTTGGTTGTTATTGGCCAGCCCCTTTTGCTACTCAGTGCAGCCTATTCAAGCAGCAAGTCCCAGTACCTCGTTGCCCCTGCATGGTTTCCTATTTCCCAGAAGATTTCCTGTGTAGCGGATGGCCCTAGGCTGTCTTGAGAATTTCATGTATTTTAATGCATTCGTGTGGAAACAGCAAAGTTCTATGTATTTAATGTATTGTATTATTTAATGTATTGTATTGTATGTGGCCGGCATTCGAAAAACAAACACGTGGCGGCGGCCATTTTAAAACTCCCGAACAGCGGTGTTTTGCCGTCGAGTGTCTGGAACTCAAATCGGACACTCGACTAGGCGAACACCGCTGAAACCTCCACAAGCCCGGTCCGTTCGGTTCCTAACTACCAGCTGAACCCTCCCTAGCCTCTATAGCTAGAGGTTTTCGTGCCATTTATTCCCTGACTCCAGGACCGACCGCAGGGCCCATTCACATGGAACCGCATTCGGCTAGTTCACCCTGTGCGGTCGGTCATTTTATTCCCTCCATAAATTTCCCGAACCCCCTGGTCTGATCTGGGTGATTTTTGGATATGTTGTTCACCCAGATCAGGGCTACCAGGGGATGTATGATTTAAAGGGGTACCCCTACGTTTAGGGGTACATCTAGAAATGGGGGGAATTGCTGTACTGGATAAGGGGATTATGATGCCGGCTGAGGGGAGGAGATGTGTGGGAGGTTACCAGGACAGGATTGGCTACTGTATTAATAAATGTAATCCCTCCCTTGCATGGGAGCATGCTTTAAAAGGCCAGTGTGAAATAAAGCTTTTAGTTCTGCTCCTGAAACTGTGTGTCGTCCAGTTATTGGGATTGCTGCTGGGATACTGCTGTGTTATTTTGCCTGCTGGAAACCTTGCCTGTGGATTTACAATTTACTTGTTCCTGAGCCTCACTTGGATTATAAGCGGAGATAACCTGGGAAATATTGCATCTCCGCTACATTGGTTGGCAGCGCTGGGATCCAGACTCACAGAGGAACAAGCATAAATGGAGTACGGATGGAGATTGATTTTGCCACGCTAAAACGCTCCACGCTAAAGGACCTCCTGGAGGCAAGGGGTATACAAGCCAGCAACAAGAAGAAAGCAGTACTCATTACTGAACTCATGGATGGCGATTCGGTTCCCGAACAGGGGGATTCGGGAGAAACACAAGAACAGATGGAGTTCCAGAGGTAGCTACAATTTAGGCTGTCTTTTTATGGGGAACACCCTCCAGCAGAGATTATTTCAAAGACTATGACAGAGGTCCAGGAATTCATCCTAAGGAAACAGACAACAGAAGCCCCAGAACGCAGCTCTGCAATAAATGTGCCACAAGAAGGTAAGCCTAAGATACCATACCAGGCTTTTAGAACGTATGTGGAGGCAGAGGAAGATATTGACGCTTTCCTGCAGGATTTTGAGAGACTGTGTGCCCTGCATAGAATCAGCGCAGAGGATTGGGTACCTATTTTGGCAGGAAGGTTAACTGGGAGGGCAGCAGAGGCATACCGTTCTGTACCCAATGAGGAAATCCGAAACTACAGCAAAGTTAAAGAAATTATACTGGCCAGGTATGCTATAACACCCGAAGCATACCGGCGGAGATTCAGGGATTTAAAGAAGGTGGAGAAAGATTCACACGCAGAGTGGGCATGCAGATTACAAAGGGCAGCACTTGGGTGGGTGCAAGCGAGCAAGGCACGGTCCATGGAGGATGTAATCCAGATGATGCTGATGGAGCAATTCTATGAGGGAGTAACCAGCGATTTTCAGGAGTGGGTAAGAGACAGAAACCCTACATCCCTCACCGAAGCTGCCAGGAAGGCAGATGAGTACCTGGATGCACGCAGGCAGCAAAAACCTGCAGCTCCAAAGGCCACTTTTAAAACCTTTGGGGGAACCAACTACACCCCAGCTCCACCGAGACAATTACCACCACCACCACCACCCGCTGCCCAGCCACGTTTCCGCCAGCCCACGTCTGGCCCCTGTCATCACTGCCAGAAATGGGGACATTATAAAAGGGAATGCCCACAGCTGCGGGACCGTTCCACCTGGATCCGTCCAGGCCCGCCACCACCACCAAGAGCAGCCGCAGCCCACCACTACCAGGATATAGTAGCCACACCATATGGTTCAGCAGTTCCCATTACCACCGTGGAACAGTGGGAAGTACTACATGAGGCGGATCCAGTCCAGGCCAATGCTGATAACCGACAGCATCACAGACAGACGGTATACCTGGAGGGTAAAGCGGTCCAAGGGCTACGTGACTCAGGAGCTTACGATCACCCTGGTAAAGAGTCACCTGGTTCCGGATCAGTCGAAATTAAGTAAAACTGTGGCCGTCCGGGTAGCCGGGGGAGCAGTGTACCGGCTACCTACAGCAAGGGTACATTTACATTGGGGAGCGGGGTCAGGGCATGTGGAGGTGGGGTTGATGCCGCAGTTACCGGCGGAGGTGTTATTGGGGAACGATCTGGGGAGGCTCATGTCTGCTTTTGAGCCCCAGACAACCACCACCGGAGAAGCTCACCCTGTGGTCACCCGACAACAGGCCTGCACCCAGGACTACAACACACTCCCGGAGGTTCAGGTAAGAGATCCTTCCCCTTCCCTAGACTGTGTTCCCTGGGCCCCTCCTAACGAATTTGCAGCCGAGGTAGTGACTGACCCCACCTTGCAGGTGTATAGGGACAAGGTGACAGCAGACACTCCCGGGGGAGATGGCGAAAGGTTTATCTGGGACAAACAGCTGTTATACAGGGAGACGGATAAGCAGGTAGCCGGATCAGACCCGATCGTGATGCGACAGTTGGTGGTACCACAGCGGTACTGGGCAGAGCTACTCCGGATGGCGCATGACATTCCACTATCTGGACATTTAGGGGTCAGCAGGACCCGACACAGGTTAACACAAAGTTTCTTTTGGCCTGGAATTAGCCAGGAAGTGTGCAGGTATTGCAACACTTGCGATACATGCCAAAGGGTGGGGAAAAGGGGGGACAGGCGCAAGGCCAAGCTACACCCCCTTCCCATAACTGAGGAACACTTTAGTAGGGTAGCAGTTGACTTAATAGGACCCCTCAACAAAGCGAGCCCGTCAGGCAAAAGATTTATCCTGACAGTGGTAGACTATGCCACTAGATATCCAGAGGCGGTGGCCCTGACGAATATACAGGCTGAAACAGTAGCAGAAGCCCTTATGCAGATATTCTCCCGGGTGGGACTTCCCAGGGAGATTGTCTCAGATCAGGGTACCCAGTTCACCGCCGAAGTCACGCAGCGCCTCTGGAAGTTCTGTGACATTAAGCCTGTCATTAGTTCCCCTTACCACCCCCAGACGAATGGGCTCTGCGAACGTTTCAACGGTACATTGAAACAAATGCTCCGGACCTTCGCAGAGACCCACAAGGACTGGGAGAAATTCCTGCCTCACCTCCTCTTTGCTTACAGGGAAGTGCCGCAGGAATCCACGGGGTTCTCCCCATTTGAACTATTGTTTGGTCGCAGGGTACGAGGGCCTTTAGATTTAATCAGAGAGCATTGGGAGGGAGAACGGAGCACCAACGGTACTCCCATCATACCGTATGTGTTGGCATTCTGAGACTGCCTGGAGGCCCTAACCCAGACGGTACGCGAGAATTTGCAGGCGGCTCAGACACGCCAGCGCACATGGTATGATCGGGGCGCCAGGGACCGTAGCTTTCAGGTCGGGCAGAAAGTGCTAATTTTAAAACCTGTCCGACACGATAAGCTGCAGGCCGCCTGGCAAGGCCCTTATAAGGTGGTAGAACAAAGGTGTGACACCACTTATATAATAGGCTCTTGCGTTGGTACTGGAGGGCGACGCATGCTCCATGTGAACATGGTGAAGCCCTACCAGGAGCGCTCCGAGGAAGTGACCGCCATATGTGCGCCTAACTCGGAGGATCTGCTGGGAGAGGGTCAGTTATCTGGGGACTTAGGGGAAGTTGCTCTGGGAGACCGGCTGAGCCCACAGGAGCAGAGCGAAGTACAACAACTGTTGAGGGAGAAGCAAGATATCTTCTCTAATATACCTGGTTACACTCCTTTGGCCACTCACCGAGTAGACATCCCAGGTCAACTTCTCATGCGTCAGACCCCGTACCGCATCCCAGAAGCGGTACGGGAGAACACGCGCAAGGAGATCGATGAGATGCTCCAGCTGGGGGTGATTGAACCCTCCAACAGCCCCTGGGCTTCCCCGGTAGTGCTAGTACCAAAACGGGACGGAATGACCCGTTTTTGTGTAGACTACCGGAGACTGAATGAGAAGACGGTATCTGACGCTTATCCCATGCCCAGGATATTCGAACTACTGGACCGGATGGCGAGGGGGCACTATCTCACCACTATTGACTTGTGTAAGGGGTATTGGCAAATTCCCTTAGCACAAGACACCGTCCCTAAGTCGGCCTTTGTCACCCCATTCGGCTTGTACCAATTTAAGGTCATGCCGTTTGGGATGAAAAACGCCCCGGCTACATTTCAGCGGATGGTGGACCGCCTCCTGGATGTGTTCCAAGATTATACCTGCGCTTACCTCAATGATATTGCCATCTTCAGCAATACCTGGCAGGAACACTTGACCCATATAGGAGCGGTCCTGGACAGGATTAGGGCCGCTGGTCTAACGCTGAAACCAGCCAAATGCAGCATAGGAATGGCCGAAGTACAATACCTCGGCCATCGGGTAGGATGTGGCAAGCAGAAGCCAAAACCAGCCAAGGTAGAGGCTGTAGCTCAATGGCCTACGCCTAGGACTAAGACTCAGGTATTAGCGTTCCTAGGAACGGCCGGGTACTACCGGAAATTTGTCCCGAACTACAGTGCCCTGGCCAAACCCCTCACTGACTTAACCCGTAAGAACCTTCCCCGCCAAGTGACCTGGACCCCGGAGTGTGAGCAGGCATTTCAACTGTTGAAAGATGCATTGACCAATGCCCCTGTCTTGGCAGCTCCCAATCCAACTAAACGTTTTCTTGTTCACACAGACGCTTCTATGTTTGGATTGGGAGCAGTACTGAGCCAAGTCGGGGCCGATGGCGGAGAACATCCCGTGGCTTACATCAGCCGCAAGCTGTTACCTCGAGAAGTAAGCTACGCCGCCATCGAGAAGGAATGCCTGGCTGTGGTGTGGGCCCTGAAGAAATTACAGCCGTATTTGTATGGGCAAGCTTTTTCCCTGCTCACGGATCACAACCCGTTGGTCTGGCTAAACCGGGTGGCTGGGGACAATGCCAGGCTGCTGCGCTGGAGATTGGCGCTGCAGCCCTTTGACTTTAATATCCAGTCCCGCCCGGGTAAACAGAATGGAAATGCTGACGGGTTGTCAAGACAAACTGACCTAGAGAAATGATCCGTGAGCCTCCCCAAACATCCCCAAGCCGATCCGTGTTGGATCAGACTGTGTATGCCGGCTTGTGGGCAAGGGGGAGCAGTGTAGCGGATGGCCCTAGGCTGTCCTGAGAATTTCATGTGTTTTAATGCATTCGTGTGGAAACAGCAAAGTTCTATGTATTTAATGTATTGTATTCGTCTGAATGTTAGGTAGTTTCATTCCCGTAGTTTGTTCTAATGAAACTACCGAACAGTCAGACCTCCCTTGTGTGAAGTGTGTCCTCAATTACCCGTTGCAACATTGTTGCGAACGGGTAATTGACAAGTTAAGTAGCCGTCCTTTGTTCTCGGGGGTGGCCGCCATTCGAAAAACGAACACGTGGCCATTTTAAAACTCCACAAGCCCGGTCCGTTCGGTTCCTAACTACCGAACGGCCCCTCGTTCAGTAGATAGAAATAACCGAACGAGGCGATTCAGGCGAACCCTCCCTAGCCTCTATAGCTAGAGGTTTTCGTGCCATTTATTCCCTGACTCCAGGATCGACCGCAGGGCCCATTTACATGGAACCGCATTCGGCTAGTTCACCCAGTGCGGTCGGTCATTTTATTCCCTCCATAAATTTCCCGAACCCCTGGTCTGATCTGGGTGATTTTTGGATATGTTGTTCACCCAGATCAGGGCTACCAGGGGATGTATGATTTAAAGGGGTACCCCTACATTTAGGGGTACATCCAGAAACGGGGGGAATTGCTGTACTGGATAAGGGGATTATGATGCCGGCTGAGGGGAGGAGATGTGTGGGAGGTTACCAGGACAGGATTGGCTACTGTATTAATGAATGTAATCCCTCCCTTGCATGGGAGCATGCTTTAAAAGGCCAGTGTGAAATAAAGCTTTCAGTTCTGCTCCTGAAACTGTGTGTCGTCCAGTTATTGGGATTGCTGCTGGGATACTGCTGTGTTATTTTGCCTGCTGGAAACCTTGCCTGTGGATTTACAATTTACTTGTTCCTGAGCCTCACTTGGATTATAAGCGGAGATAACCTGGGAAATATTGCATCTCCACTACATCCTGTATTTCCTGGTTCCTAACTTCTGACCTGGTTCCTGACTGCGCTGTTCTCCTGAATCCAGCTCTTCTGACTACGTGCTTTGGTTCCTGACCCCTGCACGCCTCCGGGACTTTGCTTTTGGACTATTTTCATTTTTGCTATTCTTTTTATTAAGAAAGATGTTTTGCATCTACGTTCTGTCTCTGTCTGGTTCCTGGTCCCTAACATGAGCCAAGACTAGCCGAACTTGTCTGATCACATAGAAGAGCTACTTTAGCTCGAACTGCTGAAAAACCTAATGCTCGCCATAATAGAAATGTTTCAGTACACATAGTGCATCACAGTTTGCTGCGTATCAGGGTGCGTAGCTGAATACTGATCAGAGTGCCCATAATGACCACTGTCCACTGCAGAAAACACTTTCAATGGAGACATGAGCCTCAGAACTGGACCATGGAGCAATGGAAGAAAATTTCTTGATCTGATGAATCACGTTTTCTTTAAGATCAGGTAGATGGCAAGGAGTGTGTTGTTTACCTGGCGAAGAGATTGGAGCAGGATGCGCTTGGTATGAAGGCAGGCAAACGGAGGCATTGCTATGCTCTGGTAAAACCTTGGGCAATGTTCTGCTAAGAACTCTTGGGTCCTGGCATTCATGTGGATGTTACTTTGACACGTACCAACTAGCAAGAAATAATTGCAGACCATGTACAACCCTAGATAATGCATCCTGCCACACTGCAAACATTGTTCACGAATGATTGAGGAACATGACAAGGAGTTCAAGGTGATGTCTAGGCCTCCAAATTCCCCAGATCTCAATCTGATTGGGCCTTTGTGGGATGTGCTGGAACAACAAATTAAATCAATGGAGGTCCCATTTCACAACTTGCAGGATTTAAAAGGTCTGCTGCTCATGTCTTGGTTTAGATACCACAGGACACGTTCAGAGATCTTGTGGATTCCATGCCTCGAAGCATTAGAGCTGTTTTCGCAGCATGAAGGGGACCTTGAATGGAGTGTTCCTTTACTATTTCACTGCAAATATAGTCCAATAAATCAGTCTCCAAAGTTGGGGCCTATTCTGGGGGGGCTGGCCTGACTTTTATGGACAAACTCCTCCAGTAGCCTGCTATAAACGGCTCTCTGTTACTGCCTAGGCTTGAATCCAAGGAGAGATTTCTGCTTCCCAACCTACTTGACAAATTGAATAGCAGTCTGTTGGCTCATCGGGAGCTTACTTACCACCCACGGCAAATGTGGCCCAGTGCACACCAAGCAGGAGAGGCGGACGATCTCCCGACCTGGAAGTGCCTACAAGCAGCCACCGCCATACACATGTCCCAGGCATCACCCCCTCCTTGGACCGATGGGGATGATCCCAGTCCACCCCAGGAAGGTGACCTAAACCATGCAGGAGCACAGGTTGAAGCTTTTCAAACTGGCAGTATCCACCGTGATTCCCTTGACATGGCGGAGGTTGCATGTTTTCCTACCCCAAGCAATGAACCGCTTGAGCTCAGATCCAAGCTGGACAGACTCTTTGATCATTTCTGGAATGCAGTATGTGCCAACATGCCTCACTACAATCGAGTGAATACTGGCATTGACAGCCAGCATTAAGTCTCTCAGGAGTCCTTAGGGTTCCCTGTGGAAAAGAGCTAAATATGGTGGCGGAGCAGACAGCGAGATTTGCCCAAATACAAAGCAACATAGACTGGCATCGTAGCGGACCACAGCTGGGTCTCATGAAGAGCTGGAGATATTGCAGGAACACTTAAGTATTCCTCTTAAGTGCTGGACTGTGCTCTGTCCATGGTGGGCATCGGGTGAATTGAGGCTCGGGCACTTACTTTGCCATTTTAAGATCATTAATGTAGGGGGAAACAATGTTTTCAGCTTTTATGGGTTATTACTAGCTCTGGTGCACCCTTTCTTGCTGTTATTTATTTGCTCTTCACTTATTTATTTTCTTGGAGTCTGGCCTTGCCCGATATTGCCTACTCTCATCACTTCCTCAACAGGGCGGACCTCCTGGGAACATACTCTAGATATGCTCCATATTAAGTCAGTTATCCATTCTGGCGAATCTCTTGTTACTTTATCTCTGATCAGACTCACATTAGTCTAACTTGTTTTACTAATATAAAATGTGCAGTATTTCTTGTGATGTTTTCTGCTACATTTGTGACATTACATATTTTTGTCAAACTGTCTATTTGTTACGTCTGTCACGTATTTGACGGGAGGAGCCCAGGAGGCAAGAGGAAGCCAAGGCAAAGTACCAAATTTGTAGTCAAGGAAAGCCAGGGGTCAGTTCAGGTGGCACGGGTTCAGAGACGATATAACAGGCAGAGGGTCAGATACCGGATAAATCAGATAAGGCAGGATAGGCACACTGAAGTTGACACTACAGTAAGCACAGTAGAACTGAGCAATGAGTTAGAGGTAGACTGAGATTATATAGGGGAGAGGTATCCACCTCTCACATTCTATTGTTTAGAAGGTGATTAGTCCTTTAAATAACTTTAGTTGTACTGTACCTTTAAGAGGCTGGCGTTCGGGGGGAGCGCGCCTAGTGAGAAATTCACATGTGGCTTCAGCTGGCACCTCCAACGGGTCGTGGCGTGGTGTAGAAAGCGCCGGTAGGAAGTACATGATGCTGTGCACGCCGGAGTCCTCGACTTGCACCGAGAGGAGACCACTGCAGTCACCGACGGAGACACAGGTAAGTGCGGTCGTGACACTATGTAAGCTTAAATGTCTAACTGTGCAATCCTAAAATAAAGAATGCCAAAATTGGGGCCTATTCTTAGTTTGGGGGATGAAGTTCAGTGCATTCACAATACACAACTGGCATCTACATTGACAGCAGCTAAACTGTTTTGTCCCCATTGTTACTACAACAGCTTCCATGGTTGTCAAGGAAACAAGCTATGATGTCACAAAGCATATATCTGAGCTCAGTATGAGTTGAAAACAATGGAAACCTTGACTACTAAAACTGGTAGCAAATAAATAATCTGGATTTATTGCTGAAAAATTAAGAGGAATATTAACTAAAGTGAGAATTCAATGTGAATTCAAAGTGAATTTCAAATTTCAGGTCACGATATCTAAACTGGAAAATTTCTCTAAATCAAATCTGGCCTTAAATTAGAAATTTACTTTGAATTCTCACCTTTCAAAGTGCAAATATTCAGGTGCTGCTGAGCAACGTCAATAGTTAAGAAAACACAAAACATGTTTTTGCACAAATGTATTCTTGGTCTTATTTAAAGGTATATTGTTGGTTATTCCTACAGAAGCCAACTGAATTACAAAATATAAAAGAAAAGACGACAGGAGCAGCCGAGAGAGTAGGACACAGGCAACCTGAGCTCCAGAGATTTTACTCGTAAATAAGCGACAAATCCTGGATTTATGCAATTAACTGTTATCTACACTTGTTTTGCTACTCCTCTTATGGAATGTGCATGCCTTGGAACACTTTAGACTGGCACTTGCCACTATAATTCTGGTTTTGTCACCTGTGGCCTGGTAGTATCTGTGAGAGGGGCAATGCCGCCAATCTTCCATCCTGGCAGTCCCACCCCATCCCCCCTGTCCAGTCTTGGTCATCCCGGTCCACTACAGCAATGCCCTTAGACAGGCACCACACCAAAGGGCCCTTTTGTTAGTGCAATGACACCAAAGATGGCGCAGAATAAATTTTAAAGTGCAAGTGTAACTATACAATTAGCTACTGTATCACCAATTAATACATGCAGCAACCATAAAAACTGGCGAACAGATTCCCAACAAACAACCACTAAATTGGTGCGCAATATCAATTAAAACAGTGCACAATTATCTTGCAATATATATCACGCAAATAGATAATTAAGGTGTATAAGTAATCACTAATTATTAATACAATAATGGTACATAGATTAATTAGGTGCAAAAAATCACCAAATCGTATAAAGTGATTTTCCAGCAGTTAATAAATATAACTTGCACATTATCCATTCGATGATCTCAAGAATCTAAAAACAGAAACAAAGACAGTCCTAGTGCAACACTGTCATATATCAAAAACAGAGATACAATTATAATTAAACAAAAAAAAACTCACTAACATGGAGTGGTTATAGTACCACTCCCAATTGAAGGGCTCAGGGAGGACCAGCCCCTTGTGAATGTGGGATCCAATAGACTCACCACCAGCCAAACTGTTCATTTAAAGCCTTTATTATATTCTAGAAAAGGTTAAAGGTTCAGGTACCTGCCCTCACAAAAAACAGTCTGAAAATGTTTTACTTACTACATCTTAGTGTTTAGTAAGTTACTCTATAAAAGGTAGTTGTAGTTTTTATATCGTAACTGACTTTTTTTGCCCACGTTGACCACCTGAATCCTTACACTTCTTTTTGATGCACCTTAAAAAAAATTTGTTAATATATTCATGAGTATCAGTGTGTGGCGGAACCAACCTCGCCACTGTGCACTGGAGAAGCCTGGTTGCTCGCCTGTTCCCTTTAGACTATGGCCCGGCAGTTCAAACCTTTTATTTTCCCTGCAGAAAGGCGTATTCGTGCCTTTCTACCGGGGTGTTCGGTAGATTCAATCTACCGAACAAAGTACCGATCGATGGACCACCTGGGAACTGGAGTGTGTCGTCAATTGACCACCCAGAAGCTGCGGTTAACCGCAGCTTAATTGACGAACGCTGGGTGGCCTTTGTTCGTTTGCCGAACACGTGGCCATTTTAGCTCCCAAACGGCCAGCGGTTTTCAGCGCCCAAACTATGGAACTGAAAACGGACACTTAATTGCGCGAACACCGCTGGGCCGCCAGCCTCCTTACCTCTACATTCGGTAGTGGAACCGAATTACTGTTCATTCGGTAGTTTAGCCGGATGAACAGCATCACCTCAGATAGCTAAGCCATGGAGCCCATTACTGTAAAGAAAGACTATGGGAAAGACTTTGGCTCCATGGCGATTGAACTGTATGTATGTGATCTGATCGCCATTCGATAATAAGGTGCGCTCAGATCTAAGCTATCTGGGGGTATGTTGAATGTAAAGCTATCTGGGGGTATGTTGAATGTATGTGTTTTGATAATTATTTGCAACAGTGGGTATTTTTGAGTCTTTTTTGTTAACATGTGCTCAATGGAGTTTTGCCTCTGTCCTGGGAGATAATTGGATTACTTCCCAATTATCTCCAGGATAGAGAGGAGGGATTGTAATGCATTGTGGGTGTGTTTCAAGGTGTATGTCTGTGGCTAAGGGCCAATATGTTTCCCAGTCTTCCATCTGGTCCCCTAGGGGAGTGTCCACCAGGTGGGAGACCTGCATAAAAGCCGGGCAGGTAGCCCCAGTAAATCAGTTCTGCTTGATCCTCAAACGAAGTGTCGTCTTGTTCTTGGGGGGAGTTGGATTGTATGCTGTTACAGTGCGACTGCCAGGAGTGTAAGCTGATTGTATGCTTTTCCTGTTAGGCTGTTTACAGAATTCATGTGTTTGCAGTTCGGGAGATTGGTGATTTCAGTAGCTGTCTGTGCATCTGAAAAGGGGAATATCGCCTAAACGGTTTTTAACCTCTTGTGTGCAAAACGGTCCGTTACACAGTGTTTCATATGTTTTTGTTTTTACCGAAGAGGAGGGGGGAAGATCCCACATTTGTAGCAGTGCACCATATCTGTGTTTAGCCCATAGTGAAATAAATTACATGAGCCAGGAAATAATTATTCAGCAGATATATAAAAGCAGACGTTAGCATTTTTTGAGTTGGAGACTAAAAGGTTCAGAAGGAGAACTGAGAAAAAGTTAGGTTGGCTGAGGAGACGTGAATGAATAATTACTAAGCGTATATCGTATAAGGCATACATTGAGCTAAAAGAGCTCCTAAATAATGGTTCTAAAAATGTATGAAAAATAAAAAAGCAAGATAGTATATTTGTGTAAAAATGTCTGATTTTTTAATTTTTTTTATTGTTTGGAAGGTGAGTTTTGCTTTATTTACGATAGCTTGGTAAATAAAACATGTGGACAATAATCTTAAATTATGATACCTGCATACTCTAATGCAGCCTGGGGTGTGCTCTGGCTGCTGTATAAATATTCATATAGGGAGCATACTGAATCGAAACAGAATGAGTATCTAAGGTACAAAATCCTGGATTCAAGGCAGACTTGTCACTACTACTAGACAACAAGAACAAGCCTTTCTGGGATTGAGAGGCTTTAAGGTCGTAACCACTCCCTCAAATAGCCTTCTTACATATTGCAAACCTCAGAATATTTTAAAAACGGACAATCCGCACACAAGGAGGGTTGTAAGAGACACACAAGGGGGGGGGGGGTTGTAAGAGACACAAAGGAAAAATGTACATGAGATACACTAAAGCAGGTAAGACAATCAAAAGAGGGGATAAGAAACATAAAAAGGGGTAAGAGATTCAAAAGAACAGTTAAGAGAAACACAGGGGAAGATTAATTCATTTCTTTTTTTAAATTGTGGGTGGGGGTGGCAAAATACATCTCTGCCTGTGTAGCCAAGAGTCCTTGCACCAGCTCTGATCAATGACAGATCTCCTGTATTCACCTTGGAGGTCCGCCAATCAGCTGTTGCTCCGATCCAGCGGACCACCACTCCCACGAAGCATGAGACTCTGGTCAGCCTCATGGATTCTGGCTGCTGTGCGCCCGCCCCATTTTACGATAAAAGGCATTTTCACTGCAACTCTACCAACATTATTTATTCCGTAAAGTGCCCGTGTGGTCATCTCTTTGTAGGAAAGGCAACCATGTAAACTAGAGAATAACTACAAATCTACTATAAGAACAAAACAAAAATAATTACATGTACCTCCATTTTTTTACACCACAATCACAATGTTTCACAATTGTGCTGTTACATCATAGATCATGTCCCACCATGGAGCAGGAAAGGTGACCGCAAAAATTCCTACAGAAGAGAGAGGCCTTTTGGATCCGTAAATTGATTGGATCCATAGTAAATAATTTGTCTTGGGCTCTTGCTTATGAGCATTATGCTTTTTTTCTGTATTATATGAAATTACATAGTTACATAGCTGAAAAGAGACTTGCGTCCATCAAGTGCAGCCTTCCTCACATTTGGTTTTGCTGTTGATCCAAAAGAAGGCAAAAAACCCAGTCTGAAGCGCTTCCAATTTTGCAACAAACTAGGACAAAATTCCTTCTTGAGCCCAAAATAGCAGTCAGATATGTCCTTGGATCAAGCAGCTATTACCCCACTAATTAGAAATTATATCCCTGTATGTTATGTTTTTGCAAGTATTTATCCAATTGCAGTTTAAACATCTGTATGGACTCTGACAAAACCACCTATTCAGGCAAAGAATTCCATATCCTTATTGCTCTTACTGTAAAAAGACTTTTTCTTTGCCGTAGATTAAATCTCCTTTCTTCCAGCCTAAATGTGTGACCTCGTGTCCTATGTATAGCCCTGTTTATGAATAGATTTCCAGATAATGGTTTGTATTGGCCCCGAATATATTTGTATAATGTTATCATATCCCCTCTCAGGCGCCGTTTTTCCAAACTAAAGAGATTTAAATTTTTTAACCTTTCTTCATAACTAAAATGCTCCATTCCAATTTTGTAGCTCGTCTCTGCACTTTTTTTAGTGCCATGATATCTTTCTTTAGAACAGGTGCCCAAAATTGCACAGCATATTCAAGATGTGGTCTTACCAGCAATTTATAAAGAGGCAAAATTATATTTTCATCTCGAGAATTTATGCCCCTATTTATACATGACAAAACCTTACTGGCCTTAGCAATGGCAGATTGACATTGCATATTGCTGCCTAATTTGTTGTCTATAACAATTCCCAAATCCTTCTCGTGTGTGGTTATCCCTAGTTCACTACCATTTAGGGTGTAAATTGTTTGTGCATTCTTAACCCCGAAGTGCATAACTTTGCATTTCTCTACGTTAAATTTCATCTGCCATTTTAGTGCCCAGTCCCCCAATCTATCCAAATCCCTCTGCAGCAAGGCAATATCCTGCTCACATTTTATTACTTTACAAAGTTTTCTGTCATCTGCAAACACTGATACATGGCTTTCAATGCCCATTTCAAGATCATTTATAAATATGTTAAATAGAAGCGGTCCCAAAACAGAACCCTGGGGGACACCACTTACCACTTTTGTCCAGCTTGAAAATTTACCATTAATGACAACTCGTTGTACTCTATCCTTAAGCCAATGTTCTACCCAAGAATAAGAATATTCATCTAGACCAATTTCTTTTAGTTTGAAGACTAACCTATTGTGAGGAACCGTATCAAATGCCTTGGCAAAATCCAAGTAGACCACATCCACTGCAACACCCTGATCTATACTTCTACTTATTTCTTCGTAGAATGCAATTAGGTTAGTTTGACATGACCTATGTTTCATAAAACCATGCTGATTATTGCTAATAACACAGTTCTTCCCAATGAATTCCTGAATATTATCCCTTAATAGCCGTTCAAATAATTTCCCATTCTCAGAAGTTAAGCTCACAGGTCTATAATTTCCAGGCAAGGATTTTGAACTCTTTTTAAATATAGGAACAACATCTGCCTTCCTCCAATCCTCCGGTACAATACCTGAAACAAAAGAATCTTGAAAGATTAAATAGAGGTTCTCTTATTTCCCCACTTAGCTCCTTAAGTACTTGTGGGTGGATACTGTCAGGCCCCGGAGCTTTATTAACATTAATTTAGCTGTAGCACCTTGTCTCGAGTTATCCAATCACAACTTATCTGCAAGTTTGTTGCAGCAATCATTTGCTTATCTCTTGCCATAGGATCCTCATTAATATATACTGAAGAAAAATAGTTATTTAAAATTTCTGCCTTTTCCTGGTCTTCATTAACTAACAGACCCATCTCCGTTTTCAGTGTACCTACACTTTCATTTTTTGTTTTTTTAGAATTAATGTACTTGAAATTGAAACTGATAATTTCTCTTTTTTTACCTGTAGTTCCTTTGACCTGACATACCCTTACATTGGGGACTACCAACGTAGCAATGCCACAATACAGGTCGTCACAAAGTGGCAAAGTTTGCCCATAATAGCAGTAACTTTCATAGCTTCTATGTCATATGCATGTGTCACTTTAATTGCACATTGAAGTACATAGAAAGGGACTGTAATTACCGTCTCTGTCACTTTACTTAAATCGAATTCCTCTATAGATATTTAATGTCTGCAATGGACTATCTCTATTGCCCAATTTATATAACACGCATTTTGTGTACATTGCACAGGATTATAGTGCAAATACTTCAATGCAAATATTGCAATACTGATTGCTGTGCAAATACTCCTGTGCGGTTCATGTGATATATTAATAAGAGTTTAAACACACATGTAAAATACATATTCATTGTCTGCAATGTTAACATTGTTTTAATGGTTCCGATCATCTAAAATGAATTTTTGTATACACTGTACCTGATAGTTGTGCAAATACCCCGTGTCAGTTTTTCTTTTTGTTTCACAATATTTTTATGTGGGGTTCATGTGATTAATAAAAGTAATTTTATTATGCATAACGAAGGCTCTTGTGAGCCAAAGCGTCATCCATTTTGTGGGATGGTATTCCCCCTAATAAATGTATATCTTTCAGCATTCCGGGAGTGTTTCCAGTGATCCCTTGTATGTACTGATTGTATCTGTCACTCACTAGAATCCATGATATCACAAGAAGCAGCAAAATAAAAGATCTGACATTGTTTTTGTGTGAGAAATGCTACTCAGAAATAGTAAAACATGGCAGTGAATTAAATCCCGATTTGCTTTAGATCATCACAGGAGGTACCAACCCCTGTTTAATCAACCCTGTTAAATTCCTCTAGTGCCTGAAGGGTAAATGAACTTTGTAAGGAATCCTCCATTTCCTTAATCAGATTAGTAACTGACTTGAGTCTTTTTTTGGACACTGTCACAAGATAATGCAATTACATGCAGTAAACCTTTCTGTAAGATTCTGTCTACCATTTCAAGGTAAATGTGGAATCGAACACTCCAACCAAAGACATTTGCAAAACACTTGAAACAATTAAAGATGTATTAGTCCATTAAAATGTTTAAAGATTTGTACCAAATATCTCCTTTACCAATGGCAAAACGAACCATATTATCAGAGCTGGATTTAGAACCTAAAAGCTACAGACAATGCATTTTATAGGGACATGATAGTCACCAAAACAACTTTACTTCACTGCTCAATTCTCTGTAATTTAGGAGCTAAATCACGTTTGTTTCTGTTTATGCATGCCCTAGTCACACCTCCCCTGGCTGTGACTGACAGAGACTGCATGAAAACAAACTGGTTTCAATTTCTTTTTTAATATATAATCTTTATTATTTTCTTAATATTTTATTCACATTAGACAAGAAACAAACTTAAAGCATATATAAAAGAGACTGAAACAGCAAAGGAACACATGAACACAGGAAGTATAGATATTGCACCAAAGTTTACATGTAGTTTGTATATAGATCCTGTATAATAATATATATGGAACTAAATCCAACTACATCTGGTTTCCTCTCTTTCGACAATAAACCAAACAAACAAAAAAAAACTCGAGTGGAGGAGCATATCGAGAGACTATCCACACCTGACTGAGTTTAATATTGCAATATATCTTACTTGATATGTAACATATAATAGGGATTAAATAGGTTGTATCAATATGAAGGAAAAAGACAATAAGTAAGATGAAACATACTTCTTTTACCCTCTCCTGTCTTCCAACCTCTCCGCTAACACTTAACCGGATCAAACAACTTAGCCCTCAAGAAAACCTTGTGCATGTCTAATCCCTAAGGGAGGTTTAAACCTTAGTATTATCCATCTTGGAGACCCAATTTTCCCATTGTTCTATTCGTGGACTAAAAATTTTTTCCTGCCTCAAGATCCCTATCTCTCTTCTACAATGGTTCTGAACCTGAGATTTTATCATTTCCCAGTGTGGAGTATCTGGGAGTTTCCAGAATCTTGCAAGAGATGCTTTAGTCTCCATTAGTATAAGTATAATTAGCTCTTTTTTAAACAATGGGAGATTAGCCCAACCAAGATGAAGTATCATTGATTTGCAGGTAAAGTCTAAATCAACCTCCACCTCTTCTCTAGTACTGGTTTCAATTTCAATCACGTTACCTACTTTATAAATTGTATTACTCGCCTGCTCTGCAAATTGAACTTTAATTACATACAGAAGGCTTCTGCAGGCTCTAGCACGCTATTAACAGAGCAGGAGATCAGAAATGCTAATTAAACAGAATTTGCAATAAAGGAAGTGTAAGCATTAGATTACTTTTTACAGGAAATGTTTAGGAAGGCTGAGTATGTCACATGCAGTGAGGTGTGACTAGGGCTGCATAAACAAAGAGCAGTAAGACTACTGGGGCTTGATCTATACACCAAAACTGCTTCATTAAGCTAAAGTTGTTTTGGTGACTATAGTGTCCTTTTAAGCCTGCACTTCCCAAACTTTCCAAAATTTCAAATGGACAAAGAGGCACATTTTAATTTTAAAAGGGGTTGTTGGGGTGTGGCCAAGGGCAGGGTTGTTCTGAGAAATTTTAGGTGACTTACTAATATCAATTTATGCAACTAAAATACATTAACCCATACAGGGGTTCTCTTGGCTGCAATCTTCCATTAGCCATTTGTATTGAACCTCTGGATGTTGTTACTATCTCATCCAATTGAAGCGGGCTTTCTGACCCACACTCAAAAGCGGAACATTAAAATCACCTTGGAAGCTTGCAGGTCACTTCTATGTGTGACCTGACAACCTCTCTCTCTACTTCGTTGCTTTGGGCAGTTTCCCCTTCTATCTTCCCTATCCCATACCCCTCCTTTCTCTTTCAATTGTTCTTATGATTCTTTTTTTCCTTATTCTTTGTTAATTTTTTTTATAGAAATTGTAAAATTTAAGTCAAGTCCTGATTATATTTTGCTTCTGACAGTGTATTCTTGTTATCAACTTGTCTTGTAAATAAAAAATAAAAAAAATTCTGAATTTTAATATCAGTTATTTTAGCCAGAATTTTGCCATTTGGGTTTAATTTCAGTACCACTCAGGGTTTAGTGAAAAAGCCCCATTGAAAAGATGCATGACTCTTGTGATAACAGGGACCAAGCAGCCAGCCAACAGGCCCAAAGACTCTGTTACTGGGATCCCTGAATAAATCAACCAGGACACACAGTTCCAAAAGGAACAAACACATACTTTATATTTTAATAGTGACTAAGTGTTGCAGACTTCTCCTTAAGCATTTGGTGAAAACCATAAAAATATATACAAACATACATAACTTGAAAAACACCCAACATAATACTACATTGATTATAAAATCCAAGCAGAACTTTCAAAACTATGGGAAAGCACAGATATACATATGCAACTGGTAAGTTTTTTGAAATCTCCTAATTTCCATATTGTAATTATACAAATCAATTTTCAGTTTCCCCAAAAGAATGCAATGGAGAGTCATCACATGTCTGAAAGTTAAAATTCCCAGATTTTACTGTTAACATGACATAAAGTCATGATTTTATTAAAGACACAGAGGCGAGTATTATGCATAACTCTTTCTTTATTCCCTCAGCAGCAAAGATAGAGGAATATAAATATTATCAAAAATGAAAGAAAAAAACTGTATAGGCACACAGGCAACCAATCACATAACAGAGGAAGTGACTATAAAAGGCCTGTGTCTCCCACAATCCCCCTCTTTCTTGCGAAAACCAAAGACCAGGAAACATGAAACAACCTCACACTCGGCAAGAACAGGAAAACCGGAACAAAACGATAACTTCAACCTAAAAGAGAGAGAGAAATATGGTAATAACCAAACTCAAGACTTACCAAACAAATATGTCAGTTGCTTCCTAGGAATGCAAACCTATAATATAGAAAATACTATTAATATAGAATCATAGAAAACCAAAACATCAACACGAAAATATAAAATAAATACACAATAAATATGCAGTAAACAGACCAGATTGCAACATACCTGAAAAATCCAACAGCCTTACCTGAATCGAACATGTGTGTGAGGAACTCCAAGATCATATGGAGAGGGGCAGATACGGGATCCACTGACTGTTCCATGCACCAACCAGACCACGAACTCCATGAAGATCGATAGGCCGCTCTTGTACCTGGAGCCCAGGCGTTATAGAGGAGTAGGAGAGTCGATTGCGGAATGTTTGGGACATCCCAAGGTCCCCTGAAAGGAGCCACACCATCAGGGGTAGTTGGTTCTGTAACACCAGTCTGTGTGAGTTCCCATCCGGATCCAGAAGGAGTTCCTGGAAACTCGGGATCAACTGTGGATAATCTATCGACAACTCCAGCAGTCGCGCGAACCACAGTTGAGACCTCCACAGAGGGGTGACCAACATCAGGGAACAATCGTGACGAACCAGTTTCGAGATCAAGTGAGCAATCATGTTGATTGGGGGAAAGGCATACAGGTGGCTTGTCGGCCACTCCTGAAGGAAAGCGTCTGTCGCCACCACTTCCGGGTCTGGCCTCCAACTGTAAAAATCCGGTAACTGGGTGTTCAGGCGGGATGCGAACAAATCTATCATGAATCGACCCCATAAACTGTCTAGACTCTGAAGCACCGAAACGTGTAAGCACCAATCTCAAGAGTCTCTCAAATGTCTCGAGTTCCAATCTGCCCCCGAATTGTCCAGACCTGGAATGTGTTCTGCTGTCACGAAGACATTGTTGTACAGACAGAATTGCCAGAAATCTTTCGCCAATAAAGCCAACATCTTGGATTTGTTTCCCCCCAGGTGGTCTATATAACGCACTGCCGATACGTTGTCTATCTTGAGGAGAACGCAGCAATCCGCTCGACCTGTGGTAAGGCTGTGAATCGCGAAGGCACCTGCCAAGAGTTCCAGGCATTTGATGTGTAAGGACCTCTATCTTGGACCATCTGCCTCCGGTGGAAACGTTGCCACAGCGCGCCCCCCAGCCATGTAAGCTGGAGTCGGACTCGATCACCACATCTGGTATGGACCCGAAAATGGCTCATCCGTTCCAAGCCTCCATGTGTGCCAACCACCACACCAGTTCGTCTCTGGATTTACTGTTCAGCTGTATTCTGGATTCGTAAGAATGACCTGATCGGAGGTGTGATCCTTTGAGTCGCTGGAGGGCCCAGTAGTGCAACGGGCCCAGAAAAATCGCCTGAATGGAAGCTGCGAGGAGACCGATAATTCTCGCCAATTGCCTAATTGACAACTCCTACACCCGAAGGGCTCGCCGAAGCTCCTTTTGAATTGCTTTTATCTTATACTCTGGGAGATTTAGGAATTGTTGGAGTCCACTCTGAACCTCAAGAACTCCACCGACTTGTCCCAGTTGATCATGAACCCCAAGTTCTGGAGCAGGTTGACCGTCCAATCGACGTGGACTTGCAGTTGGCCTCGGGACTGGGACATGATTAGAATGTCGTCAAGGTAAATAATCAGGCATACGCCATGCGTACAGAGGAAGGCCACCACTGGTCTCATGATCTTGGTGAAGCACCAAGGAGCTGAGGATAGACCGAACGGTAGACATGTAAAACGCCACCGCCTCCCTTGCCAGGTGAAGTAGAGGAAGTCTCTGTGTTCCACCGCAATGGGAACCGTGAAATATGTGTCCTTCAGATCCAGTTTGGCCAACCAATCTGACGCACGGAGGAGGTCTCTGAGGCAATGGATGTCCTCCATCTGAAAATGCTGGTATCGGAGGAACGCGTTGAGGGGTCGGAGATTTATCACTGGGTGGACACCTCCCCCTTTATTTGGTACCAGGAAAAGGTTGCTCGTAAAGCCTGGTGCGACAAACGGCAACTGCTCTATTGCACCTTTCGTCAGCATCTCCTTGCTTTGCGTGGAAATCATCTCCTCCTGTTCCGAGGAAAGGGACAGAAAATTGGACAGGCAGAGATACAAACACGAGGTGATAACCCTGTACGGACTGGAGCACCCAAGTATCTGAAGTCACAGCCACCAATCCCCGGGAGAAAAAGGCCAACCTGCCCGCCACCCGCTCTGGAGCGAGAAGGGAAAAATGGGTATTCACCATAAAGATGTCTGCTGAAGTGGCACCGCGGGGGTATCTGGAACTCCATGACCTCACTCTTGCTGGGAAGATGGGAGGAGCTCTCGGATCCTGGAAGCCCCGGGAGGGGAAAAAGGAACCTCTGTTGGTTCGAAATGAGCCCCGAAGGGACGCGTACCCCGCACCCACGTGACAGCCCACGAGTGCGAGGAGAGAGCCACAGTCGGCAGCGAGCCGCGGCTAACCGGTGCTCGCGGCCCGCGCGCTACCCTGAATAAAGAGCAGACGCCAACCACAGGGGAGTACGGGGAGGAATCTCATCGGCAGGGAAAATACTTAAAATAAACGGGATCCCCACCAGGCACACCACAAGAAAAGAATAACAGTGCAAATACACAGAAAGTACACAGTATTAATAAATAAACACACAGAGAAAACAATAATAACTAGAAAAGCTACAATTTCTGAGGAAATTGTGTGAAGTGTTCTTGCCTCCACCAGTAGTCTACAACTGGAGTGGGCGGAGTAACTGTAAACCATACATTTATAAAAACATTAGCAGGTGTTCAAAAGGCCCTGTCTATGACATCACTTGCTACTGCAGCCTGGCACAGGTCAGAGTATTTTGGCGGTTGCCATCTTCAAACGGTCGTATTTTAAAAACTATAAATCCTACAGCGAAGAGCTTTATATTGTGAGAATCACAAGACCCAGACCTACATTTTGATGCATAGTATGTCTCTGAAGTATTAAAAATGAAGGCACAGTCGCAGTTTAGAAATTGCACTTCAAATTTGAGCTTTGTAGAGTGAAGTTTCAATGAATGTCAATGGACGGCGTTAGTTGCAAACAAATGATTATATTGTGAAAACTATCAGGACTATGGCTTAGCCATTGACATGTTTAGTGGCAGCAGGGATAGCTGAACGTTTTGATATAAGATTTGTGTAGGTGGGCCTGAAAATAAGGGGGTGGTGGCTGTTTAGAAATCATGTCCTGATTTTTCAGCTTTTGCAGTTCTCACTCTAGCTTTGCCATTCATTCCTATGGGACAAATTTCGCCACAAGAACGACGATATTCCGTGAACCATTTGGCGAAACGTTCCACAAAGTAATAGCAATCCGATCGGGAACAATCTGCACGTTTTGGTACATTTTTGTCTATGTAGTGTAAAAGCTGTGGGAGGAGTTAGGGTGGCAAATTTGGCTATTATAAGAATAATAATATATATGTGAGATAACAATAAGTGGTCTTGCTATGCAAGAACACTTAATAATGGAAAATCAAGGAACATAAATTTACATGAGGAGCAAAAATACTTAGCTGGTCTGAGGGAGCAGCAAAGAAAGAGGGGGGTTGTGGGAGACACAGGCCTTTTATAGTCACTTCCTCTGTTATGTGATTGGTTGCCTGTACGCCTATACAGTTTTTTCTTTAATTTTTGATAATATTTATATTCCTCTATCTTTGCTGCTGAGGGAAAAAAGAATGAGTTAGGCATAATAGGAGCCTCCATTTCTTTAATAAAAATCACCTTCTAAAGCAAGGGTATCCCAACCTTGCATCAATGGCAAACCCAAACCAGGGTTGAAAGCAGTCTGAATGACCATGTGTACCTGCCTCCTCAAAACAAAACCACGTTCCGGTGGTCCTCTCCAAGTACCAAGGTAACAGAGGATTATGTTACATACATATTGCCATAGGTGTGATTGTATAAGGGTGTGCACCCTAAAGCACAAACACACACGCCGCGTGTATGTGTGTGTATATATATATATATATATATATATATATACACACACACACACTGCTGTGTGTGTGTGTGTGTGGGCGATGTGTGTGTGTGAGGGTGGTGTGTGTGAGGGTGCTGTGTATGTGTGAGGGTGCGGTTAGTGTGTGTATTGTATGCGTGAGGGTGCTGTTAGTGTGAGCGTCAAATATACTTATATATTGATTCCTCTCTTGCAACTGTCATTAGTCTAATACTATCCTTACCTTTTGTGTCACTTTACCCCACTCCCTCTAGCATGTAAGCTCATTGAGCAGGGCCCTCAACCTCTCTGTTCCTGTGTGTCCAACTTGTCTGGTTACAACTACATGTTTGTTCATCCACCCACTGTAAAGCGCTGCGGAATTTGTTGGCGCTATATGAATAATAACATAATAATAATACTTGAAATCAATCATTTGGCGGGTTGCCTCAATTCTATAACTTGGATGCGCCATATGGACATCGACTCACAGATGGGACAAGCATGTTTGTTTGATTTGTGATTAGGAGTACAGCATAAGGCCCGTCAGAAAGACCATGGTGGCAGTGGCAAGGGAGAGGTTCACAGCTATCCATACAGTGAACCGTGCTTGTCTACTGTGACCATGGTTAAACAGGCAGTTGCACCTTCCTTCAGTCCCTTTAACACAAGATAATATAGCTAGGTTGTGTGGTGATTGGGAGGATGAAGGGCATATCCTGTGTAACACCGACAGCTTGGAGTGCATCAACACCAGCTAACCTGTCCATCTTTGTGCTTTACCAAGCAGTATCTGGCAAGTCCCCTATACTATATAGATCCTCCTCTGTCCCAGTTCCAAGCCTCCCAGTGTTAGAAGGCATGCAAAGTGATATGGGAGCAAGCAAACATGGTGGATCTGCTAACCCTCTCTGGGGTTGAGATTTTCACCATGTTTTCCTGGTCACAACAAATTATTATTTCATGTTGATAGGCAACACACTGAATGTGCTGCCTTTCAGTCTGTAGCACTGAAATGCTGCATGGTTCTTCGTAGTCATGGATTAATTGCCTATCTGCAGAAATGAAGGACAGCAATTTTCATGTACAGCCCATCATTAAGTAGCAATTGTATGCTGCATGGTTCTTCTGAGTCATGGATTAATTTCCTATCTGCAAAAAATAAAGGACAGCAGTTTTCATGTACAGCCCATCAGTATGTAGCAATTATATGCTGCATGTTTTTTTCTGAGCCATGGATCCATTGCCTATCTGCAGAATTTAAGGACAGCAATTTTCATGTACAGCCCATTAGTGTGTGTATAAGAGTTATGTGTCCAATGAAAAACAGAAGATTTGGTAACTAACCCCTGCCAACAGTGCACTGTGCACAACAAGCCCCACTTCCAATGCGGAACGTTTCTCGCGCGTCCCTTGTACCCCGCGTCAGGTTTACAGTGACGGACCTTGCTTGGGATGGGACGGAAAGGAAGATTTTCCATGACAATAGCCAAACAAAGCACCGGGTGACACTCAGACCGTAAAGCAGAGACCCCCGGACACAGGGCGAGAGTCACGGCTGGTTACTGAGGGTGTCCCATGCTATAGAGCCCCGGATCCCCTGCTCACAGCGTGCTGTTACCGAGGGCCCCTGCCATGGCTGCCCCTGAGGTGCTGGAGGAGTTCAGCTCCGGAGAGGTCTGCTCGGGGGGCTGCGGGGACATCGCAGATTTCCTCCAGGAGGAGAAGGCGGAGGATGAGCTCAGGGTGACGTTTGAGCAGGCGGCCCAGCACGCACAGAAACTAGCCCACGTGGCCAGCACAGAGCAGCTCCTTTACCTGTATGCCAGGTACAAGCAGGTAATCAGGGAGGGCAGGCTGGCTGGCAGTGCTGGGAGCGGGGGGAGGGTGGGTAACTCCTAGCCACTTACAGCCCACCAGGGATTGTAGGAATCATTGCCCAAGCCCTGAAATGGGCACTGCATGATTTGTGGGGTATTTGTTCCCTGCATACTGAAATAGTTGATGTGAATTACTTAATCATATTTTCCCCATCCCATTTATGTGTTTTTAATGCTTAAAGGGATATACTTCATCCTATTGAAATGGTTATGGTGCAAAGACCACTTTAGGGTGGACAACTGTTATCAAACTGATATAATAGGCCTTTAACCCCTTAAGGACCAAACTTGTCATACGTCCTTAAGGGGTTAAAGCACTGTCAGTCGGTGAGCTACGAATTTTAGCTCTTGGCACACACAGTGCTGCGCAAAAGGCTTTACAGGGCATGGAAGGACTTCCACACACACACTACTCTCAGGGAGTGAGCACAATTCATTTGTAATGATTATTGCTGAGTGTGCGCAATCCCTTGCAGCAACAAACATCACATGTGGACATGCAAGCACTCACTCCCATGGAGCAGCTTCTGCAATTTTCCAAATCAGGAGTGACGTAACTCTTTGGTATGCAAAATTAGAAACTGTGCTTTAAAGGAGCTGTATGGGTGCCATAACTCTTGACTGGAAGCATGTTTGAGCAGGGTCTTCATCAACATACTGTTCACGTAACACTTTGCATTTTTCTCATTTATTGTTAAATATTGGTAAATTTCCCCCTCATTTAATATTATTAAGTGCTGCGGGATATGTTGGCGCTATATAAATGCACAAAATAATACTAATTATTACTTAATTGAAACGTACAATTTTTATGAATGGGGAAGTACTGATTGGCTCTTAGAGTGTCAAATCGCCACTCTAAACCAATCAGCAGCGCCTCTGTCTGGTGACGCTCCATGCTTTCTGAAACAGCACTGAAGAAACTGGATGTCAATGGGGACCGGGAGATACTGCACTTGAGAGCAACCTTCGGAGTTAAACTGTTCGAATGCAGCAGAATCAATGAATTCACACCCCAAATATGACACCTAAGACTGAAATGCCATATTTAGGCCAGAGGGTTTATTTATTTTGCTGTCTTTCAATGCTGGCTGTATATTTAAGATTTCCTTATCTGTGGTTTATGACACCAAGAATGCATTTCTAATATAGAGGATTTGTTGCTGCTTGTTTTGCAAACATCTGTTACATTCTATGCTGAAAATAATTTTGGACATGTGGTGTCTCTTGATTAGAACATTGTGGCATGGTTTTGTAGAATAGACTATTGCTGTGTTTTGGTATTTTTTTTTAATTTTTTTTTTTAAAGGGGCTCTTTAGAAAGTTAGGTTCTCTCATAGGTGAAAATGACCAATTTATGTATTTGTAACGTTTGCTTGTGTAATAAAATAATTTATTCCAGGTAAGAAGTCAAATCGTGAACAAACAGAAGCACTACTTGCATATTTTGCAGCACTTTACAATATCTGGCAAATAATTGACATACAAAATATTACTGACAGAGCCAAAAGGCGAAGAAGGACATACACAAATTAAATTTCTTCTGTAGGATTCCATTGTCACACTTTATTATATAGTGTATCAGGTTGATCATTTGCAGTTAGTAGTGTCCATTTATTCCTTTTTAGTTTGCCTGTAGATTTTGGATATTTGGATTTCATATGTTTTATTGTTTGTTTTCAGGTGAAAGCGGGAAGGTGCACAACTGCCAAACCTGGATTCTTTGACTATGAAGGGAAGAAAAAATGGTAAGATAAGAGGAGTTGAAGTGTTTCACTTATTGCAAAGTAAAGCAGTTACTTTTCATAATTTGCAAAGACCCCCAACATTGACTTTTTCCCTGTAGTAATCACTAGTGACGGCAGAGTGAAATTACAAAACATGACAGCGGTGTAGCTTTGCATTTTGTACTAACATAAAGTAGTCCCTACTTTGTCTCAGTATATCTTTTGACTGCATTGGAATTTCAGTGAAATTCCAACACCGTCAATGTGAATATTTTATCAAGATTTTTGGAGAGGGCCATGAAAATGCTGCTTTAAAGCGTCTGTCACTTTTGTTTTTTTTTTTCCTATTTAAATGTCCAAAATCTTGCCCCCTTTTAAAGAAAAAAAAAAGTTATGAATTAGGAAAAATAGGGACAAGATTTCTTTAAGCAGCTTGACAAAAGATGACAATGAGTTGAGCTTTAGTTAATTTAGTAAACCTCCAAGGCCCTTGTCAACTTTCTTATTGTTTTTTTAACCTGTACTGACTTCCTTTGTTGCGTCACTTCTGGGAGCAGCATGTTATGGATCCTCAGTGTTGATATTTGTGCGGTTGTACGTGTCAACACAGGAGGTATGTGTGTCAAATGACACACATACCCAAGAAAGGGCAGAAGATGCAATATCCATCAGCATGTTAGATGGCACACTGAATGAAGACCTAGAGAGACTGGCACAACTTTGGAAAAGGTAGATTGCACTGGTGCCGGGTTCAGAAATGAATAGGTGGATGGTCAGAATGGCATCAGTTGAAATTCAAATCGAATTAAAGCTGCACTGTCACCCCACCACCCACAAAATATATGTTTCATAAAGACAAAATCTTTTTGAAAAACTCATATTGACTGTGTTCGAATTTCACTGAAATTCCAATACTCAAAATATATATACTGAGACAAAGTAGGGGCTACTTTGTCTCGGTATTTTTCCTGTCCGGAAGAAGATGGCAGCGCCCACGAGGCTTGTAAATTATATGAATTTGTATATTTATTGCACACCAGATTGACCCTGACTAGAAATCTTGGTGCCAAATAATTTGTGGTTTGACCAACTACAATACATCTTCTCTCAACGCACATGGAACATTGCTGTTGTGCATCACTTGCATATCTCACTTTGGACTGTGGAAAGTCTACCTTGGGCACAGAAATTCCCAAGAAGTTATGTTTCCTCAACTATCCTAGCTTGACCCTGTTTTAAAACCAGGGTGTAATCTGAGACACATTGTCTGTCTGTACTCCTTTCCACATCAAGCGGGAAATTCTGGGATAGTTGTGGAAACGTGATTTCTCAGTTTCTGTGCACAAGTCTTTCTAAAGTCCAACTTGTGATTTGCAGGTGATCCACAATAGTAACTCGGAATCTCTATAATTATATATTGTTTTCATAACCTTTTATCCTTTCAATGTTAGCTGTCAATGTACAGCGCAAATGTCTGATTCAGGGCTTACTGTGTAATATTATCAAGTGATCATTTTCACAAATTGTTAGGCACTGCAAATTTGAGACATCTTATCTGGCCTGGTAAAATTTGTATAATCCACAGTGGAAAAATGAAATTTCAGGAAACTTTTGAAGCAGTGGAAGACTTTTTATTTACTTTTTTTATTGTAGTAGAAAAAGATTTACACTGAGCAAACCTTATTGTTTACACCCTATCGAGCGATGCCACCATTTATCATTATCCCCTTTCTCTCCTTAGGGAAGCATGGAAAGCTTTGGGTGACTGTAGCCGTCAGCAGGCCATGCATGATTATGTCAGCGCCGTGAAAAAGCTGGATCCTGACTGGGTCCCAAAGGTATGAAGATACATTTCTAACATTAATCTTTCATTGCTTGTAAAAAATAACCACTTCAGGTACATGGTTACACTGCACATTTAAGGTTGTGAAAAAATATGCTGTAGTGATTATTCACTAAATAATTAACAAACTAGTGAAAATTTAGTCACGGCTGTTTTAGTCTAAAGTTTTCAAATCAGCTTTCCGTTAACTGCATTTCAGTGTCAAGTGAACAAACTTTTATATGTCAAATGCATGTTCATAGTTGTCTTTGTCTTGCAAAGAAAAAAAAAAACTGCAGCATAACACCTCCCAAAAGAAAATCAGATCAAAACTAAAACTGGTTAGGTAACTTTATTCCACTGATTTTATAAATTCAGTGCTGCGTGTGCCAGAGAATTGCGGCCACAAGTAATGGAAGCAACCAAATGGAGAATTTACCTTTTTTTTTTTTTCAATTTCATCAAATTTGTCACGATGGAGAGATATCAATGTTACCATTGTGACGGACCGCCTGGCACCCTGACTGGGTACCTCTGTCAAGCTTGCTTCCTAGCTCTCCTATGGACACCAGTAGTGCTTCAGCCCCTAGCTGCTGCAGCTTGGCTGGCGTCTCTCCGTCGCTTCTCGCCCTGGAACAGGGTCCTGGGTACAGCTTCAAGTGATTTAAGCTCTCCTGCAGGGAGTATAGCTGATCCACCCAAACACTAACCCAGACTGAGTGAAGGATGAAAAGGAACTGCTTCATTATGGCCAAGTTGCCTGCTTACATACACAACACCCAGCACGGGGTCTCCACACAGTACAATGCAAGCCCCTCCCTAAGATCTCTGTGCCTTGGAGATAATTGCGTTAAAGACCGGTAAGCTAATTATCTCCCAGGAACAGAGAGGCAAACACAAAAATATAAAACACAAAAAATACCCCAAAACAGCATACAAATATGCAATAACCCCACAAATAATACATCCCCAAATAGCCCTGATCTGAGCGCCCAAATTCTCCACATAGCGCTGAGATCCATGCAATGCAGGGGAAACGCCACGTGTCAAAGTTCTGCTTTGGCTGGTCAACTTTCGGGAGCTCCTGTGTCCGAAATATGGGGTGCTCCGCTGGCTCTTAGATGGCTTTTGTGCCACTTAGTCTCGCGCACCTTCACTACAAAAAGAGCTCTCGTGTCAGTTGCAAAGTCGTTCAAAACCCCAGACCAAGTTGTCTGGGAACCACACGGTCACCTCATGCCGAAAACAGTTCCATAACATTCGTGGCTAAGTACCGCTGAGGACAATTCAGGGTTTATTCATGCGAACAGCCGCCAGGGAGCTAGTGTTCGGTTCTGTTCGAATGAAGGGAAAGTGCCGAACCAGGGACACCCAAGGAGAGCTGCTAATGGCGGCTGGGGAGGCTAACTGCCGAGCGGGGTCTCAGACCTGGACTATAGTCGGTGTGCAGGAGGCCAGCTTCCACACTCCTCCAAGAGTTTGTGGCAAACATGCATTGTAAAGAGCGTTTATCACAACTATGTTCTTGCATAGAAAAACTGTGGTCTGTTAATGCACCTAGCCCGTGCACTTTATGAATACTCAAAGACTGGGATACAGCTGATATAGTAAAAAAAAGAACATGGTGTAATACAGTTAAGTATAAACACACACCCTGCTAAAATTGCACTCAGAAGAGTTATAGATCGAAAGGGTGCCTCCCCTGATGTAGGTGGGTGTCTATGATCCCCTTCTTTAGTCTGTATTCACCACTTGTAAATCAGGAATCATCCAGGACTCTGAGTAGTAGGTAACTTAAGCAGCTTTTATCATGACAATAAAATTTATAAAGACAAAATAGTATGGTCCTAAGCGTTTTGTCTCAAAAATGGGACTTCCTCGGGGACTGTAAGAGTTGAAACCGTAACAACATAGCCCACCACCTACATCGGGGGAGGCACCCTTGGAGCGCTTTCAATCTATAACTCTTGTGAGTGCAATCTTAGCAGTGTGTGTGTTTATGCATAACTGTATTACACTAGGTTCTGTTTATTTTTTTGTTTTTACATTATATCCGCTGAATCCCAGTCTATTTTGTGTATATATTGGTTGTGTAAAGATCACTATCTAGGAAGTGATCTGCGTGAAGCTGTTCATATTTAGAGATAAGTATAACTCACATTGTGGAATAGTGGTGAAAGTTTTAGTTTGTGTTTGTATACTGTCTGAATACGGTAAGGTCTGTTCACTCAGCTTTCGTTTAGTTGTTCAGTTGTTTCAACCACAGGGTTGGAACATGAATATGATGGCTAGAGCAGAGAGGGAGTCTGAAAAGGAGCATGATGTATGTCTGGAAATAAGGAGCAACAAATTATGCTCTGATAGGATATATTTCAGATATGAGCTACTAATTCTGTTTGAACTCCTGTGTGAGGACTTGGATTCACTATCACATGATAAAAACATTTTAGTAAAATAATAATTTTTTTCTTAAGAAGATCTTTAATAAGATTGTACAATAAATGTATCCACACACACCTCCAGCTTGTCTGGTATGCACCTCCTTTATACACCCCCCTTGCCCTCACTTTCCATGCTGCTCCACACTGTGGAGCTATTTATTTAATATTTAATGGGGACTCTAATTATAATGAAAAGGGGAGGGACAAAAGGAAGATGGTAAGAGGGATAAATTATTAACAATGTGACTTAATTACCCTCTCTAAGCCATTGGCAGTGGGTCAGGGCTCTAATTAAATATACAAGTGGGTGGACATACCATTGCCATGAAGGCTCAGCGTAGACTGAGCTTGCTTATTGGGAAAAGCCCTTATAATGGCTTTCCCAAGCTGTGCCATTTGTCAGAGCTCGTAAACAACCAATCAGAGAGCTCTGGTAGGCAAGTCTTGCATGTGTCGCGACTTGTGTGGAAAAGTTATTCATTTAAATTGAAGCCCCACCCTATATCCCTCGTGTAAGTTTCTCGCTGTTTAGCAGACTTGCTCCCTTTGGCGGCAAGAGGGAGATGTATAACCTCCGTTGTACTAAAGTGGAGATCTTACTGACCCCCATCGGGGCTTTTAAAACAAAATTTAAACTAATTGCCTGGCTGGCTTCTCAACAACTTTTGGTTGTCATTATTTTCAAGGCCATTTGTTGAGAATTATATCTTGAAAAATGTTATTGAATCATCGATTCCAATAATATTAATAAAAATTATGTTCTTCAATTTAAATATTATTAGCATCAATATTGAATGGCAGAATGTAGACTTGGGAAAACAGTAAAAGTAAAATACTAATATAAAATATAGAGACCAATATAAACAGAAATAGCAGTGTGGGTAAAAAAAATATCCCCTTCTTAGTTTTAAGATTAGAATGGCCTGAGCCATGAACATTTTTAAAATTCCTTACAGCATTTGCTTCTGTTGCCTCCGCTAGGAAGCTGTTCTTTTAATCCTTTACTTAGATCATTTCTGTTGTCTGGCAAGGTTCAAATGTATAGCCTTTGCATGCCTGATCTTCTTAACTTGCACCACCTCATAAGTCCTCTAGGTGCTGCTCCAAGGCCATCCAAATACATTACCACTGTATGAGCACACTTTGCTTACTACTTGCTGTGTTATGCTTTGTTTTGCCTGCAGGGGGCTGTATAACATCCTTTTTAATACTTTGATATAATCCCTTCCAGCTTTCTGTCGTACATTCTCTTTAACAATACTCTTGAGTCTCTCATTTGAGTGATAGATGTTGACATTGATGCTCCTGTATTTATTTGCTGAATATTTTGTCATCCAAAACTGTATTTATATTTGTGTGTATATGTATGTATAAGTAGAGATCGTATGTATGTATACACACATGTATGTCCGTGCATTCTCTAAGTGCTTTACAGTTGTCAGCTACCACAACTTGTTGCTTATTGACATTCGTATTAGTGTCTTTAATTAAAAATAAATGTATTTTAGTATAGAAGGGTAAATAATTATCTATTTTGTCTTCAGTATCTTAGACAAGCAGAGTTGAATCATCCTTTGATTCTTCCGATGTTGATAAAAGATACAATGGTGATAGCATATAAATAGGATATATATATATATATATATATATATATATATATATACAAAAACAATGAAAGCTTAATGTGTCCATTGTTAAATTATTCACTATCACTTTTAATCACCATCACCTACACTATTGCATTTAATATATACTGTTGGTAAAATGCCTTTCATTGGTTGGCAGCCCTGCATTACAGTATAGAGGATGTACAGTAAATGAATAAGATTCAGACAGTATTGTTTGTTTTTACATATTGTACTTCACTGTGGACTTAGTTGTGTGGGTGTTGTATGGTCAAAATGTATTATCCTAAAAATACCATGTTTGGCATTCCTCCACTTAATCGAGGATCTGCTCGTACAGACTTGATTTGTACACCTAAGACGCTTCTTTCTTTTGATATCAAAGCATCAGAATCAAATGCTTGCAGACCACCCGGTGGTAAAGGTATTTTGTACTATGTTCAAGAGATCAATAAAATACATTTCTCAAAAGTTCCATATATTTATACAACAAGCAATCGTTCCAGTGTTAATCAAGCAAAATAGAAATATATTAAGCATGTTGGAGCTTATTACTCCCTACCCCAAAATTAAAACCCCAAACCCTCTGGAGTTGGTGACGGACCATAGCATTGAATTTACTGCTCCCATGATTGATCTTACTCTTCCACTAATTATTTTTTAACGTCAGCTGTCTTTGCCAGTGTACAAAACATGAGTGTGCAAAAGTAAAATGCTAATCTGAATTCAGCTTCAAGTTCAGTGTTCAATTTTATTAAACTTGTATAAAAACCATTTGTTGGTGCCATTGGTCTATGCTATATCAACTGCTGTAGGGTGCTTTAGCTGAATGTTAGTGATTCATTCAGGCAGTGATGCTTTAATGAAATTTGAGGTGGGAGGAGTAATGTTTTCACAAAATAATTTACACCAGACTCTTTACAAAGCGACAGCCTCCAACTTCTCCTGGAAGAAAATTGACATGAACATACTATAAACTACTAGCTGACCACTGGCCGTTTTTTTTTTTTTTTTTTTTAATGTTTACCTGCTCCTTCTTTAATATGGTACTAATGCATTGTGGGGCACAGTTGTCTTGGGGCTTTGCTGTCACTTTAAAATTACATGTCATCCAAACTGCTATAACGTAAATTTTATAACGTAGAGCACAGGCCTGCCCTACAGGAGTCTGAACCGACCTATTATAAGAAATTTGTTGCACTACATGATATTTCATATATTTTGGCCTGTGGGTAATGGTTACATAGGTTAGAAGAAATTAAAATCTTTTTAGAACATACATCTATCAATTTATGATGAGTTCTATCCCATTTGAAATCAGTGTCTCCCTTTTTTTTTTTTTTCTTCTCCCTTTTATATTTGTATTTATTTCACATTAGTTCCACTGTGCAGAGAAACTCCACAATCTTTATTCTATGCTTCTTGTTTGCAAATGTATTATTTACACAGTAGGTATCGGTAGACTGGATGTAATAAGATCCTGTGAAAACATTATGTAATCATGGCAAGTGGTTTTCGAATATGCCAAGAATTATTGTATAATCGTTAAAGCGATACTCCAGGCACCCAGACCACTTCTGCCCATTGGAGTGGTCTGGGTGCCAACTCCCACTACCCTTAACCCTGCAACTGTAATTATTGCAGTTTTCATAAACTGCAATAATTACCTTGCAGGGTTAACTCCTTCATTAGTGGCATTTTCAATGCTTTACTATGGAGAGCTCTAATGCACATGCGCGGCATTGCCGCGCATGCGCATTAGGTCTCCTCAGCCGGCAGGCAGGATCAGTCTCCCCTGCCAGCTGACGTAATGAAGAGGAGGGGCGGCGGCCCCTTCAGCAACCGGGGATGGGTGGTGGGAGGGAGAAGGGACCTGCATTCCTGGCACTTGAGAGTCCCTTTAACATTCACAGTTATGTACTCAGAATGATTTTGTTTCATTCTAGTGGAGTGGATCTGTGGCAATTTGCAGTTTACTGGATGTGTGGTGCCATTAAAGGCACGTGGGCTATATAAACCATTTTAGTGTTAGGGGTAATCAAAAAAAAATGTAAAACTCTAAAAAGCTATAATTAATGACAAAATCAACAAATTGTGCTTTATGCATATTCCTTGTAAGTCCGCAAGTGTAGAAAGTTTTGTAGGGGAGCTTTTTATTACTGTTTTGGGACACCTGTTAACATGCATGACATCAGATACAAATCCCTCCCAGCAGCTCGAATGCATGCTTGCTCTTTAAATATAATGTCACAACCTAGCCGTGCTTTGACCCTTAAAATCGCTGTAATTAATACAGTGCAGGCTGGCAAGGGAGGAAAGATTTACCCCATCCATCTGTTCTAGTGATGTACCCCCAAGTGACCAATAAGGAATCCTATTGAATAGGGGATGAGATCTTCTATAATGTCACCAGGAAAGATTGATAATAAATATAAAAAGGTTTACTAGATGTCAGAGGTACAAGGTTACAACAAGTAACCCAGCAAGTTTTTCAAACGCATTCCCTGATGATTCAGTATCTCGTTTTTAACCAGTTACTAAAATCTTCTTTAGTGCACCAACTATGAAAAGCTCAACGAACATTTACGGGTGCCAGGTGGAGCTATATGAGTTTCATGTGTCATCAATAATCGTAATATGACATGTCAAGTACATATAAGCAGCAGGGAGATATATAATGCAAAAAACAATTGGCACAAATTGCAACAAAATTATATATTATGGATTAAAGAGAAAAATATACCTAGTATAGTAGTGGTATAAGAAAGCATCTATTCTCTAAATTACTAAGTTATGTCTCCTGCATTCCATCACCGATCACATCCGTCAGCTCAGTAAGAAGGCATCGGTCTCTAGCAGGTGCGATCTAACGGATAATCTCTCCACTATTCTCCTGTTAGAGAAATCGGGCATAGCAGTTTTACAGTCCATCTTTAAAATGAAATATTAAACAAACTGTTACTTAAGCATGGAGATTGGGATAACCACCACTGGTGAGAAAAGTGTGGCGGGGGGTGGTGGAGGAGGACAGGCCTTCAGTCTCAGTTTGTTTGCAGCAATATCGATCAGAATTGGAAACCACTTTCTGGGAGACCATGGCTTCTCAACCAAATTATAGGTCCTACAGTGAGCAGTAGGCCAAAGAGGTTGTAAACGGAGTTCTTAAAGGGTAAATGTATTTATACCAAAGAGCAGTGAGTGATCAGAGCAGTTGTAAATAAGCAGGATGGCTGCCAATTTTTAGACTCAAGATCCGAGCTGTGAAAGATGGCATCCCGTCAGCCCGATGGTCCAACCCCCTCCCCACGCTACTGAGTTGTATTGGCATATGCGGTTATCCAGAATGTGGATACTACTTCTTAATTTAGATAGCATGGAGACATGGCCAGGATTTTTTTAAGGATCGTTTAACTAAGCATTAGAATGGGGAAATACTTTGTCTTGGCCAGTTCGAGTAGTTTATAGCTCCTGGGGTTTTTCATGCACTACAACTTATAGTTTAGCGACGATAGCATAATAAACAAAAGGCATTATCTGAAAAGCAGTTCTTTCACCTGGAATATCTTGCTATTGTGAGACATCAGATGGGCATATATACTGTATATATTTTACTTTACACACATACTCCAGCATTTAAATTTTATTACTCCAGAAAATCGTAAAAATGCAAAAACATGCCACGGTTACATAGATGCAATTGACAAATCAGAACTTTTGCATGGTCTCTGAAGTGCAGTATGTTGCTTTAACCCTTGACCCTGCAATCATTGGTAATAATTGATTGCTTTTTTTTTACACCGTGGAGGACTAATTGGTTAATGTGCCAAACTATGCTGGGAAGACTTGTCTTTTCATTTAGTCTGACTGGTTATTTAATGTTTGGGGGGGAGGAAAAACTGTCAATTGGCATCATAGTACAAAGATCCTTGTATTCGTGCTAATTTTTTTTTTTTTTGTATTGTGTTTGCAAGCTCTTTTTGCTAGTTTCCAAGTCAAGGTATTGCCTATTTATCTTGTTTTCAGAGAAAGACTCCCGTGTGATGTAAGAAATAGCCAGGCTTGACTTTTACAGCCCATATAAGATGTGGCTCAGCTTGTCCTCTTGATACGCAATGGCTCTGATCACACTGCTCTTTAATCCAGAAAACGATCCTACACAAGTTGAAGCCATCTGCTGCTACCCCTCACCCCCCTTCCCTTTTAGCATTGATACTTCACTCTTGTTGCCCAAGGGAGCAGTTTGTAAATTAATGTGTTATGGTTGCAGAGGGAGTAAGTTGTCTCTGTGTGTTTTGTTAACTGCTCATCTCTGGTTTGTGCACATCATTTCCCTCCTTCCCTATGGAACTAGCAAAACCTGATATGGGAAGTGGGCTGTTTGTGTTTGATGCACACCCCCTCCCACGCACATACACACAACACCACTGCCATACCTTCCTTGTCATTGCATCCTTTAATCCTTTGCTGGGGCTGTTTTGTGTCCCCCCCTACTTCTGTCATCTGCTACAGAAATGCAGGGATTTGGGCCAGGAGAACGCTTCTCCTGGGGGATCCATTGCTCTCCAACTAATTGAATTATGGGTTTGGTGTCCGCATGGTAGGAATACAAATCAAAGCAAAGAGGGAGGGGGAAAGGAGATGGCCAATGATGACAGTAATGGGGGTAATGCAATTCATTCTAAAACCAAAGAACCAAGCACTACGTACACTGTATAAGGAGAACGTGGTTTAGGTGGTTTAGTCCACAGGTGTAAGGTAGGCTCCTTTAAATAGAATTAGAGTGTTCGTCTTTAAATGCAGACATAGTTTTGTCCAAAGTCCAGAAAACTGATTATTTTAAGGATTCTCTAAAACAAAAATAGGACTTAGACCCAAAATTGTAATTTTTAACCTCATTAGATGAGTTTTGAGTTGAGGTTGTTTGAATATCTAGGCAGAACACAGTGATTACCCTATAGTATTACTATCACAAAATATGTGTTAACGTCTGTTAAAAAGTTAGCCAAAGGGCACTGCAGCTTAATTTCCTACACATCTCCAGCCAGTTATTGGCTAGCTGTCCAGTTGCTGTTTTAGTTGCTCTCTTGTTTGTAAGCCTGTTCCAATGCCTCCACATTATTTCGGATCTGTCATAAGGAAAAATCACCTAAACCTACTTCAGTAATGCAATATTTTGTATATTGATATCAAAACAATATTTTTTTTTTAATTGAGCAGAATTAGAACTATTTATAATATTATGTCAAAATGTACAGTGTTCTCAACACAAAAGGTTTAGAAACCATGTTAAATTGGTTTTCTGGTTCCTAGATGTAAGTTATGCAATTAAAAAGAGAAAAATATCATATCTATAAGCCAGCTTTTTTTTAGATAAGAATTTTAGAATGTTTACCTGAAACTTGTCCAAGTAGCAATATCACTCTTGATCATAGGGCCATAATGTCTGCTTCGTCCTACTTTGCAAGCTGTCCTTGACTAATCTCCACCCTGGACAGAGCCTGGTGTTTTAGATCTGGACTGCCATTAGAGAATGGGCCATGAAATGTTCATTGATTCGTTTTATTCTTCAATGGCACAAGTGATCACAGGTCTAATTGATATGCTTCTGTGTGCGTCCCATCCCATAGGACGAGCTGAAAGGTTTTGTTCATTCTTTGTTGGTGTCTCTTTGGCAATTTAAATTGGACTTCTCTTTCTCTAAAATGTAGTGTCTCTCTCATTTTAAAACCGTGAGATTTCATCTATACGTCGTGTTGGCGGCAATACTACTAAATTTATACATGCAGTGTAATATGCTCTTAACATTTGCCTGTGGTCACTTTTTGGCCCTATATTAATTTTTGTACAAGATGTTCCTCTAAGATGCACAAGCGGTAGATCTCTCTCTGCTTGTACTAGTGGTTTGGTATAACCATCTTCCTAGGTGTCCATTAACAGATTAGACTGCAGTATATTTACTGGCATTGAGTGCTTGTGTAGTGATGTCCTTGGCACGTAAGGAGTTACACGCTGCCCCCTTTTTCTATGCTCTTTACTTCCAACCTGTAGATATGATTCCAAGAGCTAGTGTATTGGCAAGCTCCTGGCTTCTAGTATTCAGGTATGTAAATGAGAGATTTGAGCAGACGTACATTTGCATAAAATAAGAGCACCATTTAGTAACATCTGTCACAAGGGATGTCTGTAGAGACTGCGCAGCTTTTATTGTTTTTTTTTTTTTGTTTTGTTTTTTTTCTCCCTCTCTCTCTCTCTGTTTCCAGTCAACACATCCCCTTCCTGTCATCCAAACAAGGATATTCTATGGTAGGCATAAAGAAACCAGTCCATCACTGCAACTCACATTTTAAAGGAATCCTTTATTTGTGCTACATCCCTTGTTGTCAGTATGTCCTACACAGATGTGCTTTGGCTGCTGTGAATCCTCCAATTTTAAACACCTTACAAACTGCTTGACAAAAACCAGTGGGACAGCACGCAGAGCCTCCTTGCACCCTCACCACTACAACCAAATGTCCCTTTACACGGACAAATTCATGGACTGGTGATTGGTTATGTGGTTTGATAAGCTAGTTCTTGCAATAGGAGTATAGAAATTTTTTTAAATAATTGATGTCCAGCAACATCAAATATAATGGCGGTATTTGCTTCTTTAAAAGCCCACTCTGATTGCTAACACATATACTAGAGGTAAAAAAATAAATAAAAAGTCCTGTGTGTGCTGACGTGTTCTTGTTTGCTGTCATATTCTTGGCTAGTGCTTGTTCACCTGACTAGGCTGCTTTTTATGTCCCGTTTACTGGGAATTTACAGCCCTGCATCTTTATTTATTGCACCGTCGTCCTGCTGCAGATGGACACTTGAAATATGGCGCTAGCTGTTATTGTTAATGCGTGGTGCGTCTTCTTAAACATTGAACTAGTCAAGTTTCTAACTTGAGGAAGGAAGCTGATTTTTTTTTTTAGAGCGATCGGTACCTGTGTCATACTTAGCTAGCCAACATAAAAACCTAATTCAATAAAAACAATGTAACACCAGAAAGTGGCAGTCGATGCTTTTCTTTCGGAATGTTATTTACCTACGTTTGTTTTAGCAGAAAATGCATTCCAAAAAGAGAATTCGTCTTCTTATATAAATGGAAAAAGTATTTTTTTTTTTGTTTTGTTTGTTTTTTAAGTTGCTAGTGTTTAGCCTTTTTGTAATTTTTCTTCTTGTTAAATGTATCTTTAGAAACTGTTATTTTTCTTTTCTATTCTATTCTTGCTTTCTTTTTTTCCCCTTTCTGGACTATTGTACGTCTACAAAACTCCACTCTTGCCTTTGGGGTTTTTTGTGTGCGTTTGCTTTCAGGTAGATAATGCTAGTAATTGTTCATTTGCCAGTCCAGAGATTATTTTTCCTCTTTTCCGTCCTGCGTCTTAGCTACCAGGATGCATACTATGCCACCAAAGAGGTGGAATACATTAATAGGGAGTAGTAATCCTGCAAATCAGGTCAAGATGGCTGCCCCCAGTAAGGTAAGCATTTGGGAAGGCATCAGTCCTCATTTATTGGGCTGGATCTGTATTTGTTTCAAGTAAACATGAGGTTTTACCTTATTCTATGTTCTACTCGTCACTTGGTTTGATCCTGCATTATGCATAAGAAGGATTTTGTTTTAGTTAAATCATGTTCGCTGCCTCCTCATTGTGTATCTGATGAAATCAATTTCAAGCACTCCTATTTTCTACTAAGTTCTGAACAAAAAGATACAAGACATATATATATATATATATATATATATATATATATATATATATATATATATCTCAAAATAATGTTATTTTATTGTTTCATGTATTATGTTAGGCAGCGAGAATCAATTGCAACCTTGTTTAGCACTGTTGCCATGAGTTGTGGCTACTACCCGAATTACCTATTTAAATACATTTAAAATGTAACTAATCATCTCTGCATTGCTACTTGCTGCAGCTTGGAGGTTTAAATGTGGCATAGTCCTTTAAAAATATGTTGGACAATCAAGATCTGTTTATATGTACTCACTGTGAAATAGGCCTAGTTTTAAAGTATTATGTTTAACAAAAAAAAATATATATATATAAATATATATATATATTTGTGTTCGGGGCAAATAGCCGTATATGGAGTAAGGTTCCAGCATAAGCGTAGGATAGTATAAAGGGAGCAAGTCGGTTGTGGTGTGCCGAGACCGACGATACGGTAGGCCTGTAAATAAAGAGGGCCCACCAAGGAGTAAGTAAGTAAAGTAAATGGAAAGAAAAGAGAAAGTGTTGAAATGAGGAGTGGGTGGGAGGGTCATTCTGATGCTGACCTCAAGCGATATGAGTCAGGTAAGGGGTGTCCCTTATATAGGGGAGTGAATTAATTTAAGCCCCTCCCACAAATACAGGCCAAATGGCCTTAAAACTTGTGTTCGGGGCAAATAGCCGTATATGGAGTAAGGTTCCAGCATAAGCGTAGGATAGTATAAAGGGAGCAAGTCGGTTGTGGTGTGCCGAGACCGACGATACGGTAGGCCTGTAAATAAAGAGGGCAAAAAGAATAATCAAAGATTTAATACAGTCAACAATATATACAAATTAACCAGACATTTCCTTAAATGCATTACGGTATTTAATTCCTTGAAGGATTTTTGAAGGTAGGAATCTAGGACCGCAACTGGACACCATTTGTTGTGGGTAGGATAGTATGTTATCTCTACTGTTGGTGCGTGTTGACTCGTTTCGGAATGTGGTAGAGCCAATAGGTAATGATATATGTGTTTACACACGTGGGATCGTTGAAGACAATGATCTGTCTGAGTGGTGGTTATGGTAGTGGATTCTCTGGCCTGAGAAAGGCATAAAAGGCAGTGTGCATGGCTGGTAATGGCCAACTTGGTAGTATAATTGAAAGGTTGTAGCTCTAATAGGTCCGATAAGGATGGAAAAGTTGGATGGCTATTGGTAATATCTGAGAGGAACGTGGGGGGATGGATTCCTGAAAACCTCTGAGTATATTCTTGTCTGGTATGATAGCATGAAGTTATGGTAGTTTTGGCCATAGGTTATCCTGTGTTGTTGAATGCCTGTAAAATATATAATTAATGGTGTGTGAGATGGTTTTAGTTTAAGGTGGCAAAAAATGAAGCAAAACCTAGGAGAAATGTTATGACACAGGTTGAGCTATGTCGTGTTCCAATGAGATTCTTTAAAGCCAGGTGAATAGGAGCGTTCTACAAGTATGGGATGAAAGTGCTAGGTGGGATAGTGCATGCTATGCTGCATGAGTATGTCTAATCCATGATTTTGTCTCTGGAACGAAAGAGTGGCCGTGACTGTATGGGTGGCTGTAGGAAGCGTATGATGAACGTGCCTGGAATATAAATGAGACAATTGTCAGCAAGGATGTATACCACCGCCTGGTACATGAAAGTAAAAGAAATGTGGTAAGTGGCCAACCAAGTGAGTTCCCCAGCAATACCATGATCGTATGGATGATGAGTGGCATTTGTTGATGATATGACATGTACTTAGTTGTCTGAGTAACAACGGATTGATGACCCTGACCATGATTTACCCCATGCCACAGCAGCTGCTTTTAGCGGGAAAGGATTGCCCATTTTATGCCATGTAAGTGCCAGTTTGTAGGGTAGATGGTAGCCATTTACTGTGTTGATGATATTGGTCTTACTTAACGAAGCTTCAACCCCTGCTTGAGTGATAGCTGTAAAGGTAGATAATGGTGTGTATAGTAAGGAAACTCCTCGGAGGGTATGAGGGAGTTGAGACTTGGGGTAGCGAAGGTGTGTGGTGCCAATAAGTCTATGGTTAGTCTTGTTTAAGGGAAGATTCCCTTGTGACAATACCAATGCGTTTGTGTTTGGTGCCATGCTGTAAATGGTGGAGATTGGAAAACCCAAGTAAAAACCCCTCTGCAAATCTTGGCTATGAGTGTGTTTACAGCCGACGGTTCTGTTGTGCTGACTGTAAGTGAGGGCATGCTATATTCCTTGAGAGTTTATTTATGATACCTGTATGAGAGCCCTTTGAAGCTCCAAAGCCTTAGTAACTCTACTACAAGTCTGGAAGGGTGATGAGTCAGTAGTGTTGAAAATGCATTGGTGTGTACAGATGGTGAGTACGTTATTTGTAAGTTGTATTGGGACACATGGTTTGTCATGTGCCCTGAATGATTTGAACATATATGCAACAGTCTATATGCAATGCAACTACTAATACCAATTGTCTCTGGTAGTTCAGAGGTGCTGGTACCTGGAGCCTGAGAGTGCTCACCCGTTTGTTTGGGAGAAAATCCCTTCTGTATGGGTACCTGCACAAATAAGCATCTCTACATATTCCAAATGCCAACACAACCAAGGGATGGTCAGTTCCCGATTTACCTAGAATCCCTGGGTCTGACCATCATAGATACATCATCATACATATATATGCCTTGTTTCCCCAATGTGCCGGGATCATATGTGCAGGGTTAACGTCTTGTACCAAGTAACCGAGTTTCGGTTGGTGCTGGTTGTACAGTAGCGTGAGGCCCAGCCTTGTGAGGGCTGTGACTGACTCGAAATTGCCAGTCTGTCGTAAATTTTTTGGCTCATGAGTTTATGAGTGAGGCTAGCATGGCCTGGGTGTCACCTGAGTTGGTGTTGCTGGGCCTTCCCCTGCCTCCGTGTTGTCCGTTGATGTATGGAGGAGTTTGAATAACTCTGCTTTCCTTGCTGTGGCAGGGTAGGGGATTTGTCGCCTCCTTAGGTCGGAGCCACATCTCCTCTGCTTGAAGGTGTATCACTTCTAGCCGGGGGGGCCAGGAAGAGGTGATTCTTCACCATCTTTTTGAGAAATACTTAAATAACAATAAAGATTGCAATTATTATTTGTACCCAGGGTCTTGTACTGGCTTGCTAGCTAAGCCGTAAGGCGAAACGATAAGGCTTGGTGTTTTTTGGTGACTGGTGAGGCCCTGCTAGTTGCCAAGTGGCTTGAGAGGCTCTATCTATGCTTGGCGCGAGGGGATTTTTTTGTGGCCACCGAACGTTGTGGCAGGATGTTGGCCTCTCGGTGACAGTAACCAGAAAATAGGAGGGGGAGTGACAGGTGAGGCCCTCTCTATGATACAATGCGAGGCGGCTAGCTCACGAGTGGCCCGAGGGGTGTATGCCTCCGAGTGTGAGGCGGGGTGTTGGCCTCGCGGGACCACTAACCGAAGCGTAAAGCAGAGAAAACAGGGGGTAATACCTATTGGGCCATAGAACCCTAATTGCCAGTACATTACTACTATTCCAGGGAAGGTAAGAGATGAAGGTGTATCACTTCTAGCCGTGGTGCTAGGAAGAGGTGATTCTTTACCATCTTTTTGAGAAATACTTAAATAACAATAAAGATTGCAATTATATATTTGTACCCAGGGGTCTTGTACCAGCTTGCTAGCTAAGCCGTAAGGCGAAACGATTAGGCTTGGTGTTTTTTGGTGACTGGTGAGGCCCTGCTAGTTGCCAAGTGGCTTGAGAGGCTCTATCTATGCTTGGCGCGAGGGGATTTTGTGTGGCCACCGAACGTTGTGGCAGGATGTTGGCCTCTCGGTGACAGTAACCAGAAAATAGGAAGGGGAGTGACAGGTGAGGCCCTCTCTATGATACAATGCGAGGCGGCTAGCTCACGAGTGGCCCGAGGGGTGTATGCCTCCGAGTGTGAGGCGGGGTGTTGGCCTCGCGGGACCACTAACTGAAGCATAATGCAGAGAAAAAAGGGGGTAATACCTATTGGGCCCTAGAACCCTAATTGCCGGTACACTATTACTATTCCAGGGAAGGTAAGAGATGGATAACTACGTGAGCAGGTGTACGTACCTGGTAGTATGGTATTGAACCTGACAATCCGTATAGGTTTTTTAGTAGTAACTGTAACCTGAATGGATAAAATCGTATGGCATAAGGAAATATGGCATAGACCAAGCTTATCTTAAAACATACAGTATATGTGAAAGTAAAGTGCCGTGATATGTAAATATTAAACATCATATCCATACTGGTTAAATATGTATCAATCTTAACCCATTAAGTGCCGTATGTATGTGAACCATATTACCAGTTACGTATATACAGATGCGTGTGCTACTGTGTAATAATATGTGTATTTATAACAGATATTGATATACTGCTTGCTATGTGAATTGTTGTATGCCTTATTGAATGGCAAGTGAACATGGAGTTGCAAAATGCAAGTGCACTGGAGATCTGCCGAGTGCCCTATAGGTGGCAGTGTAGTTGGATACTGATTGGTATGTGAAATGTTGTTTGTCTGTTGACCTATAGGGGTCAGTGTTTTGGTGTTTGTAAAACCCCATGAAAATTGTCAATGTACTTGACAGACCTGTAGGTGGCAGTGTTGATAGAACCACTGTTAGTCTTAATGTGAAATGTAAATTATTGTGAATTAAACCTGAAGTTGAGCCCGTGTTGGAGTTTAATTCATGGTTTATGGTTATGTTTAAAACAATCTTATGTGTAATTTATATTGGCTGCTAATTGTATATGACATGTGAAGACAGTTTTGCTGTTGACCAGTAGGGGTCAGAAATGCTGATTGTATGGTAAAATACCCTTTAACCCCTGAAGGATACATGACATGTGTGACATCATTTATTCCAGAGTTTGGTCCTTAAGGGGTTAATCCAAATGCAAGGTTAACGTGAGATTTTGAGAGTGACCTGTAGGGGTCAGTGTGGTTTATGTGAAACATTGTTTGTGAGCTATGCCCCAGCATTATAGTTGTGAAACAAACCGTGCCCGTTTGACAATATACAATAAGTGAACATAATAGCTTAATAACAATTATTGTAACAAACCAAAGTTCTGTTCACGGGTTGTAAACACATGAAACGTGTGTGTAGTACAATAGTAAATGCATGAACTAGTTCCCGTTTGGTAGAAAATTGCACGAACCGTGAGCCTTGTATGTCAGGGAAACAAAACGAAACGAGCAGTAGGATTCGAAATGCACGCACAGAATTGCCTAGTATGTTAAGGCAATTGAAACAGAATGTGTTCCCGTTCAGGAGTATGCTAATGCTCGAATTGAGCCAGTGACAGATATAAACAAGTGAGTTTAAACGAATGATATGCATGAACATGCAATGGTTTTAGGACAGATTTAGACAAAATGCAGCCGTAAAGTGAGGACCTGACCCGTGCATGGTGCCGTGGGACTGATGCCTGGCATAACGGGTAGGTCGACTTACGGTTTGTGAGTCACTTGGACACCATCCACAGCAATAGATTGAAGAAAGAAGGTGGTAGGCCGGAAAAGCCTGTGGCTGAATTCCTGACACAGCTCAGCTTAGAAAACCTCATGGAGTAATCAGGTAAAATGGCGTCTGGATGACCCGGAAGTGGAAATCATTCTGATGCTGACCTCAAGCGACATGAGTCAGGTAAGGGGTGTCCCTTATATAGGGGAGTGAATTAATTTAAGCCCCTCCCACAAATACAGGCCAAATGGCCTTAAAACATATGGTTTTTATGGCATTATTCATCTACCAGAGTAATATAGCGTGGTTGTGGAAAAAAGGCCTTCTTCTGGTTCATAATGGACAGTACTAATTGGCTAGACTGCAGTTCTTCCATAAAGATTATGATTTACAGTACAATGTAGTGGGACAGTACACATAGTACTGAAACTATATGGAATCTGTTTCATGAAAAAGGCTTTATGTATCAAGTGCTGCTACTCTATCTGCGAGGAAAACACAGATTGCTATTGTACAATAAACGGTATTGTTTTTATTGAAAAGAGAAACAAAAAGTACTGATGCATTATATAAACAAAAATACATGTTGCTGGCTTATTTTGCTTTTTTTTTTTTTTAAATTTTTTTTTTTTTTTTAATACTTTTATAAACATCTTCAATACGTGACCCATCTGTGGACAGCTTAAACATCCTAATAATAATTTCTCCATAAGCCTTTGCCCTAGTTGTGCTTCTGGCTGTACGTTATTTGCTACCACCTGTTTTTGTCTACATAAGAAGACGGGAAGGGACTGCATTTACTGCAGACACTAACAAGCCTCTTATATCTGATTCTCTATGTACTAAGTCCTGTCACAGTCAATTAGTGTCTGACAGATTTCCAGACAGGGAGCTAGGAGAGCCAGCTTGTTCGTATAAAACTGAGCAAAGCAAAAATATTTTTGGTTGTAGTACTGCCAAGGCACAAACATAGGTGTGGCAAATTGCAGGGATGACCTTAATGAGTAAATGATGGCTGATAATGGGGTTCCATTCTTAATGAGCCTTTTTTACTAAATTGTGAATTGGGTAAGCCAGATTTATCAAACTGGGCCAAAATAGATAGAAGTATTTTCCAGGTTAGCTATATTCATATCTATGTTTTATTTATAACGGTTTTGCATCCTCTGTTACCAGATAATGGCTCTAAAAGTGCTCAAGCCCATTTTTCATTATGTTCTCTTGAAGCAATTACCAGATGAACACTTTTTCTTTTTTCTTATTGCCCATACTTTGCTAATTGCAAACAGTTTTTGATTTGTGTGAGGTAGTTGGATGGTCAGTGGTCATTATAAAGGTATTGTAGTATAGCATGATCAGTGAAATCAACTTTTATTTACATTTTTTTTTTTTTTAATTCAGTTGTCACATTTTTCTTTTATCCTCCTTCCCCCACCCCCTCCCCCCCCCCGAATAAAAAAAAATAATACACAAACCTTAATTGTTAGTCCAACCCTAAAAATTATATTTTGTCTAATAGACAGTACCATATGGGGCATTGCTAGTAGGCCTTCCTCCTGTTTAACTATATGAAAAGAAGATTTTAAATTTGCCTAACTTCCAGCACCCCATCCTAACTTCTAGCCCAATCACAGGCATCTCATAGAGATCCACTGCACATTCAGGCTTCTACCATCATGACCACTTCAAATTACTAATTGGTTATGGTGGTGGGAGTAACTCTTTAAGTAATATGCTCTAACAGCCCATGTCATGGAGGTAAGCACACATCAGCTTTTGATATATCTCGATATTTCTTATTTTGATGTGTTAAGTGTCAACTTCATTATGGGAAGTGGTCACATTCATATTGTTCGGGAGTTGGGACAATAATAAACCACAAGAACAAATGTTGATTGTTTTACATATGTCTCTATAACACAGAGAGATGACCTGTTTTTAGCAAACACTTCACCATTCTTTGTCTTTGAAATTGCATTAGAGGCTACAGCCTAGATATGCAGTTTCCAGTCAGTCTCAGACACCCGGGGTCATGTATGCCTTGTTGAAGCATTCATTTGTTAGGATTCTTGGATTAACGTTGTTGCCTTGCCCTACAAAATTACAGATAATTATTGTATCTGCACATTTGGACATGCATACAGGTGTATTAGTTATTCACTAACAATTTGGGAGAATTCCCAACAATTCTCAGTTTTGTGAATAACCCTGACAGTGTTTGCACTTTTTAATGTCGACAAACCTAGTTTAACAATGTCTAAGCCGCTCCCGTAGGAACGGAGTTTGATGTAATACATTTGGTTGGCTGTTTGTTTTGTTAATGCATATCACACACACATGCATGAAATAATATATGTATTTCATTCGGTATAATTTTGGTGTCTGTACACTGATCAATATGATTTGGGAGAGAGTAAAACAATCCTCCTTGATCATATTAAATTTTAAGTGCTCAAGCTGCATCCAGTCATTGATTGCTGATAAAGAATCAATTTGTCTGCTGGTTGTAGGTCAGGTGTAGAAGAATGCAGGACATCTGCTGGACATTAATACCACTCGGAACCTTGAACAAGTGTCTTAAAAATAAATGTACATTAGACAATAAGTAGCATGTCTAGATAAGCTGAACAAAACAGCGGGGGATGTCAGAAGCGATGAGGATGTACATAAAAATCTGCAGAATTATCTGTAAACTGAAGAATGGAGTGACATAGCCGTGTGACTTGGCCACTAGTAGTTAATACATGTAGCATTTGTATCGGCTGGTAAGTAAGCCACGTTGGTAACCATTTTTGCTCCAAATGATAATTTGGTACAGGTTTTTTTCTGATCTACAGTGACAAATGGAATGGAAGGGCTTCCTGTCTTTTCCTATTTGGTTTGAACTTTTGTGAATAATTCACATTTTGAGGATATCTTTACCCAGATTTAATTGTTGCACTTGTCCAATCTAATGCTTCTAGCAGAGAAGAATTGGGGACGTGCATGAACATTAAAATATCACTACTGTCCAAGCAAATGATCAATATGAGAAGCATTGATTGAAGAACCAAGTCAGGAAAGCAGCCACTAGATGTGTGTTTAACCCTGCAATTAAAAACGTGCCGTATCTACCAAACATCAATGTTTTACATTGCAGGACTAAAACTCCTGGACCACTCCCACCTGACCACTTCATTAAGATGGAGGTATCGGGGTGCACATAGTGGTTCTTTGCCAAATAATTCAACAATGTTAAAACTAGTCCCAGCGAGTTTGGTTGTCTTGTTACTTGGCATGATCCCTAAACCATAGGGAATTATTCTAATTGTTGGAGATATGTTGCCCTTATTTGGTTTTGGTGGCCTTCAATAATTTGTAGTGAGAGCTGACCAGACTGATTAGGATATTATTTGTCTCCAAGCATCTCCAGACATTTCTGTTTTTCACAATTAGATCTTTAATCTATGTACAGCACTACGAAATCTGATGTCGCTATATAAATAATAATAATAATGTAATTTAGGGATCGACCGATTATTGGTTTTGCCGATCTTATCGGCTGATATTCAGGGTTTTTAACATGTCATGATTCCCTTTTATTCCAGAAGTTTGGTCCTTAAGGGGTTAAAATTATTGGTATCGGCCTATAATCTTGCCGATAATGAGTCCAGCGTGCGCTCAATCTGTCCTCCTCTCCAAGTCTCTCGATTAATGAGCCCTAACCGTCAAAGCGTTCCCCTCAGTTACCGTGGCAATGCTCTGTGCGGCAAAATAAGGCGCGCGAATCACGAGACTGTTCGAGAGGAACTGTAGACCCGGGCCTGAAGTAGTGGTGTCTGACTGCCATCTAGTCTCCCATGTTGCTTTTGAGCCAATTGGTTTGCCACTTTTATCCTTCTTGTCTGTAAAAGGTAATTTATTTTTTTTCTCCAATAAATATAGTTTCTCAGTCAGAGAGGGGGTGGAAGAGGGGTTGGGGGTGGTGGTGTATATGGCACCATATTATGATAAAGCTCTGGGTATATATTGGCACTATCTTATAAATGATAATAAAGCCCTTGGTAGTCAGTGAGTGGGGGTGGTGGATATGTCACTATATGATTATAAAGCTCTGGGTATATATTGGCCCTATGTTATAAATTATATTAAATCCCTTGGTAGTCAGTGAGGGGGGGTGGGGGGTGGATATGGCACTATATGATAATATACCTCTGGGAATATATTGGCACTATGTTATAAATTATATTAAAGCCCTTGGTAGTCAGTGGGAGGATATGGCACTATATGATAATAAAGCTCTGGGTATATATTGGCCCTATGTTATAAATTATATTAAAGCCCTTGGTAGTCAGTGAGGGGGAGGGAGGGGGTGGATATGGCACTATATGATAAAGCTCTGGGTATATATTGGCACTATGTTATAAATTATATTAAAGCCCTTGGTAGTCAGTGAGGGGTGGTGGTGGATATGACACTATATGATAATAAAGCTCTGGGTATATATTGCACTATGTTATAAATTATATTAATCCTTTGGTAGTCAGTGGGGGGGGGAGGATATGGCACTATATGATAATAAAGCTCTGGGTATATTTGGCACTATGTTATAAATTATATTAAAGCCCTTGGTAGTCAGTGAGGGGGTGGATATGGCACTATATGATAAAGCTCTGGGTATATATCGGCACTATGTTATAAATTATATTAAAGCCCTTGGTAGTCAGTGGGGGGGGTGGATATGGCACTATATGATAATAAAGCTCTGGGTATATATTGGCACTATGTTATAAATTATATTAAATCCCTTGGTAGTCAGTGGGGGTGTGGATATGGCACTATATGATAAAGCTCTGGGTATATTTGGCACTATGTTATAAATTATATTAAAGCACTTGGTAGTATATTGGCACTAACACCTTCGGTCACTTACCTGTTCTGGGTCCAGGGCTGACGACACTAAGCGCTGGCTCAGCTCCGCCCATGCTCCTTCCCCGCAGGGGAGACCTAATATGCGTGTGCGGTAATAGGATTTCCCCATAGGAAACGCATTATTCAATGCTTTCCTATGGGAATATCGGTATCGGTAAGTTATCGGCTTGAAAGTTCACAGATTATCGGTATCCGCTCAAAAAAAATCAATATTGGTCGATCCCTAATGTAATTTGACAGGTCCACCTGTGCTCCTGTGAGTAGTTATTGAAAGCCTGCAGTTTTGCAGCTACTTGAGGACAAATGCAGAGGGAGAGTTGGGTATTGTCAGTAATTGTCATTCTGTTTATGTTCTTTTAGCAGCCCTTTTCATGGAATTCTTTTTCTTTTTCTTTGTTATACCAGGCACTGGAGGAAAATGTTGAAGATGTGAGAACACAAACATTTGGAGGTCCAGTAGTCAGCTGTCTTTACCATGCTCAAGAGACTATTCGGTAATAATCGTAAAGAAATGTAAAGACCTTAGATGATCTAACCCATTTCCAAATTTGTCTTATGTGTATTGTGTTTTCTCTGCATTTGATCTCATCACAGCTTCCTTATATATCATTTTATATATATATTTATTTTTTTTTTTCCCCAGTTCCTTTAATTCTCTCCACGTCACAGGTCTCCCACATTCCACTATGCCTCTTGCTCTCCTCTATCCCATGAGGCTTTGCAGTAATCTATCAGAATTGAATTAATCCTACTCACTCGTGCAGCCATCTGTCCTCTCCTCTCATCTCAGGCCTGACTAGTTCCACCAACGATGATTGATGGGCTCTGTAATTGATTAGTTACTCTGCCAGATAAATGGACTGTTTGGGCATGAAGTATCACAGGGTCAGTCTGTGTGGTCAGGCAGTTAGACTTTTGCTTTTAAAGAGATGTGCACCGACTTGCAGATTCCATATCATCCACAGACATGGGCACACACATGTTGGATTTGTCATGTGCACAATTTGAATCTGTAATTGAATTACCTTTGTTCTGTATTCGGTTATTTACCTTTCAAATGCTGAAGTTGTGCATTATAGTGTAACGCACAACTTTCGCATTTGTGCGTTATACTATATGTTAATAATTTTGTTTTCTGGTTCCCCAAAACAGTACGATTCTTCATTCAAGTGATCCCTACTGGGTCCATTTAGACACACTAATGTGGCTACACAATATGAAACGTAACACTACAGCAGGAAATGCTTCTGTGTTAATGGTACACTGAGATAAAGTGAATCCAAGCCCTTTTAGTCTTGATTGTTTATACCAATTTCTCATATTTGCTGCCAACATTCTGAGTTTTTCCTAAGCTCTATACGGAAGTTTTCATAATGGCTGCCTTGTGTGTGATCCTGCACAGCATGTGCAAGCATCATAGTGACTTGTTGTGTGCATAGGGTACACAAGACCTATGTCACTACTATTATACTGAATATCTGTAACCGAGAACTTAAAGGAGGGCCTCAGATTTAACTGCTTTTACCTTGATCTCATAAAGTTTAGTAAAACTGGTCTCCACATCTGAGGCTCACATTTACTAAAATAAGATACGCCATTATAAACTCTGAAGCAGACAACTGTAGAAGAAGCAAAGAAATTTGTGAACCATACATACTTTTTTTTCAACTTGGCAATGAGTGGGCCTCACTATCCCCTATGGTAACATTCCCCCCAAACCTCCTGCAATGTGTTCAGCACTGAGATCATGCAGCCATAGAGCAGCTCAGCTGGTGTGAATAATTGCATGAGCGCAGGGTATGTGTGTGCTGCACACCTTGGGGACTCCAGCCCCCCTCTGCCCGTTCTACCCCATTCTTATGAAAATGATCCCTCTCGCACTGCTGCCTAATAACACTAAGCAATTAAAAGCTCAGTGCACAACGGAGGGGTGCGGACGCTGCTCTTAATGAGCTTTTGCTGCTTTTGCCCCCTGAGTGCCGCAGAGCACCGGCTGATTAAAGACCAAGAATAATTACAGGTGATGTGACTAGCTCCCAGGAGGATGACGTTGTGTGAGGGCCACTACTTAACCTTGCCGTTGTCTGCCCGTTTATTTTCAAACCTAATCTCTGTCCAATCCCCTCTTCGTTAATGTATATTTCATTTACTGTCTTTGATTGTGAAATAGAAATGATTTACAGTAGAATGCTTCATGGAACCTGTGAACGAACGAAAACTGACTTTACATTTTATATGCATATCGTTAACAAATTCTTTTTGTGCATGTCCTACACAACAATTTCTCTCTAAAATTCTGCAATCTACTTTTCCTTAACTATGTATATAACATTCTGGGCTTACTGCTAACACTTTTTTTTCCCCTCTTTTTTATTAGTGAGGAAGATAAGAACATATTTGATTACTGCAGAGAAAATGACATCACACGAGTCTCTCAAGCTTTGGCTACTGGGGCTATTGACGTTAATGTAGCAGATGAGGAGGTGGGTGACTAGGTCTCATTTCCATGCCATGCCGGTCTCTTAACTGCCCAGTAAACTCTCTCTGTTTATAAGCCTGCATTTTCTACCCAGTGAAAGTGTTTTTTACATTCACTTCCCCATCCTTAAACATCATCCCATCTGGTTTACCAACAATTTGCAACTCATTTGATGGCTCTTGGCATTACTGTGGTTTTGACTAGTGCAATAACCGTGCCTATGAAAATGCAGCTCAAGGTAACCACATTTGATGTATGTCTTGACATATTGGGCATATTGTATTAAATAAAACTACTAACTTTAAACCTGTCCATATTCGGCTTACAACCAGCATATTTTTGTTCTATATCTTGTTTCTTTGACTTGCCACTTGGACTGCGTGTTCCCGCACTTCTAGATGCCCCCTCCTCTATGTCTGTCAGTATGGCTCGCTCACAGAGTGTATTAGAATGGGACTGTAATTACCAATTCATAGTCTAAGACACAGAGAATATACTCCTGTACGGATGGTACACCATTTTTTTGACAGTCCTAGTATTACTAAAGGTTTGTGCAATGCACTCAGCTCCCCAGTATCTGATCATTTTTTCCCCACCTAACCCTTTGCAATTGAGCAACATATCAGGACTCTCGTTTAACAATGCACTTACCTAACCCTGGTCTTTAGGGGTTAATACACAGAAGGATGTAAAGACTGTGCATTTAATGATGCCTGTTGTAGCTGCATGTTCTTAAAAACGTTTTTCTACATTACAATTACATTTTCCAAAACTAAATTTTAGTGAGATCTCTGTCATATGCTGTAACGAGTCTATTAACATTTTAGTATTAAATTTCATGTATTTCAGTGAGTCGGTAATTAGTTGCTGCTTTTTTCCCTACAGTGATTTTAAATTTGTACACATAATAAAGTGGCTGCATAATTCTGCTACCAGTATGGTATGGAAGACGTTCACTAATATTCTGTGTTCACAGCTGAGTAGATAGACTTATATCCAAGATATTGCGTGGCCAAGATTGTTTAGAGAAGACCAACAATGTATAGACCAAGTGATTTAGGGCATTAAAGTATTTAACACCCAGTGAAATACTTGCTCTGAAAATCTGGCACGTTGCTCTTGTTGAATCTAGAATTGGTGGTCAGGTGCTCCATATTTGTTCAAATTACCATTTCTTTCAAAGTAGGTGGATACACATTCTTAGAATTAATCTGCTGTAACCTTCTCTTTTTTTCATTTGTAGGGACGAAGCCTCCTGCACTGGGCTTGCGATCGGGGCCTCGGGGAGCTAGTGTCAGTTCTTCTATTTCATAATGCTCACATTAATATGCAGGTAAGAATCAGGAGAGAAAATGTGTCTGTGTCCAACAAGAATCCACTAAATATAGTGCATGAAGGTATTGGAAAGCTACTTGGGTGTGGAAAGGGATATACCTGATTAGTGATGTCGCGAACCGTTCGTGGCGAACTCCGGTCAGCTGACACATCCCTGCCAATCTCCGGCAGACCCTCCTACTTCCTGGACAGCATCCATGTTGAAGGCAGCTTCAACATGGATGCTGTCCAGGAGGTGGGAGGGCCTGGGAGGGAGGGTCTGCCGGAGATTGGCAGGGATGTGTCTGCTGACCGGAGTTCGCCGCGAACGGTTCGTGACATCACTATACCTGATGCACAGAAGTAAAAAAACACACAGACACACAAACTCATGTGAAAAAATGAACAGAACCGGCTTTCAGCATGACATACATAAAAACCAACAGAATATTGCCCCAAAAGGAATGGAGTGGCTTTTTTTTTTTCTTATAACATTTTAACATATACACCAAAGGATAACATAAATAAGTCAGTATCTCTGGATATACAGTAGTAATGTAATGGCAGCAGGCCTCATGAAAATATTTGAAGTACAGTATACTAAATAGCCAAGATATCGACCATAAATTGTACATCTGCTATGCAATCTGATAATGCACTGATTCACTTGTGGATTCATAACTAAAAGATAACTGAAGTTTACAAAATTTGGTTGGATAACAGGAACTAAAACAAAAGAAAAAGATCTAAAGCTATTTCTAGTTAAAATATTTAAACTATTTTGGCCTTAAATAATACAAATCTTTTTTTCTTTTCTTTTTTTTGTAAAGCACACTGTTAGCAGACTTTTTTTTAAATAAAATAACATTGGTACACGTTTGTTTTAATTTGTTTTTTTTTTATCATTGGTGTACATACAGTGAGTACAGTGATATACTTTTTATATATTAACTGGGGATGTGGCACAGTGTTCATAATACAATATCTGGACATGGCAGCAATGTGTGATTTGTATACCCCAAAGAGGAAATGTGGTGCTTACTGTCCCTTTAGTTAAAGATATTTATTTAGTAAAAGTGAATAGATGTGTAATTTAGGCCAGAGTTTTGCCAGAATGAATTCTCGATGAAGCCACCAATTTAAAACACGACCAAAAGATTTTATAAACATAAACATTTATTACATTTTAATTGTAGAGAGGTGAAAAATGGAATTGCCAAAACAGCTGAACTAGAAAGTGTTTCCAGCACTGCTCTAGTCAGTGCTATGCTTGACTTTTACAGTTTGATTTTCAATTTGTCAGATTTCGCTGTTTAGTGAATAAACCCTAATATGCATTAGTGTGGAGGAAACCAAAGAGTAGATGGAAGTTGGGAGGGGGTAGAAGCGCTCAGTGGAAGACAATCCAGAGATAATAAATAGCAGAGTGAGCGTCTCCATTGGGACAGATTCTCACAAACAACATTATTATTGAGCGCTCAATCCATTGCCAAATCCATCTCATTACTGACAACAACCTGCAGTTGAGACATTGAGACGTCCTGTGCACTGAGACCTTCGGTTCTCGGCGCTACTTGCTCCCTTAACATATTCAATGCCAATCATAAAATGAACACTCTGCAGCAAAATGGGCATTCAGGCAAAAAAAAATATTTTTTTACAAATCTCCTAGTGTATGAGATAATAGCGCCTTTACCTAAGCAATAGTGTGCATGCATATATCTATCTATCCATCTATCCCGGAAGGCTGCACTCAACAGTTGGGTACATTGGCGTTGAGGTTGGCTTATGCAATGTGTAATCAAATACTGTACCACTAAATCTCCTCATTATTTTTGCCAAGGTCAGGTGTTTCTAATAAATATATATATATATATATATATATATATATATATATATATATATATATATATATATATATATATATATATATATATATATATATATATATAACATTTGATGAGCTTTGAAGCTGGTGTTTAGTGAGCGTGCTGGATTCTGTATGTTATATCTACTGAATTGTATTGAATTAAAATATATTAATTTTGAAAGTCAGGCTGGAATAGCCAACCTGTGTCAGTAGATGCAATTGCCACTTTTATGTACTACAGTGAGAATTTTTCAAAGTGAATTTTAAATTTAAGACCAGATTAGCTGAACTGAAAGCATAGCGGACTTAGAGAATTTAGTTTTTCCAGTTTGGCTATTTTGATCTTTAATTTCTCACTTTAGTGAATAAGCCCCCTCAATGTTCTGTGAATAAAACCCCTGTATGATTTAAACACTTCATGAAAGGCCAAACTCAGATGAAACATTTGCTGATTAGTTACATGAGCATATATATATATTACACAGCTCATTTACATACAAGTCATGCGCACATTAACCAGGCCCACTGCTCCGATGAGTTTACAATCTGTAAATTGTAGTTCCCAGCCTGTGGGCCCACACTGGAAAATTGAGCTTCTTCAACCATCCTAAGCAGGCAATCATGAGAGCGGCTATTCAAAAAAATGTTTTTTTTTTTTCCAGTGATGGTCAACCGTTAAAATGAATGGGTAATATATGTTTATATATAAGGGGTATGTATGCACACCTATTCCATTGATTTGTTCTTTTTTTCCCAATGATTCACTCATCTTTCACACTGCAAGCCATACACATCCATGCTTACACAGGCTTATATGCACGTATCACACTCATACACTGCTCTGTGTGGATGGATATATTCACTTTTTATGTGTGATTAAACAGCACCAGCATCTCTGCATGGACTATATCTCTATTGCCCTCTATGTATGATTTTATACTGACTTTCATAGACACATAATACACACAGATCTTGTACAAGCTCATACACACACACCGATAGATATAAAGCGAGAGAGAGTGATATACACACTGCAATCTGTTCCTATGTGTACACACAGATATAAAGTGAGAGAGAGTGATATACACACTGCAATCTGTTCCTATGTACACACTCAGATAGATATAAAGAGAGAGATCGATCTACACTCTGCAATCTGCTCCTATGTACACAGACAGACATAGATATAAAGAGAAAGATCGATCTACACACTGCAATCTGCTCCTACGTACACACACAGATAGATATAAAGAGAGCGAGAGATCTACACACTGCAGTCTGCCCCTTTGTACACAGACAGATGCCCACAGCCTCATGCTCCTGAATACACACCTTATATAAATATTAATGCATTGTGCTGGCATTGCAGAGAAATTCCTGTGCAATATACAGGCAGCTTTCTATAAAGGTTCTCATATAGAGGCCTTTTCTCTGTGTATTTCATGTAGATTTACACTAGTAATTGGTAAGTATGATATAAAAAAGGTCAAGCTAATTATATGTTGACTGATGTATGTTGAAAGCTAGCCTGGCATGATTCACTAAA
>OW240919.1:45647486-45988856 GCA_933207985.1 Pelobates cultripes
TGCATTTAATATAATGGTTTTTCATTTTTCAAAATCCTCCCATGCATTAAAATATTATATTGTACCATTTAACAATCCATTTATTGAGTCTGCCTGCGCATTTTGATTCTTGGATGAGAATATATTGATGTGAAAATCCTTATTCATTTTTTTACTCCAGATTTCTTTTTTTGTGGTTTCTAATGGAATGACCATTACAGATTAATGTTAAATGTTGCATTATTTTTAGTATTTTAAATATATAAAAAAAACATATTTCTTCTAATATTTATTAGTACTATGGTACTGAAATAGATTCTGATTGTTATTAAGCCATAAATTGTTTTGATTATACTAAACTTTTGGAAATTGACATTGTGCATGCAAATTGGGAAATCCAAATTATTGAACCTCCCCGTCACATAATTTTTTGGGGGGGATCTAAGAAGCTGTTTCTGGCTTAAAAAATAACTTCTGAGGGAGCATGTCCTGGACAATGGAGGGAGCAGACAAATGTTTCCCTAGCTTTGTGCAATACTAGGCCATAATGACTATTTATTTAACAGCTTGTTGATCTTACTGTACAGCTACCTTTTACCACCAACAGTGTCCCCTCAGCACAGAGACTCCGCAATATTCCTCCGAAGCACAATAAACCAGTGGAACATTACAATGCCTTTTTTTTTTTTTTTTAATTAGGCCTAACCTTGGCCTATTCTGACATTCCAGTTACACACTCTACCCTACACTTGCTGACCACTCTATAGTTGGTTCTCATAAATGTCCCCATGTACATTCCATGCAGTAATAATTGTATACACCGCTGTTATTCTGCATCTAATGCTTGCAATGAGGCATTGAACCCAGTTTATAGCACTATTACACCCTGCTAGCAATCTACAACATTGAGGTGTAATATCTTCATCGCAACAGAATTCCCCTCATTACTCTCTTAGAGGCCCACATATGACTTACCTCTGGCTTAAGTTGGCATTACATTTAAGCATCTTACCCTACAAGTACAGTTATCATTTGTTTTTAAACAAATTCCATTATACTGGACACGATACCCTCTAAAAAGAGTCATACACTGCATGTATTAGAGTCATACACTGCATGTATTAGTTAAGTTATGTTTTTGTTCATCTTATACCTCTTATGTTTCAAGACATTTCCAAATGTCTGGTTCCCACAATCTGGAGCCCACTTTCGCTTTTCTCCCAACAACCATGTTGTCGTGCCATTATGGGCTTCTCTTACCCATCTAAAAGGCATTTTTATTTTCTTTTGCTCCCTTGGTCCGCGGTATCCTCAAGACTACGACAATGACTGCACTTCATGTATCCACTAATATGGCTACAGTTTGGTTGTTTACTCTGTTAATTGCAGGGGTCTCAATACCCCACACAAAAGAACTCTGCTTCTCCACGACTTAAAAAAACAACAACAAAAAACTGGCGCCTCTATTTTCTGTGTCCAAGAAACTCGTTTTTGGAAAAATATCTACCAAAACTGTCATTCCCCGCCCTCCCCCTCATCCTTTACCTTCATCATGCCTACTCACCATCTAAGAGTTGCAGTCTATCAATACTTTGGCATAAAGACTGGTACACCAACAAAAATGGCCATCTCTTGATCATCTTTGGATTGCTCCACCAATATTTTTTCACAATAGTCTCCCTCTATGCCCCCAATTCTAACCCATTGCAATTTATCGCGAAATGCTTTGCTAAAATCAAAGCCACACAAAACAGGCAGGCTGATTATCTGCGCTTCAGTTGTGTTCTAGATCCAACAGATCCACATAAGATGCTCACCCAGATCCTCTCACACAGTATGATCTCCACGACACCCGGAGGGAAATTGCTTCTTTTAATTCGAATCAGTGAAATGGTCATTATATTTGCAATAAACCTTTAAGATCACAATGGCAGAATTTAGGTGCACCTCACCCGGGAGGATAGGAACCTGAGCCAGGTAATAGGTCATACTGTTTAAAAAATGCCCCATTGCCGGGTAACTCCTGACATCATAACTACTACAGCGGACTGTAATGGTTGTGGTGCTTGGAGTAACCCTTTAAGCTTAAGTAAGAATGAATTTGTGTTTGCTGTCATGTTTCTCTGTACCATTATTCTTCATGTAAGGACTATTTTTTTGACAATGTGGAGTGGAATTCATGCTATATCCATAGCAACAAGGGGATAATTCCAGAGACCGTGCAAGACATTTGTTACCTTCAGTGATCCCATCAGGCCCACGCTATTCATCTGTTGGTAGTTAAGATGTTAATCCAATCAGTAGCGTGTGGCAGGCCTCAGATGCTAAAACTGTGTGGGGGGCTCACACGAGCCTTTCCTCCCATCCTCCCATCCCAATCAGCTGTCCCCTTGTCGCTTGCTTTGTCAGGTGGTGCACAGAAGCACTCTCTGCAGATTTGTGTATCTCTTGTATTCATTACCCTCTGCATCTAGCCTCTTGGGACCCAACCTCTTAAGATCGCTGTCAGTTTAGTTTTCACTATGAACTAAAGTGGTGGCCAGTACTCGACTGAGAACTTCTCCGATTCCTAAGCTTTGCTGCTAATACATGAGGGTTTATTTACTAAACAGTAAATATATTTGAATTAAATACAGAACTGCAACATTCAGGCTAAAATAACTGAGCTGTCACTACAGCTGAGTTGGAAATTTCCAAATCATCTGCTTTGTTATAAATTAACAGATTTGGTTTTCATTTTCTGTTTTATGATGGAACATTATTTTTATTTTCCATTTTATATATTTTCATAGATGTAGTGGAATGATTTATTTTATCAAAAGGATGATGTATTTATGTTGTCATGGTAATCTCAGATAATGAGACTTGCTTAGTTGGACAGGTTTCCATAAAGTAATATACGTGTCCCATAGATAGTGGACTAAAATCGTGATGAAATTTGAAGTATATGCCTTTATGAAACACATTTTATATCCCTTTTTTTAAATAAACTACATGAGATTGCACCCTTGAAATGATTCCTGTTCATGCTCTTGATATCTGCATTTGGCTGGGAAATTATAGATACAGATGGGTGTACCAGTATTTAATTACTTCTCTCTTAACCTGTCGGCCAATAACAGAATGTGACTGGTGTCGTAATTAGGGCAGGATTTATAAAGTGGAAAGATCTGCCTTTTCTCGCAGCTTGAACTAGTGATGTGTCACAGAGCTACGTCCAAACATGTGCCCCCCAAGGGCCCCAACATGCATTAAGAATTCTTGGATTGTTCTAGGAAGAGCTAACACACTCTCAACTGTTGTTGTACTGCAACTCCTATGAAGCTTTGGGAGATCTCCATTAAAGGGACATTCTGCTCCCTCCCCTCCTCCCAGAAACAAAATGAATGCATTCATTTAATTATGCTCCCCCCCCCTCATTGGGTGTATATCTTGTGTCTTGTCTGAAGCCTTTGCACGCTCTCCTCTTTTTTGTAGCTGGCCAATTACAGATTTCTCAATGAGAAGCCTTTGCAAGGCAACCAGGAAGTAATAGGCCAGTTGCTTGACTGACAGCCATGGGGGCTGTACAAGGCACCAGCACTCACACACACACTCTCTCTTTCTCACACACTCTCTCTCTCTCTCTCTCTCTCTCTCTCTCTCTCTCTTACACACTCTCTCTCTCTCTCTCTCGGGGAAAAAATACACCCTCTTTGAATTCTATGGTTTTACATATAAGGACATAACTGTCATCTGTTCCTTAGCAGTTCTTAAAATTAGGCAAATACATCCTCAGATGAACAACACATGGCATATTACACCGTGTCATGATTTATTAAGCAAAAATGGAGAAGCCATGTGTTGGAAAAACCAATTGGTTTTAGGTCTGGACTTTGACTCGGCCATTGCAACACCTTGATGCTTTCTTTTTCAGCCATTCTGTTGTAGACTTTCTCCAAACATGACACTGTGTATTATGGCCAGATATCTCCAATTTGGTCTTGTCTGTCCAAAGGACATTGTTGCAGAAGTCACAAATCTAAATCGTGCAGCCATGTTCTTTTTAGAAATAAAAAGCTTTCTCCTGGCAACCTCTCAAACTGTACTTGTTCAGTCTTTTTATAATTGTGCTGTCATGAAGTTTAGCATTTAACATGCTACCTGAGGCCTCTAGATCTGACATGTAACTCATGTTTTTTTTTTTTTATATATATATATTATTATTATTATTTTATTATTTATATAGCGCCATCAGATTCTTTAGCGCTGTACAAAGGGTGGACTAACAGACATTTAATTGTAACTAGACAACTCGACGTACAGGAACAGAGAGGTGGAGGGCCCTGCTCAATGAGCTTACATGCTTATAAATTTCTCTGAGCATCACACGGTCTGACCTTTAGGTGAATTTGCTGGGACGTCCACTGCTGGGAAGACTGTCATCTGTCTTGAATGTTTTCAACTTTTGAATAATCCTTCTCATTGTAGAATTATGGACTTTACATTGTTTGGAAATGGTCTAATAATCCTTCCTGGTCTGAAGGGCAGCAACAATCGTTTTTCTAAGATCATTGCTGAGGTCTTTTCTCCTTTGCATTGTGTTAACACACACCTGAATCTTCCATACCAGCAAACTGCTAAAACTTCAGCTTTTAAAGAGGTGGTCACACTTGCTGATGATCAATTCATCAAAGGCATTTGATTAGCAGAACCTGTCTGCTACTTGGCTTCTTAATTCTTTGGAAGCAGTAAAGGTGTACTTAGTTTCTCAAACATGGCTTCTCCATTTTGTCTTTACTTTTGCTAAATAAATCATGACACTGTGTATTATGTCATGTGTTAATAAATTTAAGACCTGCTGATGAGGGACAAATTACCTCCTGATATGTAAAACCGTAGAAGTAAAAAAAGGGTGTACTTTCTTTTTTTTCCCTGACTGTAATTGACAACTTCTATTGCAATCTGCTCTTCTTGTGCTTTAGGGGTCTGGAGTATCCCTTTAATAGGGGTAGCTAGTTAGTAAATTTTAGATCAGGGATAGACAACCTTTTAGCAGCACTGTGCCGATATAGGATTGTGATGTCCCGTAGCGTGCCGGTCCTATTTTTTTTAAATTGAGGTGTATATGCAGCCGTATTCTGCTTGTGTTATTTATACTGTGTTACAGTACACCCCGGTATAAGAGGGGTTAATATCGCTGAGGACGTTCCCTTTCCGAATGAAGAAGCAGCTAACAGCAGTTCCAATTAGCTGAACAGGAACCATACGAAATCCTTCACGAACCAAACAGCTGAACGAGTAAATCATCCGAATCCAATACCCCCAAGTATGAGACCAAGCTTCGTATTGAGGATTAAGCAGAGATCTGGTTTATTGAGGGCTACCTGCCTGGTATTTATGCAGGTCTCCCACCTGGTGGACATTCCCCTAGGGGACCAGATGGAAGACTGGGACAATGTGGATACAGTAGCCAATCACAGTGGCACAAGCATAAACACTCCCCTTTGATGTAGATAAACCCTCCTCTCTATCCTGGAGATAATTGGGAAGTAATCAAATTATCTCCATGGATAGAGGCTAAACTCCATTTTGTACCTGAACATAAAGATACAATAAAATCAATAACTTTACATTACACGAACAGAATCCCCACATTCAACGTATCCCCAGATAGCTGGGATCTGAGCGCACATTATTACCGAATGCCTCTCAGATCCTATGCATGCAGTTCAATCGCCATGGAGCCAAAGTCTTTCACATTGTCTTTCGGTATACGAACGGGCTCCATGGGATGGCTATCTGGGGTGCGTCTATTCGTGTCGGAAAGTACCGAACGTACCGTGTGGGCTGTTAGTATTATTTGTATGAGGGGAGGGTTATTGTGCATTTCTGTGTAAATCTAGCAGTGTGGGTAGCTTCCCTGGGTTCCAGTGGGAACCAAGCTGGCCAGGTACAGGTCAAGGACAGGAGCTGCAACAGCAGCTGCAAGCTGCTCTACTACATTGTGGATTCCCATTCACAAGTGTTGGGAGGAAGTGATCTGCAATGCATAAATTGAGGATTGTCCTTCACCACCTCTTCGTATTAGCAGATATCTGAAGTTTCACTGGGACTCCTGATAGGCCAGAGCCTGTTTGGCTGTAGCAGCCTTGAGTACCGTGCAAAGACACCTTGAGTGCCGTGCATGGCACTAGTGCCGTAGGTTGCCTACCCCTGCTCTAGATTATACTAAATTCACATTATACTTCACAAGGACATACTTGAAAACGAGAGAAATCTCAATGTATCTTTCCTGGTAAAATATTTTATAAATCGAATCTAATAAATAATAGATGTAAAAAGTTTTGTCACTAAGCTTGTGTAATGGAATGACATTTGCCTTTCCCCGTAGAAAAAAAATAGTTTCACTGGAATCGCCTCTGCTCTCTCCAAAACATGTTAACAAAAAAACTAAACAATATAAAAAAAAATGTTCTTCAGGAGAAATATGTTTTAGTTTTTCTTGATTGACCTTTACAATGTGGCTGATCAGTGTTGTTGGATTTTTTTTTTCTCTTCTAGGATTCTGAAGGACAGACACCTCTGCATTATGGTAAGTAAGGCACCCATCCTCCCACTAGTGCAGTGTGAGATCTATAATGAATTGAATGGCAGTATTTTCATTTTCTCCCCCTTTATCTTCTAAACATTGCTCTATTTATTACCCAGGTACCCCTTCAAATATCCATAATTTAACAGTTATCCCTTGTTTTAATCCTTTATTTAACCAAGAAGCCTTAATATCGAATTGCCTTACCAAATTCCATTAACCATTTGCAAGTGATATGGGATGGCATGTATTCCAGACTAGGGATGGGGGTTGAGGGGAGGCATTGTTGATATAGTGGGATTACGGCAGTTTATTGGGGGAGGGGACATGAATATTATGTAATGCATTGTGGCTGTTCAGGGATGTTTTTTGTTTTGTTTATTTTATTATACTGTAGTTGTGGTGTGAGAATGGAACATGGTATGCGGGCAGTTATCTGAAGGAGGATGCCACAAGGAGGCGTCAGGTGACAATGTGATATAGTTGCTAGAAGCACATTGGATTTTGAAGGGGGTGCCATTGAGACTGAGGGGATAGGTCAGAATATTGTGGTAGAGGGCACGGCTGAGGAAATATAGCTCGAGGATTTGGGCTGTCGAAGGAATAAGGGCATACATGCTTAGGGTGCGATCATCTATTCTATATTGAGAGGGATGGGACATTGCTGTAGATGATGGTGTGTTAGATATTAAGGGAGTTGTATAAAGTGACTGAAGGGAGGGATCTAAGTGGGGAGAAATTGTGGCTGCAGACGAGGTGTTCTGAGAGTGCATCGTGGAAGGATCTTGACTGTTGAGGAAAGGGACCATGGTATCTGAGGGAGATTTGGTGGCGAATAAGGGTAGATGGGCAGGTATTAGCAGTGATGAATTTTGGGAAGTATAGCCTTCTGTTGTGCTTTGAGTAGCAAAAAGTCTGAAATCTAAAAATGTGTGTGTGTGTGTGTGTGTGTGTGTGTATATATATATATATATATACTCTTGCCCATTTCTTCAACACCTCTTTCAGTGTAACAAACCACATATTTTCAGATTGAACAATAGAAACTCCCTCCATAGTTAACAACCCAATCTTTCCATCATGGCCCCTGCAATGTGGCATATTACTGATTATACCGGGCTTGGTGTTGAATGAGAACTATTAGTGTACAATCCTGGCAAATTCAAAGAATGGGACACAAAATTTGTTTAACACTTTGCAACTCATATACCTCTAGGAACATTTCAGCAAGACAAATGTTTCATATCCGTACAAACAAAATGAGCAAAAAATGTAATGTAGTGAGAACTACTTAAATGCCTGAATAACACCCTAGGTCCATTTAGTGATTTTATATATACATATACAAACACACACACACACACACACACACACACACATATATATATATATATATATATATATATATATATATATATATATATATATATATATATATATATATATATATACACACACACGGTTGCAAGAAAAAGTATGTCAACCCTTTGGAATGATATGGATTTATGCACAAATTGGTCATAAAATGTAATCTGATCATCATCTAAGTCACAACAATAGACAATCACACAAAGAATGAAATGTTGCCATGTTTTTATTGAACACACCATGTAAACATTCAGAGTGCAGGTGGAAAAAGTATGTGAACCCTTGGATTTAATAACTGGTTGAACCTCCTTTGGCAGCAATAACTTCAACCAAATGTTTCCTGTAGTTGCAGAGCAGACGTGCACAATGGTCAGGAGTAATTCTTGACCATTCCTCTTTACAGAACTGTTTCAGTTCAGCAATATTCTTGGGATGTCTGGTGTGAATCGCTTTCTTGAGGTCATGCCACAGCATCTCAATCGGGTTGAGGTCAGGACTCTGACTGGGCCACTTCAGAAGGCATATTTTCTTCTGTTTAAGCCATTCTGTTGTTGATTTACTTCTATGCTTTGGGTCATTGTCCTGTTGCAACACCCATCTTCTGTTGAGCTTCAGCTGGTAGACAGATGGCCTTAAGTTCTCCTGCAAAATGTCTTGATAAACTTGGGAATTCATTTTTCCTTCGATGATAGCAATCCGTCCAGGCCCTGACGCAGCAAAGCAGCCCCAAACCATGATGCCCCTACCACCATGCTTCACAGTTGGGATGAGGTTTTGAGGTTGGTGTGCTGTGCCTTTTTTTTTCGCCACACATAGTGTTGTGTGTTTCTTCCAAACAACTCAACTTTGGTTTTGTCTGTCCACAGAATATTTTGCCAGTACTGCTGTGGAACATCCAGGTGCTCTTGTGCAAACTGTAAACGTGCAGCAATGTTTTCTTTGGACAGCAGTGGCTTCCTCTTTGGTATCCTCCCATGAAATCCATTCTTTTTTAGCGTTTTACGTATTGTAGATTCGCTAACAGGGATGTTAGCATTTGCCTGTGACTTTTGTAAGTCTTTAGCTGACACTCTAGGATTCTTCTTCACCTCACTGAGCAGTCTGCGCTGTGCTCTTGCAGTAATCTTTACAGGACGGCCACCCCTAGGGAGAGTAGCAGCAGTGCTGAACTTTCTCCATTTATAGACAATTTGTCTTACCGTGGACTGATGAACAGCAAGGCTTTTGGAGATACTTTTATAACCCTTTCCAGATTTATGCAAATTAATCAATTCTTAATCGTAGGTCTTCTGAGAGCTCTTTTGTGCGAGGCATCATTCACATCAGGCAATGCTTCTTGTGAAAAGCAAACCCAGAACTGGTGTGTGTTTTTTATAGGGCAGGGCAGCTGTAACCAACACCTCCAATCTCATCTCATTGATTGGACTCTGGTTGGCTGACATCTCACTCCAATTGTCAGAGATGTCATTAGTCTAGGGGTTCACATACTTTTTCCACCTGCTCTGTGAATGTTTACATGGTGTGTTCAATAAAAACATGGCAACATTTCATTCTTTGTGTTATTAGTTTAAGCAGACTGTGATTGTCTATTGTTGTGACTTAGATGATGATCAGATCACATTTTATGACCAATTCGTGCAGAAATCCATATCATTCCAAAGGGTTCACATACTTTTTCTTGCAACTGTGTATATATATATATAATGTGTGTGTGTGTGTGTGTGTTTGTATATGTATATATAAAATCACTAAATGGACCTAGGGTGTTATTCAGGCATTTAAGTAGTTCTCACTACATTAAATTTTTTGCTCATTTTGTTTGTACGGATATGAAACATTTGTCTTGCTGAAATGTTCCTAGAGGTATATGAGTTGCAAAGTGTTAAACAAATTTTGTGTCCCATTCTTTGAATTTGCCAGGATTGTACACTAATAGTTCTCATTCAACACCAAGCCCGGTATAATCAGTAATATGCCACATTGCAGGGGCCATGATGGAAAAATTGGGTTGTTTCTATGGAGGGAGTTTCTATTGTTCAATCTGAAAATATGTGGTTTGTTACACTGAAAGAGGTGTTGAAGAAATGGGCAAGAGTTTAATTTTCAGATTTGTAGCAGGGCTTCAGACACAGATCATTGGAGTTCTACACACACCGTTAACACGGTGACCCAATCTTCACATACGATGATCTGTCTGCTTAAAGTACTCCCACACAGCATCTGCCTGCCCCCAAGTATATATTTTTATTCTGTGCTGTTTGCTGCTCTTCTCACATGAGTTATCAGCCACCTGACAGCTACGGGTAATATCAGAGGTCAGACTCCGTGTAAAATGTCTGTAAATCCATCTTTTCCTCTCAAGACCATCCAAGGTCGCCCATCAGTTTCCCCTCCCTCTTGGTTGCCTCCTCCATTCATGAGTTGCCCTGAGAGAGGGCTGTAAATGGCTCTCTACATTTCCCAGTGGAAATTGGCTGTCTCTAGATGTTTTGTTTTATTTTTGTATTGTGAGAGGGGTTGAGATCAGAATTGTCCCCATCTGTTGCAGGAGGAGGCGGGAGAAAATGCATGCCTCATGTCATCACTTTTTAAAAAGAAATGTAATCTTGGTTTTGAAGTGGTAGCCTTTCTTAGATAAAACATAATTACTTTCCAAAAAATATTTGAAGTAATGTTTGAGGAGCCTTTTAAAGATGTCATCTGCTATGAGTTAAATCCCAGGCGGTGCTGGTGTGTCTATATATAGCAGTTCTGATGAAACCGGCGAGGATAGCTAAAGCAACAAATTTCTCATGAGCAGTTTATGGAATTTAATAAGTGGAATTCAAGTTGTACCCTAAATGATTTGATCAAAAACACACTTTAATCCTTTCCAGGAAGCATAGCAATGTAAAATGGAAAGTCAGAAAAATAAAGCGGAAAGATTTTCCAATGTAAATTAAATCCTTTAAAGCAACACGCCGAACTTACCTTTCCCCAATCGCTTCCTCTTCTCTTCCTCTCTCAGGATCTGTTCTTCATTTCTTCCTGTCTGCTCTATTTTTCTTTAAAACATAAGTCAAAGTAGGGACTATTTTTTCTTATATATTTGTCGTACACCTGACCAGCTATGACAAGCAGAGGAGAAGTGTGCTCCATTTCCTGTGGTTAGAGCAATTTACCACAATTTCCTCCGTGATCTCGCAATGCCTCCTTTCTATTGCCAAATGTCCTCTCATTTAGACAGAACGCTGGCAAAACTACCGAATTTCGTCCTAACAGAATGAGAACAGTTTGTTTATTCATGTTAGGGGCACATTCGTTACTTTTAATTCGGTTTGAAATTTCATTAGAATGAATTAAATTCCAATCCGATCCATGCTGTGGCTGCCGCTTAGTAGATAGCTCCCTAATTCCCACGGTATCAGCCAAATTTACTAATACTAAGTAAATATTACTTAGTATTAGTAAATTCTCCTACTGAACTAATGAGCGAGGGGGAGGACATAGTGTCTCCCCACTCGAGGCCCTGCTGTCGCCATGAGCGACAGGTGGGGGCCCTTAGTAACAAGGGAGGACCTATTGTCTCCCGGCCCCGACCCGTGAGCAACAGGTGGGGGCCCTAATTATCAAGGGGGGAGGGGAACATATTGCATCCCACCCATGAGTGACGGGTGGGGGCACTAAGTAACATGGGGGGGAGGGGGAGACACCCTATTGTCTGGCCCCCACCCATGAGCGACCGGTGGGGGCACTATTTAACATAAGAGGGGGACCCTGTCACTCCTCCCAGCTTACGACAGGAGCCGCGCGGGAGGCAGAGAGGAGGGAGTCAGTGGGAACTCTGACACCCATCAGGCTGAGCCACAACTGGACCCCACGGAATTCGCCCTCCTGCATCTAAAAGGTAGGAAACAGGAGGGTGACTAAAATATTGTGTATATGTTTGTGTGTGTGTAGCGGTGTGCTGGTCTAGCCACTGCTGTCCTAGAAATTTCACATTTAAAAGTTGTGATCCTGTCCTTTAGTTTACTTAAAAGAAATTTACACGCCAGTTTGTAATTGTTTTTTGTTTTTAAATTAAGGGCAGCCTAGTTCAGCACAAACAACCCTCCATAAGTAGATGTGTCTCTGAGATTGAAGCTTTTTAACACCTAATAGAAGTAGATCAAAAGCAACTTGGTTTGGGCCCGATTTGGGCAGTGATAGCTAACCTTGTCATTTTAGATATAGACTACATTTCCCATGATACTCAGCCAGCAGAAAGGCTGCACAAATAGCAGACGTGTACAGCTTCTCCATCAATGACTTAGTGGGGATACAGAGTCAACAAATGGTAAAACGGATTATTTATTCCTTTGTAGTGTAATGGGGAATTCTATTAATAAATCATGGCATTGTTCTATTGCACACTATCCAAATAATTTTTTTTTTACATATAACTAAAATGACTACATTTTTATGCTTAGAAACTCAAGGAAAAAAGACGCTGGTTTCATTGTAGTATGATTTATTTAAGATTCTCACAGCATTAACATGACTTCTGTCTATGGGATGTTGCATGCTCTAATAAATCTCTCTGCACTGCAGCCTCTGCCTGTGAGTTCCCGGATATAGTCGATCTTCTCCTTGACCACGGTGCTGACCCTTCTCTCGTTGACAACGATGGTTTTCAGCCACACGAGGCAACCGACAGCAAAGAAATCTCTAATATGCTGCTACAGCACTCCTCCTATGGCGAACACGACAAGCCCCCCAGCCTTTCAGAAATCCCAAAATAAATCTCATCCTGCAAATTCACCTGAGGCCTCATCTAGTCATTTTCTAGGACTTCCGTTTTTGTTTTCTTTCATTCTTTATTGCCTCCTTTTGTAACTCTGTATGTAAGAACATATGAAGAAGTCAAGTGTTTTTTTTTTTGGTTTTAGTTTGCTCGTTTTCGGAGCATAAAATATGAACTGGTGAAAATTCTGGTTGTCTTATTTTAAACTGAGAATTGCGGTTATTTTATTTTAAGTTTTGTGCAAATGAAGAGAAATGTATTTCCTTCTCTTGAATTTCACTGACACAGGTAATTGTGCAGCACGAAAGGGTGAAAATTGCATGTGCCAGTTCCTTCTACAGCAATGCTTCTTAACCCCTGGGTTGGGACTCAAAATTGGCCCAGTGGTTCCCCATTTGTAGGGTCAGGTCACAGGCATCTGCCAACTCTAAGTTGTTTACTGTAGGAGTACTGCCATTGCCTTTGTAATGGAGGAGACTTTGACACTGGTTTGAGTTGAATACATGTGTTTTTACATTACATTTTTAGAATGTGACACTGAATACATTTTGCAATAACATGCATATTATGACAAATTGGTCCCTGACAAAAAAGTTTTATGAACCCGCTGTTTTGCTGTTTGGATGCCTCAGCCTAGGTTAGCAAAGATTTTTTGAACACATAATATCTATTATAGGCTACTTTCCTTGGGAAATAAAATTTAATGATTATTCCATTGAGTTCTGCATTGTGTGTACCACACTAAACCCTATTTGTGTGTGTAAATAAGTTTATATGATATCTATTACTCTTTAGAATAATATTCCTGTTAATTGAATTGTATGATCAACAGATGTGAGTTGGGGAGGAAACAGTATTTATACATCTCTCTGTATCCATCTTTTCTTTGTATTGGTAGTGCCGTGTTTTAGTAAATATCACTACATAGGTTTCGGATTATTTTTAAAAGAAAAGCGTATTCTGAAATCTATGTATATATGTATGAGCACCACTTGCATCTTAGATTCAACATAATTCAAGTATTGGGCCGTATGTATAGAAAGAGAAATTTTGTTACAAAATAAATAGTCACCATTTAAACCAATGAGATGTTTCTTTCTATACATAAGGACACATTGTTCTGCATTTAGGCAAGTATTTAACAGCAAATTAAGATATGCAAAATTTGCCTTAACTGTGTAAAACTGGAAAGATAAGTGCCATTTGTGAAACCTATTTATGGCCCTTCAACATGGTATTATCTCTTAATTTGTAGTTGTTAATTATCACAACATTGTCCTTTAAAACATTATAAAAACAACTGTCTCTGTGCCCAGTTGAGGGTGATCTTTGAATCCATTAAAAATATATAAAATCATATAGTCTTTTTTTTTTTCTAAAACTTGTATAAATCTTTAAGGCAGGGATACAGAACAATTCTTTGTATCATCTACTAAATGGTTAATAAATATGGCATAATTGTTGCTTGAAGCAAGATATTTTGATCTGAAAAGTTACATTACGTTAAAATAAATAACCCCTTAAGGACACAGTCATATGTGCCATATTTTACCATAATACCCACTTTGCTATTATGCAATTTATACGTGTGTGTGTGTATATATAATATATATAATATATAATATATATATATATATATATATATATATATATATATATATATAATGTTTTATATTACATGATATTTGTATTATAGGTGTGTGGACATTTTAAAAGAATCTACTTAGCCAAGGGACTAAACAGACTGCCCAATCTACTGGTCCGTCACAACAATCTATTTATCCGGAAACATAAAAAAAATTTCAGAGCCCTGGACATTGACTGAGTTATTTACTAAACTCTAATTTTTTTTATTATTAAACCGAATGGGAAGAAAAAGGCAACAATAGCTGATCTGGTAATATTCCACCTTGTGCCTTAATTTTTTTGTTTGGATTCAATTTGCAAAAATGTAGAGTTTAGTGAATAATCCTGTGTGTCTGACCCTGTGCATTCCCATAGTTTGCGTTTGTGTGTATATGTGTGGGCTGTTTGTCCATGTCTAAGACCTACTTCCAGATTAGTGGTCGTTACACCTCTAAATGGCAGTTGCTGGTCGGGTGTGCGACTCCGACTAACCTCAGACAGACTGGGGACATGCATGAGTTTAGGGTCTCTGAACTGCTCAATGGTGATCTGTGCATTATTCTCCATTCATTTCAGCAAATAGTATCACAGGTGATGCTACCATCTGTTCAGCATTCAAAAAAATGATCTGCCCATTGAAATAAAACCGAATTATGTCTGTGAGAGAAGATATATAGCACTAACGTGTATTTGATTAACCCCTTAAGGACACATGACGTGTAACGATTCCCTTTTATTCCAGAAGTTTGGTCCTTAAGGGGTTAAAGACACTGTATGCTCTTACAAAGTACTACATTGCAGAGAATAAGGCAGGTAATGTTTTGGAAACATGATTGATCATTTAAATAATATATATATGTATAAGTATCCCAATGGATTTGCGCAAAACAACTAAATTGTACATGTAAGTTTCACCTTCTGGATGTGTGTGAAATTAAAAATCGGTTTGTTTGTTTTTTAAATTCCAGAATGAAAATCTTTTAAATTGCTGGCAGTGAAGGTGTTAACTCCATTGCCAATCTGTATTCAGATCACTTTTCAACTGTCCTATCTATTGGAGTTACTGCACAATAATCTGCTTTAGAGTGGAGATTTCTGCGCTCATACACACTCCAACACGCACACATGCTCAACTCTAATCCCCGTTCTTACCCTTAACTACCGCTAACCAAAGTGCTTAATGCACAACTTAAGCTGGATCCACTCTAAAAACACTTTAATTGAGAAGCATTAAATGTTAAAATGATTAAAAAAAGAACGATATAAATAAAGCCTGAGGAGAGTTTGAGACCAGCCGCTGCAGTGATGGGAGAATGGGGGGGGAGGGGAGATTGAGTGTTGAATCTGGGCTTATGACAGTAATGGCTAACCTATGGTGCCATTATGGACTATGTTTCTGTAATGCTCAGCCAACTATGTGGCTTGCTAAGCATTTTGGGAAATGTAGTCCACAACATCAATGTTATTGTGTTTTTGTTTGTTTAACGGACATATGATCTTATTTCAGCTGCTTGTTCACTAGCCCATTTAGTTCAGTACCTTTTTTTTTTTTTTCTTGTGGTTGTAAAATCTCTAAAATGTGATAAAATTCTATTATGCCATCTAAAGGCAATACATTTTTCTTATTTTTTTTAAATTACAAAACTGCTTTTCTGGACATCCTGCACTCCAATATGCTACTTTCAGAATGCACTGGTGTATGTGCATAATTTAGTTTAGCAATCCATTCTATGCAAAGGTAAAGCAGTTAGCAGCAGGGCCATTTAGTGAAGTGAGAATATTTGGGAATGCAAGGTGAATTTAAAATCTAAGGCCAAAGTAGCCAAACTGGAAGCAAACCTAACTTGTAGAATCTTTTTCAGTTCAGCTACTTTGGTCTTAAATTGTAAATTCATTTTGCATTCCCAACAATTCTCGCTTTAGTAAACAACCTTGCTGGAGTTATTCTAAGAGCCCCCTAGCCCTGCACCGTAAATTGCATTTTCTGAGGAATGTTCAGAAATGCTTTTGCTATGCATCTCATTCTGTGAACTTACTGGGCAAAAGGTGTGCATCAGAGCTGGAACAGATACTTTTATAATTGTATTATTATTATATCTATTTGGTATCTTCTTCACTTGCACAATGATAATCTGATGACTAACGATGAGCTGGCCCATTACACATCATAAAAGTCACCCCCTCCCCCCCAATATCCCATATCAGTGTTTTAGTATTGGAAAGCCTTGCTTCTTAAGGAAATCCATTGTCCGTCAAGCTATGGTACCAGAGTTCTAAAATATGTAGATATTTGTCCTCAAATCATATGATTCCTAGGGATGTTATGTTCTTACATAAGCCAATAAATTTTTAGTGTTGTAAATATAAAAAAAATACGTTGTGGCAGGTAAATTGGTTCACTGATGTGCCCACTCTTCCACACACGTTTGAAAATCACATAGAGGTCTTACAAAAACATTGGTTCTGTGTTCTAACAGTTGCTGCTTGTTGAGGTAACGTGCCTGTTGTCTCTAAATGTAGAGTGAATTATGCCCAAAAAAGTTACTTTTATAACAAATTAAATTTTTTTCCATGAAATCAGCCTTTTGCTTTGGCCATATTAACCATCAAAAGGACTGAGAGCTGACATTAACATAAACAAAAACAAAAAAAGTTCCAACCTCCAGTTAAAACTTGGTCAATTTAATAAATATTCAATGCTTCAGAGACCATCTGTTTTAGAGCAGTTGGCTATGTACGCATTCTTGGTGCTTTGATTTGAGAACAACATAATTCAAATGTTATCATCGTTGCATCTGCAAGGCATTATCATGTGTTCAATAAATGGCTGAGTGCCCTTCTAAAGGGGTTACTTTATAGGTTGTGAGATGAAGGACCGTAATCCTGAGACATTCCCTAAATTGAGCATCATGGGAAATTTAATCTGGACTGTCAAAGTAAACCATTACTGCACTTTTTAGACAAGCAGAACAAACTTCGATTCAACAGTCAAGCTGATAAGAAGGATGACATTTATTTACATAGATGTATGATAATAATGACACGTGGATATTTCTCATACACATTGAAATAAATAAATACATACTATCACAGGACATTCACTTCAAATACTGTACAGTATTTACACTGTGAGGGAAGGCGATACTTTGTGCAAACTCGTCAGATATTTGTCTGAATACAGTGAAGACAGAGAGTCATTGAATGTGCCTTACTTAGTTCATGTGTGTAGATTACCCCATTTAGACAACAAGCTGTTATACTATTGAGAAAAATCAAATTAAAACAAATCAGAATATGAGTGCCAGTCCTATCCATGGGTTAGCCTCATGGGCCTCTGTGTATAGGCAAACTGTGGCACAGAAGAGGAAAGAAAAGGCATGTCATGGCATGGGAGTGATTTTGTTTAGGTTTGTGCTGTCATGATTGGTAATCGATGTTATAGAATGTGCTTTGTGCCAGTGCAAATGTGTGTAAGTTGACAAATAGAGATGCATAGCTTTGACTGCTATCTAATTTAGGGCATGTACTATGGCGACTGGGATGTGTATGGAAAGAAATATGGCCATTAATACTAAGACTTTTGGGTGGAGTATGTCCCGTTCATCTTATAGAACTATAGTGTTGGGGATAGAATGTTGAAATGGAACAGCTGTAATAGGACCAAAAAATATCATGTGGAATTCTATGCTGTGATTAGAATGTAAATATAAACAGCGTGTGATGGTATCATGGTGTGTAGATAGGATGGATGTGTTAGCATTAGAATGTGTAGTTGGACTGGGTGTGTTGGGGTAGGACTGTGTACCTGGGTTGAGTCTGTTGGGAACATGATGTGTAGATGGATTGGGTTTGTTGGGAACATGATGTGTAGATGGATTGGGTTTGTTGGGAACATGGTGTGTAGATGGAGTGGGTTTGTTGAGACCAGGGTGTGAAGATGGAGTGGGTTTGTTGAGACCAGGGTGTGAAGATGGATTGGGTTTGTTGAGACCAGGGTGTGTAGATTGGTTTTACTGCTGTATCCATGGTGTGTAGATGGGTTGGACATGCTGTTATGAACATGGTATACTACGTAGGTGAGTTGGATATGTTCAGACCATGATGTGTAGATGGGTTGGGGGGGTGGGGGGGAGATTGAAACCAGGATATATGTAGATGGGTTGAGTATGTTAAGAACATGCTGTAACCATGGTGTGCAGATGGGATGGACATGCTGTAACCATGTGTGCTGAAGTTTGATTGGTATTTTGGGAATATTCTGTGTAAATGGGCAGCCTTTACTTTTAACCGGCGATTGTATTAGGAATTTTTGAGAATATTGGACTTTCTTGAAAACCTAAACATGTTTTTTTGCTGTGAATGGAAGGTCTCCTTGTAGCTCTAATAAATTATTCTTCAAGTGCTATTCCTTCTGTGGCATGTGGGCCACACAGTGCAGAGTATATGCCATGAACTCTTATTGGGTTATTTACTCATTTGAGAATTGTTTGAATTTCACAGAGAATTTCAAATTTTAGACCAAAATAGCTGACCTGGAGACATGGGTGGCCAGGGTAATTTCTTAAATTCAGATAATTTGGCCTTAAATTTGAAATTTACTTTGAACTCCAAATAATTCTCACTTTAGTAAATAACTCACTTTAGATGGCAATTGAAAAAAGAAAAATACATTAAGTGGTTGGCAATTCAGTGGCAATTTGGATGGTTACTGCAAGACCCAAGTTCTGGTATCCAGTGTCAAAGCTTTAGGACTTTGTTTCTCAACATTGGCAAGTTTTCATACTACCTTTTTGCTGCACTTGACATGATTGAATATCTGAACTTGGTGGATTTTGGTACTTCTTGACGTGGTCGTAGGTCCATGATTGGGTACCTAGTTGCCAGAATGCACCTTAGTTGCCCATCTGATATGCAATGTATTGTTCCCCTGCAAAGCATGAAAAGTTATGTTCTCTCTTAGCTGTTTGTGTGCGAAGCTATGTTGTGATAATATCATATAATTAAGAATAAATATATGAGTAGACCATGTTGACCCCTTAAGGACACAGCTTCTGGAATAAAAGGGAATCATGACGGAATATTTCCGTCGTGTGTCCATAAGGGGCTAAGTTAAGAATGAGTATATAAACGGGCTGTGTTGGAGTCATAATGCATTAACCGGTAGACCGATTGATCAGAATGCATAACTGAGTAAGCTTTTTCGGAATCAGAGTATGTAGATGGGTAGAAGCTTTATTAAATCAGAATATGTAGACGGGTAGACTGTTGGGATCAGAATGAACAGATTAGTCAATGGTGGGATCATACTGAGTAAATGAGTTACTGTGATGGACAACCAGTGTTGGTAGACTTTTTTTGGAATCACAATGTGTAGATGTGAAGCCTGTGTTGGTAGCATAGTCTGTTGAGTGTACAATAATGAAGATGGGTAGACGTTTGGTACTGAATTCATAAACTTGAAGCTTTTGGACACTATTTGTACCTCAATGAAATGTGTGCATGGAGATTAACTGTCTTAAGTGGGGAATGTGCTAATATGCTATCTTCTGAACCCAGACCTTTTGATGGTGTCTTCATGAGCATACATTATTAGAAGCTTTGCTTTAAGAGGACTTTGGAGATGATCAAGCATTTTAATGTAAATGTTATACAAGGTGACATACTTTGCTGAGGTGAATTGTAATGGCTGGACATTGTTGGACTAGATAATATATCTCACGACGTATATATTATTATCACTGGAATAAGTCCTACATTAAAGAGAAAGCAAGCAAATGCTTTTCAGGATTTTTTTTCTCATATCAAAATACAATTTCAACTATGACAATGACCAGAAAATCCACTCATGAAAGTAGCCTATGGTCAGCCTTAGTCTTCTATAAAATGTCAACTTCCAAGAACAATAAAATCAAAAATAGACATGATCAATAACTCACATGTATTTGAGAATCTTTAAATATGATATTTGATATAAACGCATGGTAGAGTGGCTCTGGATTCAGTAATTGTCTTTGGGGCACATTATAGAACGTGGGAATTCCCAACATATTTTGTATCATCTATTTTAACTAGTCAATCTTCATTAAAGGAAACAATTCTATTGGTCTGGACTATGAACACAGTGAGCTTTCATTAAAATCAGGGAGTTCAAATATTTAGGTAGTTGTTACTAATCGAATCAATTTAACTATGGAAATCCCAGGTTCTGATTGGCTGACATATGTTTTGAATGAAAAACTCACTTTTCTGAAAGTGACAGTTCATTCACTTATACTTGTGGATGTGAACTGGCTGTAAGCATTTATCACACTTACCTCATTAGCACTGTTGGATGCTTGTGCCTCCATCTCCCCTTGTTGCCGCAGCTCTCAAGTAACTTCTTCAAGAATGCCCTGGCATCTGGCATATTATGCAATTAATAAATAACACTTTCAGTTATCTACTGATTTGTGCAAAATCCTGCCAAGTTGCACTGTTGCGCTTTAAGAGTAGTGTTTGTACCTTCTCTAATGTTTACAAGTATGATGGCATTCTAAGATGGCCTCCTATTCAGTGATAAACTGGCAGCTTTACAAGTAATATTTAATATTTTAAATAATTAGATGAACATGATATTAATCTGCTTTCATATTTTCCAACACTGGGAGGGGGCATATAAACCCACCAGGGAGATGGGTGTTTAACAAACTCATGAACTAACCTAAGCGCCTTTATTCTTGTGTGCAAGAGATATTCAAAGTATTGGGCAGTGTGGCTGTTGCTATGCATCAAGCCCAAGCCTTGAAAGGGCCTGGCACCAAAAGTATATATTTGTCTACTAAATAAAATTTAGAACCAGAGGACAAACTCTACAATCTGCTTGTTAAATAGTCATTTGTTATAATTTACTTTTTCTGGGGACAACTGTATTTCTTCACAACCTTCTATGTGCCACTAACCAGTCTACCTCATCTCCCACTGTGTCAAAGTCACGTCACTGCAGTACGAGCAAACCCCACCTCTGCGTTCATATAAGCAGCAAGTGCTTGCAGGATATACTGTGAGCCTGGCTCAAATAGGAAACCATAAAACAATTGTCCAAGTTGGTGACACTCAAAGAGGACGGAGAGCCATGAAATATATTTTATTTAGTGTGGCGCCATCTTCCTTTTATCTGTCACTGAGCAAACACTTATTCGGTTGAAAGGGAGAGAGTCTCAGTCCAAGACTGACAATGGAGAGAGGCTGGGGCACACAACTTGTACTTCGATTGGCTCTGCAGGCCCTATTCACTTACTTTGCTGTTTCATCCTTGTACCCAATCCTACATACCAGAGGTAAGTATCTGTCAGCCTATGACCTGCCCCACAATATGTCTGCCATCCCAAGAAGAACTGGGAGCCCCACAGAGCTTTTGTGAAAAATCTTTTGACCTCTGTTAAGCCTTACCTGAAGAACTTGCATATTTATTTTTCCATTTCACAACATATCTTAAAAACTTAGCAATTATGTATAGGAAACTTGAAATTGAGAGGGTTTTTTTTTGTTTCTTTATCTGCATTATCGCAGGCTAAGACTTGGTTTGGTTGTTTTTTAATCTCATTTATATCACAGGAAACACTAGACTGAAGAGCTTGCAGTCTAACAGTGTTATTTACTAAAGTGACAATTCAAAGTAAAGTAGCTGAATTGGAAGCATAGCAAACCTAGAGAATGTTCCCCGTTCAGATGTTTTTGACCCTAAATACGAATTCACTCTGAATTGTCACTTTTGTAAATAGCCCTGTTAGAATTGTAATTCTGTTTTGATTGCTTCAAGCAGAGCTCATCGAGACATGCTTCTAAAACTATAAAAGAATGTCAGCTCTTTAGGGAAGGCTTTCTTCTATAGTATCTGAGGGCATAGCACCATTTGGATTACAATATTTGCATGGCATGCTCTTACATTGCTAGGAGTGTCTGGCATAAAAATAATAATGAAAATATATATATATATATATTTTTTTTTTAAATAGCTGAATATTTTTGAAAACCAATACTGGAAACTAAGTGCAAGTTCTTATGGACTCTTTGTGGGATAATAAGTAGACTGGCATACTGTAATGTATATGTTGGCAAATAAACCAGTCTAATAGCTCTGTACAGAACACCAAAAGGCCAGACGTGCTTTTCTTTTTTTAATTCCTGAAATATAAATTAAACTTTTTACGAAATTAAGATTGTAAGCTTATTTGTGTTGCTCTGGGTCACATCCTCAAACGTTCTGTTTGTTTCCTTTAAATGTGCCCAGTTCCTCAGACTCACCTACCGGCAAGGCTGCCAGCATATACAAATGTACTGATGTTCTTAAAAAAAAAAAACTTTTGTGCACCCAGCTCTCAAATCACTAGTTCTTCCACAGAAACTTAACACGTTGCTTAGCACATTGGTTTTAAAAGTGTTTGAGATACATTGGCTTTGTGTATTGACTTTATTTATATAAAATATACACATACACACTGTAATTTGGCAAAATGTGCTACACCCTGTGTTAAATGACTACTCAGTCCTGTGAGTTCAATCCTCCAAACCTTTGTACTTCCAACAATCAACCAGGAAGTATAATCCCACCACAGCTACAAACTAGCAACTCTCTGTGCTACCGCTAGCTGAAATACTCAGTGCTAGTATGTACAACCTATAGGTCAACCTCTGTTTAAGCAGAAGATGGAAACTCCCATTTGGATGGTTAAGTAACGCAGCAGGAGTGGCAAACAAATGGGGCTGAAGTGCCACATTCTACCTATCCCTGTTACCACACATGAATAAAAAGAACGTGATTATCAGGATTCCAATATGGGTCAGGCTTTCACAATTTCACTCTCCTACATTTATTCAGAAAGATACAATTCAGATCCACATGCGCTAGATGCTGCATTGTGAAGGAAATAGATTGTCAGTTGCGTGTACAAGACTTCTTCCCTACACCTTTAAAAAGGAACATGGAGGCCGATGATGTCCTCAAGCTGCAAGACAACACACATATCGATGCGTAGGGTGTAATGTTACTCCTTCAGAGGTGTGGAAAGCTATGTTTGTTGATCCCCCATGATTAGGTCGGGAGACACATAACCCCCAAAAGTGCAAACATTCCATTTTGTCAGTACACTGTGTTGCTGGTCATTGTCTTTGAGAGTTTCTAACTTTTTCTCACCAGTTCCAATGTTAATATGGTCGATGCACTGTCCACTTGGATTGTCCTATTTTGGGGAGCATGATACTGGCTCAAGAGACTTCCAAAGGCTGAATGTGGTGTCTGCAGAGTTTGGCAAACTCAACCATGGTCTAAAAGATGGGGCCCAACTTTAGATTTAAAATGGAGGGTGGTCCATCTCATCTAGCCATGAACCCGGGCTAGTAGGAAAGTCTGGGTAACCCACACTGCTTCCTGTGGAGATGTCAGAGGTGGGAGCTGCAGGCAATGATCTGTGGGGTGGGTGGGTTAGAAGCCCAGCTGCATTGTCCATGCTATAGGGAAGCCCATGTGAAGGAAGTGATGAAATAGAAGCAGGAGACTGTGGTATCTCATAGGGGCTACCATCATGAAGGTCTTGGTATGATTGTCCTGTTCCATCCATCGTGAATCCCCCGTTCACCAGAGGCCCACTCACAAGATCCCCTCCTGCACTGTAAATGCCACTGGATCCAAGTTCAGAAAGGATCTGGTCATCTGTGGGGGATACAGAACTGGGTTTTAGACTAAACACATATAAAGAGTGTTAATCACTACAAGTATACACTACTACCAATTTAATATATGTAGATATGACCACAAAGGAATGAAAATGCAATGATTAATTTACCAGTTATTACTACATCACTTTAATGAATGTTATGAATATGAATATTTACGAACAGTGTTCTATTTAAAATTTTTCTTTATTTCACATTTATTGAATTATTAACTCTGTATATTTACTTTATTTTTTTTGTACCACTTTATTTTATTTTCTGTACCATTAAAATGGCAATATTTAGAGTTTAGCAATTCTATCTCCATGTGGTTGACTTAAAGGAAACTGCTTTTACCACAAGGCCTAATTAATCAAAAATATCTCGTTCATCAATCTAGACCCGTCTGAGTTCAATTTACTGACAGAGTTATGCTCTCATTGGGCCAACAGCTCTGATCTAGGTGCAATAGCTCATACAACTGTTTGATACATGTGTCACAAATTCAAATAATTATTGTAGAAATATCAACAAAAGCCAACATTTTAAATTTTTAGATTAGGGAGCCTGTTATTACAGCTTCTCTCTAATATGCATTTAATTCTGGGATATATATATATTTATCCAAAGAGAATAAACAATTTTGTTTTAAATCTGTTATTTTCAAAAAAGAAGTGTGTTAGATACATTTATTTAAATATGAATGAGGTATTAAAGACTTAATAAAAAGATCCAAACAGGGGGTGGAGCTAGCCCTCAACCCGAGCTCCAGTACGGCGGCACAAAAGAGCCCAAAATCGAGCACCACGAGCCGCATTACAGGGGAGCTGACAATTGGGACCAGGTACCTGTAATGATGGGGCGAAAGTCCAAGAAGTCCCGGCCTGATCGGGCCAGATTTACTGTGAAAATCGGGGATTTAGTGCGGAGGCTGCATGGCGCGACGGGATCCAATATGGCTGCAGATCTGGATGACTTCTCAGATCTATCTGATGACCCCTCACTCCACAACATGGAGGATTTGGGCTATAGAGGTCCACCTAGACCCTCGCAACCGACGGCAAGCACATCCCTTCCTGTCACTACAGCAATACTTACGAATCTGCTGACAACCTCTCTGCAGAGATCTCTCAGGTCAGGGATGGTGTAAAGGAATTCACCTCACGCCTTGCCAATGTGGAACAGAACACACAGACACACACTGCTCAAGTATTAGAGCTCCAAAAACAGGTCAGTGACCTCACCACCTCCCAAGCTACCCTAACTACCACCAACTAGCAGCCATGGAAGACAAAAGGAGGTGGAAAAACCTCAAGATAAAAGGAATAGCTGACAGTATCACCACAGGAGAACTATCCCACTTCACTTGGAGACTCTTTACAGCACTCTTACCCCCGAGATAGGCAAAAGGCATTCTACTTGATGGTATGTTCCGACTCCATAAACCACAGCTAACTAAAGCTTTACATACCAATGATCTTCTTTTACAATTTCAAAATGGACAAGACAAAACTGCCTTCATGAATGCTAAAAGGAAAAAACCCATACCTATTTGAAGATATGGAACTCTCCTTTTTTTCAGACCTCAGGTCCATAATGTTGAGGCCTACATGGATCTCCCAGAAATGCTAGCTCCAATGTTGCCACCTACCCTCCTCCTCCCCCCCCATTCATTTAAGTTCCTACAACACTCTGATTAGAGGAGCTTTCTACTTCTCGTGATAAGTTACTTGTATGGTTCAACCGTTCACTTTATTAACCTAACTGGGTTTTCGATGTGTATCCTTATTGCACCTCACAATTGCCTTCATGGCATTAACACAGTTGATCTATGCTATATAATATGTAAAAACAATGGTCAGAAATATGTATCTCTTGACTGTTGCCACTTGTATCGAATATGTCTGTGTACACCTTTACGACTCATAAATGCATTTCTTGTCTGACGATGGATTAAATAAAGAATTTAAACATTTTTTTTTTAAAAGATCCAAACAAATCAACATATTAGCAGTTAATAGTATGTTGTCTCCTCTATGTAGTCATATATCTGTTAATAAAAAGTGCAATAAACCTTGTCCAGGCACCCACTGCAGCCCAGCAGAGCCCTGAAATAACTGGCTTACCCCAGACAGGACAGCCGGATAAGGCACCTAGCATAAGGCAACCAGATCCTGGCCCCTCTGAGCTTCCCCCAGACACCTCCACCTGCAAGGCCGCAAATCCAGGCAAGCCTGAGCTCTGACTCTCAGGTGCATCCCCAGACACTGCAGCCGGAGAGGGCACACACTACAACTCAGCACAGGCCTGACTCACCCGGGCGCTCACAAGAGCCACTGCCACCGGAGTCCACGGATGACTCAGCTCCAACTACCAAACGTGACCTCAAAATCCTCTTAGCAGAAATCCATAAACTCCTGGCAGCTGACTCAGCCATCCTCAAGACTGAACTACGCACAGTCACAGAAAGGGTGAGAGCCACGGAAGAAGAAGCAGTGAAAGTCCACGCTCACATGAACCAGATGGACGAAACCATCAAACAACTCCAGCAACAACACACCTACATGGCAATCAAAATGTCAACCATGGAAGACCGACAACGCCGCTCCCATATTTAAATCCGGGGCATACCCATGACGATCCCGGCCGACAAGCTGCCGCATTATGTCAGGCACTTACTGACTACTGTGCTTCCACACACACTCATAAAGCAAATCATAATGGATGGAGTGTACCGCTTACCCAGCTCCCCACACCTAAAAACCCCACCAGCCAGAGATGTCATCCTCAGATGTGTCACTGTTCAAGACAAGCTACACATCATGGCGGGGCTGAAAGGCAAGACACCACTGATGTTTGAGAATTCCTCTTTAACATTCTTCCAAGACCTATCAAAAGCTACCCTCCTGTGGCGCAAATCCTATGGACCGCTCACCACACAGCTACGATCAGCAAACATAGCCTACAGGTGGGGCACCAACGGGACTCTGGAGATGACCCACAAAGGAACCACACATGTTCTAACTTCAGTGTAGGAAGCAACACCCCTCCTAGACGCCCTGGGACTATCCAGCTCCACGAATGTGTCACGGGACAGACTGCAGATGATGGTCTGGGATCCTGAGAATACCACCCCGTTCGTACCGGGACCCAGCGGATCACAAGACCTTGTACCGTGAAGGGTGTGGACTGATACCTCCAGCCTTACCAACAAAACAGTGGCATACCTTCCATGTTGAGACCTCAATGTTTATTTAGTTACTTTATTTTTTATGTTATTTTCCCTTCTTTTTTGTCTTGTTTTTATTTTTTTATTTTATTTTAATTTTATTCTTCACTAATGCTTAATGTTGTACCTATGCTTCACTACCACAGGTCCACGACTCACTTACCCTATATCATAGGGGACATAAACTAGACAACACCACAAGAACCAGCACAATCTGTGCCCAAACACTTGGCGTCCACAGTCCTAACCCCCTCCCCCCCTCTGCCCCCTTGGTTAGGGATAACCAATCAATCCAGAAGCATCACCCGTGACCCTCCACCATAGCACACAGACTCACTCACCCAGCACAACACAAAGACCTAGCCTAACAAACACGGTTTTAGCGCTACCCAGGCACACCATAGCCGCACCTACTCCCCTACGCACACACGGAGCGCTAGCACCATCAGACCCACAATCCGCAAGTGCTGGCACAATACATAATGCCTCACCCTATACGCTAGGGTAAACAAAACATACAGACATACCCCGACAGAGCATCTTGAAAAGCTTACCATTTTAATGTTATTCCTGAATATGTTACTGCCTGACCCAAAATTGGTGCAAAACTTAAACTACATTTTTTGGAGCACTTACGTGCACACCTGTTTGTGAAACTTAAATACCATGCACCAAAAATGAAAAATAAAGAATAAAAAAAAAAAAGTGCAATAAAAGGACAATAACATCCCAAATAAGACCATTGCGTCAACAATTATCAATGGATTTAGCATTGTTGGAAATTTTCTATGTTACAAAGTGAGGTTTGCTGCAACATGAGTGGTCTGTGTAAGAGTTCAATGCCTAGCCCGCAGTTATAAGCAGTAACGATGAATTAAGCCAGTATTTTAATATATACATGCATACTAAACTATAAAAAAAAAAATCACTGCTTCGTGTATTCATCAAACGTCAACTTTCTGGCACCCCTCCCTTATTGCTTGAAGGAAATGAAGCAAGGTCTTAAAAAACACACTAAAGTGCAAATCGTATCATACAAATTAAGTCCAAGGGCTGCTGATTTGCCCTCAAATTTTAGCTACCTAATTCAGCAATTACAATGTCTGGATCATTGAGTAAATACATTCAGGGTATTATTATTATTATTACGGTAATTATGTATAAAGTACCAACATATTCTGCAGTGTTGTACAATAGGGGGACTAACGAACAAGTAGATGCAGCAAGACAAGGTGGATGTACAAGAATCGAAAATGGCGAGGCCCCTCAAATAAGTTTACATTCTATCAACAATATCTTTTACATATAAAATAATTTTCAAATAATAGTATATTGGGAGGTGGGGTACAGAGAAATTCTTGGAAAATCCCTGATGTTTTTAAATAATGTCAGCAACAAAAGGTCTATGGCTTAAAAGCTGTAATAGGTAGAGCAGTGGTTAATACAACTGCCCTAAAATCAAGATATTAATTTTGCATAAAATAGTAGATAGTGATTTGAATTATAAGCAGATGGATATTAAACACAGAAATATCATAATAAAGCAGTTTATGGCTGATCTTGAGTTATGATTAATGCTTCTTCAGTGTTCGTATTTATTTGATCGATTGCCTAGTTCATGGCTGTATTTGACAAATGGACTAGGGGAATATTGCTTTGGTTTTTACTGGAGGCGAAGAGATCATGTTGTTACTACCAAAGGCTGACAGTTCTGCTAAGGTAACAACATTCTTACAGCACAAAAAAAAGAGCTGATAAATACAAGATTTATTACAATATTCCATAGTTCATTAATTCAAAACACAGACTGCCATAATTCACAAAACCCTAAGTGATTTCTTTTAAGTCATAGATAATTCGCTGAGGAGAATTCTTTACACATATTTTGGGAGTTTATATTGTCCTTTTTATTTATTTTTTTTTTTTTTTATGAAACCTAAAAAAAGCATTTTTTTTTTCTTAATGAGACCTAAATCCTGACTGCGGCCTCTGATTTTATTTTTATTTTTTTGCAAGTAGAAAAAAAAAAATGGCTTCTCGTATTGCTCTATAAAAAGACAGTTCAATGGCCAACAAATGTATTCTCGAGATTCCAGTACATGAGCAGAAATGAATGTATTCAAAAATAAGAGTTATGTATGAGCAATGTAATATCTATAACAAAACGATGCAACTGTACACAAAAATAATGTTTATTTATGAATAATATATTTTATGGTTTTATCGCTATTGTATTGATACTTATAGTCGATGAGATGTATGAATATGTTTTCCAGTTCAAACCATGGCAACATTAACTAAAAGGTAGCTCCTTCCCTCACAGCAAAAAGTAATTGAAGGCCATTAAGAAGGAGTTTGCTTTAGCAGGCCAAGAGTATATTTTAAGCTCACCAGCCAGGCCAATATTTTTGTAGGTCCAGCCATGGTTCAGCTCCTTTTTCCTGAAGACTCCATAAAGAGCAGAATTACAGAGGTGGCTCCATGGGTGAACACATTTTTAGTGACCAGGGACTGATCTAAACTGAGGACATGACTTTGGTACATGGGGTGCATAAGGACGTATCTGGTTTATGTAAATTAGGCTGTTAGTTCGTAAAATCTAAATTTTCCAGTGGAATACACGGCTGCAACAGGCCATCTGTTTCTATCTCAGCTGCTTAGATTGGTTCTACTCCTCTAATGCATGGGATAGATTTAATCTCTGTTTATGAGATGGTGTGAAGACACACAGCTCCAGTATATGTGACTCATATAATCTTTGTGTATGGGCTGGTATAAACGCACAAAGCAGGTGTGAAGACACAACCCTGGTCCCAACAGAAGAAAACAAGTAAGTAATTATTATAGATTATCTATAGATTTGTTTGCAAACATATCAAAAACACTATATGCCAATTGCCAAAACAATTTTTTGCTTTACATTTGAGTTGACCACTTTTACATGGGTTTGTATTTGTGGAAGTAAGTATTCACTATAATTCACAATTATTCACATTGATAGGTTGTATGAATGGATCTGCTCCTCTGATTCGCTTCCCGGATGTTTTAATCTGATCTATTAATCATTTGGGAATCGTGCATAAGGCAATCCCTTCATTATGGGGCACATCAGACTTGTCATGTTCTTTAAGGAGTTAATGGCTTTATTTTCCCTCGGTAGACTTTTCATCCAGGAGGGGTAACACAGTAAATAATATTTTCTAAAGAATAATAGGAAAACAACATTCTTAAGGGATCAAAATAACCATGTAAGACTAAAGTCTGGTTTTGTTTGTTTTGTAGGTGTTTTTTTTTTCCACTTTTTCCTGTTTATTTAATAATTTGTATAACACATGGGCAGAGCAAGCACTGCTTCCCTGAGCATCTGTTCTCAAACTGTCTTAGCAGGTTTAAGCTGTTCACAATATTTCAGAATTTTTAGCGGAGGGATTTTCAGGACAGTTTAGCCAAAATACTTAAGTACAATACAGCATTTCACAGCATTTGAGCGTATCTGATTGATTACCCAGCCAGGTAGCCTGTTACCCTGGATCCGTGCTGGCAGGGCACACCGCCTTTGTGAGCAGGTACGTCACCTGTGATGCAATTAGCATCACTGATAAGCCCAACTACTCCCTCTCTCTCTATTTCTAATCTGACAAACTGTGTATGTCTGCCTTTGATGCATTTTGAAGCTCAGTAATGTTAATTGTACCTGTTAGCTATCTGAACACTTTGCAAAATCTATCCATCTTGTTAAACATATAGTTTTGGTTAACCGTTGCCATGGTTGGATCAGAAAAATAGAAACCATGGCAACATTACATTCCAACCTGTCTTCTAACGGATTGGTAGTATTATTTATTGTAAATTCATTTCTGTTTCCTGTCCTTTCTACTTTAAGAGGAGGAGCTGCTCAATATTTATTAAGTAAAAAATTTATTTTTGCTTTTTTTTGTAACTTTAAACTTTTTGTTTAGAAAGTGTTACCAGTAATTTATTGAATCACATTCATCAGGAAAAAAAATACCATCTACATAATTGTTAAAGGTCTTTTTATTAAAAAAAGTGTGTTTACTACTATTTGTTTATGATGATTTTTGATGAAAATATTATCTACCTCTATAGCTGAGTTCACTGTCGCTAACGCCGCAGTCTTCCGTAGAGCTCTCTTTTCCAGGTTTCCCAGCTCGAGATTTCCGCACGCTCTTGTAGAACTGTCCCCAACGTTGACGTCCTGCATCCTTCTTAAGGCGTTTCTCTTTAGCACGCCGGTTCTGGAACCAAACCTAAATGGTGCGGGAACATACTTCATGAGCAAAAAGAAGACCGAAACTAAAAGAAAAAATATATGGGCTAACTATTTCCCAGAAAACCATTTATATCACTATTAGCCAATAATATATCTGTCGACCGCTATGGGGAGTGTTTGTGTTTCTTATCTCTTCACCTGTACAACTCGCATGTCCAACCCAGTCTCCGATGACAGCTGTTCCCTCACGTGCCGCGCTGGTTTTGGAGAATTCTTGTAGGCGTTTTTTAATGTCTCAAGCTGTTTGGCTGTTATTGTTGTGCGCGGTCTCTTAGCTCCTCCTTCTGAGTCATCTTTAAAGAAACATTGAACGAACTGACCATAAAAATGTGTTTCCAAGACAGCACACCATTTTATTGAGTTCATATTTGCATTTTATATGTAATGATATTGCAAAACTATACCTACAGACATTTTCAAGCTTCGTCTAGCAGTAGAATTGAAAGCCTTTCCTGCAGTGTGTAGTATGGGTTTTGCAGCACTATCTATGCTGTTTTTTTTTTACCAATAACTGACTCATCTAACTGTTTATTACTTTAAAGGCTCTGCAGTATTTATCCAATCTAGTTTATAAAATCTACAGTGTTTACCTAGACATGTATGCACCTTTCCAATCAGGTGTTAAGCAAGTGGTACCCTACTGTATGTGGAATTCTATGCTGTAATAGGGAACTGAAGGGTAATCATGGAGGTTCCTTTGGGATCCCGCTCAAATTTACTAATAAAATGATTTCTTCTCTTGCACATCTGTTCTGGAAAATATGTGGTATATGGCAACTGTATACACATTGTACCAAACAACAATGGTAAAGAAAACAAACAAATACAATCCTATGTCATTTATTATATAGTATTATATAATACTATTAATATTATTAATTATTATTAATTACTATTAATAATAATTTATATTTTAAGGTCTGTACCATGTGGGTGAGATTGAACTAACCGTGTGTATCTTTATAAAGAATTTAGAATCTATTTTATGTATGCAGAAGATGTGCACTGTCACGTTGGTCATTAACCCAGCTGGGAAGAATACATCAGCTGTGTGATCAATGGACCAAACCTCCTTGAATAGTTTATGGTTCAAGATAAGGGATAGGGGTTAGCAAAATTCAGAAAAAAAATCTAAACTAAATGTATGTGTGCTCATTGGCCGTTACAGTAAAATGTATGTGTGCTCATTGGCTGTTACAGTAAAATGTATGTGTGCTCATTGGCTGTTACAGTAAAATGTATGTGTGCTCATTGGCTGTTATATTTATAAAACAAGACATCAATATAAAGTGGTCTCGGTGCCCGTAGGGTCCCTTTATAAAGAAAGAGCCTCAAGTTGCTGTTTGCCTGGTATTGTGTTTTAAATACAATGTAAAAATACAATGTAAAATAACATAAATAACATAATAATAATAATACAACATTTTGCACAGGTAAGATTGCAGACAAACGGGGCTTTGTCTGTGCACCAAAACCACTATATGAAGATGAAGTGGTTTTGGTGCTTAGATTGTCCCTTTGAGGTTTTAAAATGGCTTTAAAATTCATATATTAGAAAAGTCTCAGCAGGGAAAAATCAACTTTTTCTGTGTTCTTTTAAATCTCCTGGGGATATCTTTACAAATCAAATGGGAAAAATCTACAGCATGTGGGAACAGTGAACAGTTTCTCACCATTTTGCTTGGCGGTCTCGTAGTCCTCTTTGCACACTAGTCGGCCATCTTCCATTAGATAGAACTCATCTCCTGTAGCCAGCTGTCGACTGCAGATGATGCATGAAAAACAGTGTAGATGGTAGACAAAGTCCTGTGCCTTGCGCACCACCTGAGTTGGGGGGATTCCTTGCTGACAAGCAGTACACTTAGTGCCAAAACGCCTTAAAAAAATAAAATTGAAATATTTACTATATATGCAAGAGGGTGTGATTAAGTTTATATTAACTGTATTAGCATGACTATAATCTGTATTAGCATAGTTATAATCTGCTCCATGTCCCAAAGAACTTTAGTGGTTCTGAACCATTTACTGACCCAAACCATTGTGGACAGGGCTTTCTCAAAAATATATGTGGCAATGCTTTCTCCAACATTCTAATACAATCCATACTGACAACAGGTCCAAATGATCGTAGAACAGTAAGTATCACGCACAATTTCTACTTTTAAAATAGGAAAATGATGTCGTTCTAACGTGCACCCCAATAAATACTATAACTATATCCTGCTTATACGCACACATAGCCAGTCACACAGATGAATAGCTCTATATAGGTGAGCTAGTTATGGAGATTATGGCAGGGTTGACTCCATCCACCAACGTTGTCTTAAATGATTTACATGCTGAGGGGCTAGACCGATGATCACACTCATTTTCACTTTTTCTCACTCAGTCTCTAATCACTAGTAACTCTTGTGCTTAACACTTGTAACTCCTGTGACTTTTTCCATGAGGGTTTCCCAATGAGACATCCGTTTACCTATAGCCACCCTACATTGCATATTGTAATGGTCCTCTGATGCCAGCATATATAGCACTGCAAGTTAACCCAGTATAGAACAAAGATCAACTGAATACTGCTTTAAATGCCAGGCTCCCCCAGTGGATTGGTTTTGTGTTAATTTGATTTCCAAACATACAAAGCATCATTGATATATATTTCAACAATATGGCAGAACCAGAACCAATGAATTCTTTGACATGACAAAATAAATATTATTTATTACCTGGGGGTGTCCTAAGACCTACCCAGCATGCAGTGCAGAACAAAGACCCACAGGTTTAGGAAAATTGCTAAAACGACTCTTTAAAAAAATAAAACCATGAAACAGAGTGATAAAGAGTATGGGAGAAAGAAAAAAGAAAGGGAACAGAGAGAGTAAGGGAGGTGGTAATCACTAGGAAAATGTGACTGGCACTAGATACTTTGGTGAGCCATTATCAATGTGTTCCATTGTCACTGAGATAGCTCCATCACACGTCATTCTGATTTTAAATTCAAACATATCGTTCGGCAGCTAATTACTTTAACACCTGAACTCTCGTTTTTAGCATTGTCCCACCGTGATATACCTTCTAAACATTAGTGAATAAAATATTATTGGTAGTTCATAAACTGTTCGCCCAAGGCACACTAACTCAAAACCTCATAAAAGAACACTTCTTATAAACATCCTTTCTTTAATCATTGTCTTGCGAGTTCATGGCCAAAAAAAATGAAAATCAATTATGTGAATTAAATCTCTCTCTTTTTTTTTTTAATCAAAGAAAACTGTAAAAAAAATGTAATCCATCTGCAGAAACTATGGGTTTAATTAAAACATGCAAATTGCCTACACAAAAAAGTTTAAATGAATTGAGTGTATAATAAACCTATGTACCCGTATTTACTCAAATCTAATGCGTCATCGAATATAATGCACATTCACGTTTTGGAACCCGGAAGCCAAAAAATATTTTAGCTGGCGAATATAATGCGCATTTTTACAAGATGATACTACTGCTATCATGTACAAGGTCTCGAATTCCTGTCTCAGTGATGCTTCGGCAAATTTGCATTGTAAGCCTGTTGTATCTCCGAGTGGTCGTTTTCTGAGTATGTCGTAAAGTGAGGAGCAACTAGGTACGCAAGAGAGAATAGTATGCATGCGCAGTTTGCCTTATTGCACTGTGTGTTATTGCACTGTGTGTTATTGCACTGTGTTTTCCTTTTTGTCAACAGACAACAGACTCGAATCTAATTCATCATTCGTACTCGAATCTAATGCACCATAGGATCTAATGCACATTCAAATTTTGGAGACTTTATTTTGACCAATCGCATTCTCTTAATCGGAAAACAGGAAAATTGATCTGCTTAAGGTTTTCTCCCCAGTTACAACTAATGCCTACAGATAGACCTGGAAACCTTCCAGTTTCCCTTTCTGTTCAAATGTAAAAAGAAAAGAGGCAGGTATAACAGTGCATCTGGTGTGATGGGATTCTAAGGATAAATGTGAGTTAGAAAAATAAAAACCTGGTTTTGGTTGCTAAATGTATCTATAGATTTATGGTTGACCAAGGTATAACATCTCCTGCAAGATAATTAGCTAAAATGTAAAGATTATTATGTATACATGTAATCAGGTGTATGAATATTACACATTGCTGTATCTGTGTACATTAGTTATTTATAAAATAAAATAAAGGAGAATACATTGAGCATTCTCTTGTTCTCAAGTATGTCTTCGAGAGCATGTACAATACAATCACATGTATTTAACAGAGGAGATATACAGTTCAAAAGTATATTTTGATGTCTTACAAATATAATCAATAGACCATTAGGATTAAATGAATTCCATTATTAAAATGTAATTGCATTAGAGAGCAATATGTCTAATGTACATATTAAACATCCTAATACAGTTTGGAATATGTCATCCTAAATTCTCCTACTAAAAAAGGGAATCATCATTTATACAATATGTACTGTATATATATATATATATATAAAACTACCATCAATACATTATCTTAAAAGGCACACTATGAAGAATAAAAGACAAATAAAACGGTTTTATGTGCATTTAAAATGTGTAGACTAGAACATTTAGCTGTTTTATCAAAGAGTTATTGGGGGGATAGGGTTTGCATATAGTATAATCTTAATTTTTACTTTCTCACTAATTATCATCTAAGACTGCTCCTTTTAGCGTCAATTAAATATATACTGCAAGGTCTGGGAGGGTTGTGTGCCAAAGATCACATTCGCAATCGCAAATTTGGTTTTATAAAATAAGGGGCAATTTAGTTTGCAAAATGTAATTGATTATCTATAAGCCATTTAAAAAAAAGTAAAATTCACCTGAATTATCCCTTATTTATCCCTGATTCTACTAGCATGATCTACAACTTAAGGGCAAACAGTATGGAAAACATATTGTATGTCACAGCAAGGAGGACAATTTGGCCTTTTATTGGGGTCAAGGGAAGAGTGAATATGCAAATACCCATGATTATAGTTACAATTATTTATATAGCGCCAAGATATTCCGCAGTGCTGTACAACAGCTAAACGAGGTGTAAAACATCTAATATACGCCAGTTTATATGCCTACATGGTCATGTGTAACTTCACCACGCTTTATTGAGTTACAGTCTTATATTGTAATACCTTACCCTGCTTAACGTGACATTGCTCAATAAGGCCAAGTATAGCCTAATAATATTTTATTATACAACAAAAGCTCTGTCTGTAGAGCTTAATTCTACATACCGATACTATACTGCAGGTATGAGAACCCAACGATTTTGTAGATAGCATTTCTAATTTGGATTTGCACGTCTGCAATAGAGCAAACAAAAGGAGGGAAATATACAGAGGAAGATAAGTGCTATTCTAGAGCAATGTGCTAAATGACAAGAGACATTCTATTGGTTCCCATGGCGATTGCTCATTGCTTAGCACATTAACCCAAAATAACACCTGGATTGGGTTTTTACTTTGCAAGACCACAATGGACTTTATTAGGTTTGGTGCTATGTGGGGCAAAATGCACATTGCTCATTGGCATGATCGCTGCTACGATTATACATTATAGTAGCAACATCTTATTGTGCAGATACACGGCATGGGCAGGGATTGGGAAACTAGCCAGTATATAGGGGAAGATGGAGGGAGCCATACTGAAGGCAGTATTATTGAAAAACCTGTTTAAAAAAAAATCCAGATTCACTAAGCTTCTAGAGACTTATCTAGAAATCTATTCCAATAGAAGGTTGTGAACACAATAATAAATGTGGAAAATTAACAGAAAGCAGAATAACTGGGTGTATACAGATACTTTAAGGGTTATTTCATAGGGGGCCGACAGATATATCAGTTTCTGTCTGGAGGGGACAAAAACATGAGAGGCTTTAACCCAAAGGTACATTTTATAGCCCATCCTGCAAATATTGACTTAATCCTTTCCTAAACTAAGCCCCATATTATGTCCTAAACCAATCTCAAACCCTTTGTATTCAAGAATGTGCCACTGGAATAGGTGTTCTATAAATCACATTGTGACACCAAATCTTGGATTGAACTCAGATTGTTACCTGAACCTATATTTATAAACTCCACATCTGCTCTATTACTGCGTTAACCCTGCACCCACTGCATTAAAAACCCTGCACCCACAGTAAATTGTACATTGTGCTGTACCATTTACTCCCAATATTGTGCATTAACGTGGCACTGTCACAAGTTATTCGGAGGTATTATTTCTCATTATTACAGGGTCTCGGGGCTAGTAATGAAATAATGCCAAATCCTAGCAACACCCCTGGGTTCTTTGTTATATCATGAGTTGATAGTATTTGTTAGGAAGCAGTTGGTAGCGAATAAGAGGTTACTGGTACAAAGCTATAAAAAGCGTAGAAACATTAATCCACCAATAAGTCTATCAGTCTACCAATCTATTTTTCCCAAACAGCATCTAGCAAACGTATGCTGATAAATATACACACTAATAATTAATATGTCTAAAATTATTTCCCAACCTTGTATGAATTATGCAATTCTATATTTGACAAATGTTAACCAATCCTGCATACAATATATATTTTTTTAAATTAAACCATCTATTTGTTTCACCTCATTCCACTTTCTTACCTACTAATATGTTGTTATCAAACAAGCCATTAACTGTTAATCCATATAGCAACACCATGTGATACATTTAATTCCACCATACAAGTCTCATGTCTCAGCCAATCAGGAGGTTCTACTTTTTCACATTTTTGCAGTGATTGTATTGAAGAACCTTCTGATTGGCTAAGACTATTGGTAAATTGAAACTTATTTTGAGGCATTATGAGTAAAGTTGTGTAGGACCTTCAAGCAAATATGGGCTACCTCAATCAATGAGAATTTGTTTTAACAATTACAATATTATATTAAATCGGAAGCAAAACAATATCCATATTTATAGCAATAAAATGTATGTACCCCTGTGTTAAAATATAGCATTCTCTCTTTTAAGTAACTATAGTTTATGAAATATGTTTATGTTCTTCAATGGTAACCCAGTTAGTGGGTGAAACAGTCATAATTAATCTTGTCAGTCCAGGTGTTGGCTCACTGCATTTCCTGCAAGAACCCAGGAACTTGGCACTGCAGCATTGACACAGGTAACCTAAAATTTGGCCCTGAAGACATTTGTTCACTATATTACCTGGGTTACTTTACCTGTCTATCAGCTGGCAGAGCATGATGGGAAATGTGCTGCTCTGCAACACCTTGAAGATTATAGTCCACAGGCAAAGGTTCGTCTTAACTGCGGGTGTTTGTGGATACAGAGTCTAGCTGAGCATTTGGGGAGTTGTAGTCCCCATTCAGGGGAATTTAGTCCATTAACTAAAGCTTCCCTTGGTGCTGCAGATATGTGCGGACTACATGCCCCATAATGCTTAACCAGCACAAAGCCTAAAGGCCAGGTTACAATGGAACTTGGCCAAAGGAGATTGCATATACAAACATCTAGAAGAGTAATGGCTCACCTTGATACCACATGTAATAGTAAATGAAACTTTCCATGGTACTTTCACTGTTACTTCCTTTCTACTTAGATTGGGTTCAATGACAGATAAAGGCAGAGCTTTGACAGGGAGCCAAGATGGAGACATTTCAGAATATAGGTAAATACATACTGCTTATCTAACAAGCACATTTTGTTAAATACAGGGTATAGATGTCATGATTACCAATCGGCGAACTCCCTCGGAGTCACTTTTTGCTGATCGCAGCCAGCCCATGCGTCTGACATCAGATGCTGCCGCGTTAAAGGGAAGTCGCAGCTACTCCAAAATTGCTCAATCAGTTTGTTACAAATTGTTTCTAAGTGCCGTCTGAGCTCCCTGTGATATCTACCTGTGTAACGAACCTGTGATCTTCCAAACCGACTTTGCTAAACTCTATACTCCCTGAACACTGGACCGGCTCTGACTATTTTACTACCTTCCAGGCTAAGTTGTTTGATTAGTTTACTGCAAGTAAATTGCTTAACACTTCAGTTGCCTGCTATCAAAGGATAATCTCAGCCATTAATTAAGCCAGTTAATTGTGCTCCCATAGAAATCTGTTTTCCTGGCACTGCAGGTCCCCTTTCCTTCCCACCTCCCATCCCCGGTTGCCAAAGGGGTCAAAACCCCTTCAGTGACTTACCAGAGTCAGCTACGTCCCTCTGCACTGCTTCCTGGTCCTCCCCGTCACCACGTCAGCCGGCGGGGGAGACTAATCACGCCCATCGGCGGGGGAGACCTAATGCCGAGCACGCGCATTAAAACTCCCCATTTCACTGCATTCCTATGGGGATTTTTAGCGACGCTGGAGGTCCTCACATAGCGTGAGGATGTCCCGCGACGCTATAGCACAAATCTCTGCTATAATCCCGGAAGTGCCCTCTAGTGGCTGTCTGGTAGACAGCCACTAGAGGAGGAGTTAACCCCGCAAGGTAATTATTGCAGTTTATGAAAACTGCAATAATTACAGTTGCAGGCTAAAGGGTACTGGGAGTTGACACCCAGACCTCTCCAATGGGCAGAAGTGGTCTGAGTGCCTGGAGTGTCCCTTTAAGCTGCTTACTTTTCAAATTTCAACTCTGCGTTAATTCCATACTGAAACATTGCATAAATTAATCCAAAAGGAACTGTATTATATTCTCTGGATTTAACCTTACTTATTGAATTGCTGTTGGAATCTTGTTCTGGGCTCACAAGACCTAATCAAGTAAGCACCATTTAGTTTTTTTCTTAAAACAACAGTACATATTTATTTCAATTCTGCAATTGTGTTCCAACAAACTTTATTTTCTTGAGTATTACAATAGGTAAACATAATATAAAAATCCTCTTAAATTACTCTTTCCCTGTAAATCAATAACAGGAAGTAAATTATTATTATGTTATTATTTATATAGCGCCAGCAAATTACGCAGCGCTTTACAATGGGTGGACGAGCAGACATGTAGTTGTAACCAGACAAGATGGACACACAGGAACAGAGGGGTTGAGGGCCCTGCTCCATGAGCTTACATGCTAGAGGGAGTGGGGTAAAGTGACATGCAGAAAAACACAAAATAACTAGATTTGCAGTAAGACGCCTGAGCAGGGAGGCAAAAAATATATAGTAATCAGAAGAAAGTGTCAATGAAAAAAAATCACAGACAGACGTAAAGGATCAAACAAGCAATGTGTTAGAACCCATCTATCTCTCTCATATTAATTCTTAGATTGTAAGCTCTCTAGAATGGGGACCTCTCATTTTAATGTAAAAATACTGTATCACATTTTCACCATACATAATAGCCTCTGACAGAATGCCTGCATAAGTATTGCACTTACTAAATCTCCTTCTTGTAGAATGTACCCAGTAAGAGCTAAGTGCACCTATATAAATAAACATGTACATATATATATATATATACATATATAAAACACATATAAATCCACTTACTGTATATCTATTCACTAATACACAACTTTTCTCCATAAATCCATCTACATCTATTGATGACTCAAAAACCGACAATGGCATCGGTCCATTCATCGACAAACCATCAAACAATTTACATCCCGCTATAAATCTCTCTCTGTTCCACTAAAGTGCATCATTCAGTCGCATATTTTTATACATCGCCCATTTTTCTAATCATCCATCTTTATGTATTGCTCAATCTGTTTATAACAATCAACCTACAGCTATCCATTAATAAACAGCCCATGGCTACCTAGGCATAGACATATGTTTATTTTTATCTGCGTATTGCCCCGTATATATAAAAATACATCAATATATACTCATCAGGATATCCATTAACTTAGCAAATTCTATTTCTTCATCAGTTTATGTATATTTATTGATCTTAACCATCTTAATCTATTCTTCTTTACATAACCATCAATCTATAATATTCATACAGTAATGTGCATAAATAAATACATTAATCCAGTTAACTATTAATTAATTCACTTATAAGTGCCCGTCCATCCAACTAGAACTGTCCATCAATCCATTTTTGGTCTGTCCATCGATTCATCAAAACCTGTAACATTAATTTATCTAGATCTGTCCATTAATCCAGACAGATAGACAGATAGACAGATAGACAGATAGATATTATTTATCAATATTGGACACCTACTTATTTACAACAAATGATTATTCAGTAATGCATGCATTTATTGAAGCTACTCACGCTACAGGAGTTCAGAAGGTATTGTCATTGAAATGTATGTATTTTAGTTAAGCAAAAGAAAAGTCACTTGAATACCATTACTGTGAATGTGTGTGTATTAGTGTGTGCATATCACTATGTGCGTGTAGCAGTGTGTTTGTATGTATAGCAGTATGATTGTGTGTGTCTGCTAGTGAGTGTGGCAGTGTGTAACTGTGTGTATGCCTGGCATTGCATATTGGGCAATGTGTCTGAAATGCATACTTGCTGTGTGTCTGAGTGTCTCTGTCTGGGTGCGTGCGTGTGTGAGACAAATATGAATAGAGACCCAAACAGAAATACCAAAAAAAAAGCCCACAAAAAATACCACAAACATCCCACAGGCAAGCACCTCCCTCTCACCCCCCAAATTAACAAAAAAAAACTACATTGGCAACCCACACAAACAACCATGGTCCCCACACATACACATACACACATACACATATACACACAGCACAACAGTACACAAGGTTCAGCACTCTAAGGGACTTCCACAGTGTCTGTAAAACATTGCATACCCCTGCCTAGTATATACTTTTTATTGTTCAATGTTGTTTATATCTGTATTATATCATCATTGGATTCAAGACTTGTTGAACAATATAATCATTATTAAAGCTTTTTAAAAGAAATATGATTAGCCAAGCATGAAGACTAAAGGACATTCACAGGTATGGCCCCCAACGGCAAGCACCCAGTGCAGAGTAAGGCCAATCTCATGGCTTGAAATAATGAATGCTATCTTCAAAGCTCTCTGTGTGCACACCCCATACTGAAGGTCAAACTGACCTCAATTCACATCTCACAAGCCCTGAGATACCCACACGACCTGATATTTTACTTGCACTTATTAATCTGTTACAATATCTGGGCAGCCTTGAGACTTCCGTTATAACAATGCAGAATACATACTTTGGACCATTGTGGCAGGCAAGATTCAATGACAGTTTAGAAATGATGGCCAAACCACATTATGCAGGTCCTACATGACAAGGCATTGGCCTAGTAAGGGAGCAGGTAAAATGAATTATACAAGTACTGGATCTCTTACTTATAAGGCACTATGCTCCTTGTGGTTAATTCTTTGATGAGCACAATTGTGTATGCCTTTATTTCATTAAAGTATTTCACAGTATTTATTATATGGTTAGTCTATCCATGGAGAGTTACAGAAGTTAGGATTCAACCAAAACTCCTAAGGTTTTAATTTTGTTACAAGCACAAACGTACTCTAGAATTCCTTATAGGTGGTATTTTTATTACGGTAGCTGCTGGGCAAAGGCCTAATTTGCAGAGACATTGATGCTACCATCACTGGTACAATGCGAAGATACTATTGCTAGGTGTGATGGAGTAGCTTGTGTTTTATGTCTCTTAGATACATTTTGGCTTCCAGTGTTCTAAATCAGCAGTTCTACACGTGTCTGCAATCCTTGCATGCAAGCAGATGAAGCAGTATTCCTTATCTGGAAATTCATCATTGGCAGGAATGCAATATTCAAAGACAGCTGAATCAGTAAAATAAAAGGTCTATGCCCTGCCTTAAGTTAAACTTTTCATAAGGGCATAATCTTTACAATAAGCTCTTTTTGATGGTTTTGGAATCTCTTTAAAGTACAAACACGAAGTAGAAAAATGGGCAGAGATTTTACCATCACATGCTGTTATTTCCCATCACCCGCTGGTGGCAACAGTTGATAAGCTAAACCAGTCTGTGCACAAAATTAAGTTGGGGTCATTTAGACATATCTTTATGGTGGTGGAAACTGAATTAGAGTTCATAGTTACATAGGCCTAAAAGAGACATGCGTCTATCAAATTCAGCCTTTTTCACATCTGTTTTTGCTCTTGATCCAAAGAAGGAAAAAATGAATTAACCCCAGAATGGCCGTTAGATCTCTCCTTGGATCAATAAGCTAACATGTGGCAACATGGAGTAATATTATTAGAGAGAACATAGATCTGGATTCATTATGATTGTGGAATTTTGTATTAAATCTAGAGCGCCATCTCTGGTAGTGAGGGAGCAATCTGTGAGCTGTCAGGGAGGTTAAAAGATCTCCATGTTTGGTTCTGTACCCCTCTCACCAACTCAAGGGAGAGCAGGCAAGTCAGTGTTGAATCTTGACTTTGGGCTTGAAGAGAAGTATTGGAAGAGGGGATATAGGGAACGTCTAGTGTGTGGGAAGGGGATATGGGCATTGATGGAAAGCGTTTTGGGGGGGTTGAGAAGTATGAGTGGGGATATGGGGACTGTGAGCAGTAGGTAAAGCAGAATTTTTGGATTGTGAGAAGTATGGGAAGGGGAAATGGGGATTTTGAGAAGCATGGAAATGGAATAGGGGGATTGTGAGAAGCATGGAGATGGAATAGGGGGATCTTGAAAAGTTTAAGAGGGAGAAATGGGGATTGTGAGAAATATTGGAGATGGAATATGGGCATTGTGAAGTGTGGGAAAGGTACTATGGACATTGAGGGAAGGATTACAAATGGGCATTTAGGAAAGGGGGTTATGGAGATTGTGAGAAGTGTGGGAAGAGCCTATATTGGCAAAGTCTGAAGTATGGGAAAGGGGGATAACGGGGAGAATGGGTTGTCAGCCCCTCCCGAGATGGATCTGCGCTTAGTCACATGCATGTGCACCCGCTGGCTTCTTGTCTACGGCACTGTGCAACCTTAATTCATCTCTGGTTGTAAGTTCTGTGCTTTGCACTAAGGTTTTAGAGAAGAGGATATATGAATAAATGTTTCTGATTTTCCTCCCTAGTCGCAATGTGTATCATGGCTGTGCATGGAGTCAATGAGTTTGTCATGTACCTTGCAAAATCTTTAAAATAAATATAGAAGAAAAATGAGCATTACCTGAAACAGACTAAATGGACAATCTAAGCACCAGAATCACCTGATCCATTGGCCACTCATGGTGAGTGACATACATGTGACATATGTTTATAATGATGATGTCAATGAGGGAGTATTGTGCTGCTCTGATGAGAAAAAAAAGGGGGATGCCCAGCAATGTAAAATGGTTTAGGAACATAGAAGAATAAAAATAAAATAATACAACTAAATACAAAACAATTTTAAAAATGGCTGTTTGAACATGTTCCTTTAACATATGTTATAAGTTTTTATTCAATGATGCCATTTTGAGAGAAGTGACGGTTTTCCTTTAATGACAATATATATTTACATGTGCAACTTTAGCAATGTTTGTTAAGCAAAACGTGCCATTAATTCCTGCACACTAAAACGGTGTATGATGTACAAGTTCATTAAACAGAACCACATGATTTAGGCCTCTGTAATTTTAAATCTTCCGATTACAACTTTCTTTTTTAAAATCAAATCTAAAATCACAGAAAAATTAATTTATTTAGCTGGTTCCAAGTTTTGTTCGTTTTTTTTTTCCCTACTTTAAAGTAGGAATTTGTATTCAAAGAATCACACAAGGCTAGTAAGTTTATAGGACGTCAGATAAACCAGCGAAATACTATTAATCAGGTCAATATACTTGACTGTGATTAAGAACATTCCAGATTACATTTCAATTTCGAGACATAAGATATTTCTCTCAGACCCTGAACTGACTGTTTGAGAGATGGATCAGGAAAATGCAGTGCCGGGCAGACAATGTATTAACTTTTCCAGTAAGAACTTTGTAAACATGAAAAAAAGATCATAAATAAAGATTCTTCTCGGTTCTTGACTCTCACTAAAAAATAGAACTTCTTTCCTTTTTCTTTTAACATTCTAAACATTGTGTGTTATTCACCCATTTTTTTAAAAAATCTAGATACAGCTACAGAAAGTTCACCTCGGCAATTTGCCCCAATTCAGGGGTATCTTGCAACATTAAATGAGTTCAGTAAAAAATTTCCTTCGCGTTTTTCACTGCTTGCTGTTTAGCAGACATACCCCATCCTGCAACATGGCTTATGCTTCCCTTGTATTTATTGGAGGCGTCATATTGACACCCATAATCTTTTTAACAGGCTTAGCATTAAAAGAGACCTGTTTTGTGGAAACAGGTGGCAAACTATATAACACAATTACTAGGCTATGCCTTTAAAATCTCACCGTTATTAGCAGTACTAAGGATAACAATGGAACATTTAAAGTTACAAAACTAACCCATATAACCCAGCACTTAAAAGTATATCCCATATATGGACACAGCTCTCCCCTTCACCAGCACTACTCCACATGAACATTCCTTACCTATTCCACATGAATGGGTGGAAACCTTGTTAAGTAAAAGTACATTAGCGAAGTTATTCTTTCTTACCTGGTGGCCATATATCAAAACACTAGACTGAACTACACAATTAAAACTAATGTCTATTTTTGAATTTACAGGCTGGTATCTGACTGGAGTTGTGGTGGGCCAACACCCATAGCCCAATAACGCCAACCTTCCAAAACCAAACACCTCAAATTTGTTACTCCCAACCCCGAACCAACTCAAAGCCCAAATACCTAGAATGCTTAGAGCATGTTTAGTTTAGATTAGCTTTGTGTATTTTGTTTATTGTTTTAAATGTTATATTATTTAATTTTCTTTACTACATCTTTCAAAAACAAAATGTCATGCAAGAAGCCAAAAAAAATTCTAATTTCTCTTTTTTTTTTTTTTAAACGTTGTCTATATTATACTAAAAGTCTAGAATTGCTTCATGACAATAAAAAGATTGAAACTAAAAGAGGCCTGTTTATCCCCTACGCTTCCATTTTTAAGCCCTCGCTGTGAGGTTAAAAAATAATCTAATAGTTTAACCTACTTTTATTTAACGAAAATGAATTAAATTTGGCTTGTCCGAATAATTTTTATTACAGCCAAACTGATTTGGATTCTGTCTGTGCTCATGCCTACAAATTAGTTACCATCAACACCTTTATTTAAACAAGATGAAAAAAAACCCGGACCTGGAACTGAGCCTTTCTCAGTATAACTAAAAAAAAACAACAATACTGAGGTAATTGTGGTAACATTTGGAACTCACTTGAAAAAGTCTTCTTTGCAATACACATTCCCTGCACGAGAGAAGCAGCGCTCAGTCAGAGGTATCTGACACTCGCAACACTTGAGACAAGCACTGTGCCAATGACGATCTAGAACCTTCAGGATAAATTTATCCAGGATGTGCTCGTTACATCCAGAGCAGCGAGGAATCTCTGTGTGGAAGAAGATATGGAAGAAAAGTTAGAATGTGGCAACATACGAATATAAAGCTGAATGCATTTAAAGTGATGAGTTCATTAGCCCCTTCTCTACCGAGCACTTGTAGATTAAAAAAATATTAGCATAACATTTATCTAAAGCAAGGGATGCATAGCTGGCATATACAGATTCATATAGTGCTGTCCAGGGCATCCCTGATTTAAACTACCAGGGACGCTCCGAGGGAAGTACCATACAACCTACTTATAGCATCGTAGCTATGTATAGGATTATTATTTAATGGCCCGTGTCATTGCCTTAGGGACAGCTAAGCTATTACTTTTATAAGAACTAGCGATTACTAAGATCACTTTATCACTGTCTATATTTTTTCTATTTATTCATATATATGTCATAACCTTTTCTTACTGTTTTATTCTATTAACTTCTACTGGGATTATCTATACAGTGGCACAACCTGTTTTATACTCTGTCACTTTAATGCCACTTTCAGAGGAGGTCTGCACATTCTTATTTTGTAATTGGAACTGTATGTTTCTTATTATATAGAAGTCTAGTAATAGCACTTTGTAGGGACAAGATGCTTACAATGTTAGTATATCTGTCCTGTGTCTGGCATCAGTTTTAACATTATTGCTCTTACTCTCTATTGATTAGAGCAGGCAGAGGCAACCTTCGGCACTGCAGATGTTTTGGACTACACCTCCCATGATGCTTTGCCAGCATTATGTGTCTAAGAGCATTATGGAGAATGTAGTCCACAACATCTGGAGTGCCGAAGGTTGCCTATCCCTGGATTAGAATGTACCCAATTGTCAGTTAATTCAGCACTTTTTAGAAACAGTTTATAGTTACTATGCATTGAATGCTCAATTAATGTTACAAATTTGAGAAAAAGCAGCTATCTAGGTTTCCTCTTCTAATTTGCACACGTTAGGAACGAGGCCTGACTCTATCATTGAACAATCAATGTGGTTTAATATGAGCTGGAATTCCAATCTCCTGTTTATAATAACACATTGTTCTATATAGAATTATATTTGTTGGCCATACTCCTGTAAAATAATTTATACTCCGCTAATTTTGTGTATATGCATTTTAGTGGTTGTTTTTAATTTGTTTACCTTTATTTGTAAATGGATGTTTATTGGCTATGGTATCATGTATAGAAATAATTGGATATCTTTGCTAAGAATAGATGCTTCACAGTGTCTCAAACTTGTCTAATATTGGACTAGACATTAATTTATTTCCATTGACCTGCTTGGTGGTCTTCTCTCTCTTTCATAGTCTCTCTTTTTCATTAAGTGCATTGTGCAAGTAAGTAAGTTGTAATATGTTTCCAGTTTAACTATATTCACCAATTGGCTATTTTGGTCTAAAATAGAGTAATTTTTATTTTGAGTACCCCATAAATCCCTGGTTTGTAAATAAAACCCTTTCGTACACTGTGTTATTGGAAGCAATGAAATTCATGCTATCTTAGCCTCATCTCAGAAAAAAGGAAGCTGGGCAAGAAGTGGTGCCAATAGCCCTGGGTATTATTAGATAGCAAAACACCAGTGGCTTCATAACATGTTCACCACAGGGTACGTAGCATGGTCCCTCCCATATATATTAAACTAAGCCCCCCTTAAAACTAGCAGCGATTCCATGCCCTAAGTCCAACCCTTAACTCCATCTTCTATAAATCACATTGTGACACCAAGTCTTGGAATGAATTCAGAGATTTATATAAACTGATATTTATAAACTCCACACCTGCTATATCAACCTCAACTCATTCTGTATTAACCCATCACTTCACTGTGTTAGAATCCTGCTTCTATATAGTGCATTAAAGTGACACTGTCACAATTTGGGGATTTTATTTTTGTCTCTGGGCTAACAATGCATGGTGACAAACTTAGACCCAGCACATTCAAGACCACCCTTGGTGTTCCTGAATCTTCCAGAACCCCCACCCTCCCCCCCACCCCACCCCACCCCCCCAGCAAAGCTCCAGTCAGCACTTCTCAGAAACTGGCAAGATGTCTATTGCCTCCATAGTTGAAATCATCAATCTTAATGACTTCAGCCAATCCATTGCTTTCCCATAAGAAAGCTAGAGAGTAGCTCAGTGACTGCACCTAGAGGTGCTACTAGGCATTGCATTTTTTCTGAAAAGGCAGCCTTTACAGTGCAAACGCTGCTGGGATAGGCTATAGACACCAGAACTACTAGATTAAGCTGTAGTGGTTCTGGTGACTATAGTGTCCCTTTTAACCCCATTTTATTGCAGAAGTTTGGTCCTTAAGGGGTTAAGAGTCAGTAACCAAAAACAATTTAAGGTCTGTTTATAACAAAACACATGAATGCAATTATACATTCAGATATACAAATATAGTAAAAGTAGTTATTTTGTACATAATTGTAACAATGTACATTCTGATCATTTCATACTGCATTGAGTTCGTCCTCTCCACCCCCATGGAGCAATGGTGGCCCTAAAGTCAACTTACTACATCATAGTGCCTCTTATTACCTAAACGGACACTATAGGCACCCATATCATTAATCAATGAAGTGGTCTGGGTGCTATGTCCTTATCTTTTTAGCCCTACTACTGTAGGAAGAGAAACGTTTCCTTTGCAGTGTTAACATTCATCAAGAAGGCAGCCACTTGAGGCGCTTCAGCCCCAATAGCTGAGTTAAACTTGGCTATTTAGTCAGATGCTCTCACAGAGCATTTGATTGACACAGCAAGACATTATGCCAGTCATGTGTTCTAGCCTCCCGATGTTTCTATATGGGGAAATATTGGATTAGCTGAGCTACACTGATGATCTCAGCCAAAATGGTGGAGGCGATCATGGAGACCGGCGTGTTGAGGGCTGAGAGGTAATTATTACCAAACTCTCACACGTGGCAGGCAGAGGGACCTATATAGGTGTCAGGACCAGGGCCGGATTAACATAGGGGCTGATGGAGCTGCAGCTCCAGGCCCAGGCCCATGGAATAGGCCCATTTAAAAAAAAAAAAAAAAAAATTTTTTTTTTTACACACTACTCTTAGGTTTGCCACCTGACTGGTATTTTAATGGCACAGATGGTATTTGAGGCTGCCTGGTCGTGCCGGTATTGCAGTAATACCGGCAATACAAATGCAGGTCATTTTCTCAGAATAAATGGAAATTACTCTGCAATACCAGCACCAGCCAGTAGGGGTCACTGTGTGTGGAGAGAGGCAGGGATAGGAAGTTACAGAATATCCCTGCCTCTCTCTACTACTCACTGATCCGTGGGGGAGCAGCTACACAGCACAGAGAGTCCAGACAGCAGCTCTACAGCTCAGGTAAGTGAGGGATGGGGGGAAAGGCAGCAGGGACACATGGGGACACTGAGACACTAGGGGACACATGGAGACACTAGGGGACATATGGGGACACTGAGACACTAGGGGACACAAACACTAGCACACAGACACTGGGAGACCTGGGAACACTGAGACACTTGGGGACACTGAGACATTAGGGGACACTGAGACACTTGGGGACATATGGGGACACAGACACTAGGGAACACATGGGGACACAGACACTAGGGGACACTGAGACACTAGGACACATGGGGACACAGACACTAGGAGACCTGGGGACACAGACACTTGGGGACACTGGAAAACATGGGGACACAGACACATGGGGACACTGGGACACATGGGGATGCTGAGACACATGGGGATGCTGTGAGACATAGGGACATTGGGACACCGCGACACTATGTCCCCCAGCCAATGTCCCTAGTGTCTCAGTGTCCCCAAGTCTCCCAGTGTCTGTGTCCCATGTCTCTCAGTGTGCCTTGTGTCCCAGTGTCCCCATGTCTATGTCCACAACTGTCCCCATGTCTCCCCAAGTGTCTGTCTCCCAGACAGTGTCCACTAGTCTCCCAGTATCCCCTAGTTTCCCAGTGTCCCCTAGTCTCCCAGTGTCTGTGTCCCTAGTGTCTTAGTGTCCCCAGATGTTTCAGTGTCTCCATGTCTCCCAGTGTCTATGTTCCTAGTGTCTCAGTGTGCCTGGTGACCCCATGTCTCCCAGTGTCCCTATATGTCCCAGTGTCCACATGTCTGTCCCCATGTCTCCCAGTGTCCCCAAGTGTCTGTCTCCCAGCCAGTGTCCCCTAGTCTCCCAGTGTCCCCTAGTCTCCCAGTGTTTGTGTTCCCATGTCTGTTTCCCTAGTGTCTTAGTGTCCCCAAATGTTTCAGTGTCCCCATGTCTCCCAGTGTCTGTGTCCCTAGGGTCTCAGTGTCCCCATTTCTCCCAGTTTCCCTAAATGTCTCAGTGTCCCCATGTCTCCCAGCGTTTCCATGTCTCTGTGTCCCCGGGTCTCTCAGTGTCCCCATGTCTCTCAGTGTCCCCAGTATCCTAGTGACATGGGGACACACTGAGACATTGGGACACTGGAAGAAATGGGGACACAGACACTGGGAGACTAGGGGACTGGGCGACATGGGGACACTGACACTGTGATACATAGGGACACTGAGACACTGGGTGACTTGCAAGACTGAGACACTGGGAGCAATCCATCTATACAGCAGAATCAAACTGTGAGTAGTTTGTTGGTGATTTTACAGAATTTTCTCTGATGTCACTCCTTGTGATTTACATCATGTGATGTCACGCATAACTAATTATACAAATGATTAAGGCTGGTATTTTTTTCCAAGAAAGGTGGCAACCTTAACTACTCTTCACATACTCTTGCTTAAAGGAGCACTATAGTGTCAGGAACACTATCATGTATTTCTTACCCTATTATGTTAAAAACACCACCCTGGCCCCTTCTTGCCTCCCTAAATATAGTAAAATATTACTTGTATTCAATTCTGCAGCTGCTGGCTCAGAAGTGGTGATCTGAGCAAATTACAATACTTCCCCATAGGATTGTCTGAGACTGTCAAATAGGCAGATCAGGGGCAGAGCCAGCACAAGTCCAACATAGCCCTGGCAAATCAGCATCTCCTCATAAAGATAAATTGAATCAATGCATCTCTATGAGGAAAGTTCAGTGTCTGCATGCAAAGGGTGGAGACACTGAATGGCAGTGCTGCATACTAGGCAGTACTGCCCCAGGAAGCACCTCTAGCAGCCATCTAATGAGTGGCCAGTGGAGTTATTTTCTCTGAAAAGACAGTGTTTACTGCAAAAAGCCTGAATGGAATGATTCTACTTACCAAATACAATAAGCTGTAGTTGTTCTGGTGATTATAGTGCCCCTTTAAGTTTGGAAGCTTAAGAGGGATGTATGGGAACAAAACTTGTGTGCACTGACTGACATTAAAGTTAGTTTAGGTAATGCAGACGTTGGTCTCTCTAACACTGTGGCATGTCCCTTTTCTTCTACACTCACTACAGACACCTTTTCTCTGTCTCAGACTATATACCAGGAACTTCTGCCTGCTAGTAAGAAGGTAAGGAGACAAGTGGACCAGCGAGTGCTAGGGGACAGTCCTTAGAAAGAGTGAGCGCATCATTAGACGCATTTATGTCAAGTCAAGGTGCTGCCTGCATAGTATGCCCTTAGTTGGGCAGCCTGCAGGATTGGCAGGAAGCCTGACATGCATTCATGCCAGGCTGACCTTCCAATTCTTTGGACAAACATGCCCCTTTTTGGGCATGTTCGCCCCTTTTGGCAGGTCTTGTCACGTGATTCGTGCCAGTGGCACACCCTTTTACCCCGCCCATTGACTTCCTGCTTCACTGGACTCTGCTGTTAGGGGTTATGGACTTACTTGAAAGATGAAAGCATAAATTAGAGAGAAATTAGCATAGAGTATGTGTTTTCTTATAGCTGCATCCTATGAATTTCCCTCCAGCACCATCTCCATCAGATACATGAGGCTTGGGAGGTATGATTGTTTTAGTGTTTTTGGTGGATAAGATTCCATAATTAGGCCCATCATAACTGTCAGCACCAGGCCCACTGTGCGCTTAATCCGGCCCTGGTCAGGACAATATGGTTCTATAGCATTAGGAATACATCTTTGTACTTGTACTTTTGTACTTGTACTTTATGGTACTGTCACCCATTGAAATGTAATGAAGGTATATCAGACATAGAATCATTAAGAGATAATTTGCTGTATAGATTTGAGGAAAAAGTACCATGTAATGGTCTGTGTACCAGTGGAAGTGAAGAATTATGCAAGTGCGGAAAGAATGTAACAATAGACGGCTGCTCTCCCTTCAATAACAGTTTAATATTACCCAGGATAGAAGTCATTAGCATCTGCATTTATTAGAAGCAATATGCTGGCAGATCACACAGTCATGATGTTCTCTGTAAGGAAAATAAATGGTTTTCAGATTTGCTATGAAGGCCTCGGGAATGACTGTATTTTCAGCCATTAATGTGAAATCTTGATCTAGAAAGTCGAAAACACTTAATCAAATGTTTATGAAAAAAAAAAAAATCACAGATTACAGAACGGAATAATGTATTAAACCCAATGATATGCCAACAGGAGAGTATGAGCGAGCAGTGTATGGCATTTATATTCTGAGCACTTTATCACGCTGGTTACTACATTACAAAGGTGTCTCTGGTGTCTCTGGGTTCCAAAGGGGTTACATTGCCGTTCCTTTTACATTTACTATGTATACAGCTTATATTTTAATATGTCAAACATTAAACAGATTTGAAAAATTAACCCGTGTGTATAGGCAATGTTAACATAATATACACATTATAAATTTAACATCAACACAATATATTTAAATTGCATTTCTAGCATATCTGGGTGTCCAATTGTGTACTTTAGATGTTAAAGTGGCTCTGCCACAAGTTCCCAATATTTTATAAAGATGTAATCTTTGTGAAATACTGATGTTGACTTGGAACTTCTTTGAAACTCCAATGCAACTTAATAATATCATACGTACGAACTATGTTGTCTTATGGTAAAGCCTGAGATTGACAAAGGGCGCAGTCTGCTGACAATTTTAGTCCTATCCAAGAAGCCGTCATAAGTACAGCACTGATTGGGCTCCTGGCATCTCCCAGAAGCTGATGAAGGTCTACAGGAAGAACATGGCGGCTGTCATGAGAGACAGTTTCAGGTAAATAATCCAAGCTATTGGGGACCAAACCCACCCATCTAAAAAACCTTAAGTACATTAAAAAAAAAAGTGACCCCAAGAACTCAGCTTTACTAAAGATAAGACTCATATACAGACACTTTATAGCTACAGAAGTACTTGGGAACTCCCACTCTGAACCAGACATAAGTAACACTAATAAGAAGCCCTGTGATTCCATTACCATTTAGTATGGTAATTATTTATTGCAGTGCTACACTGATTGAACAGCCCTTCTTTGCGCCTGTGAAAGCATTCATTTAGTTGTCGGTAAGCAGATTGTACTTAGGGAAGATTCAATGGCTCAAAAATGTTTTGTTTTTTTGTCCGGTTTTAGGAGTATAGAGTAGGTTAGGACCAACTCAAGCAAGTATAGATATTCGCTGGTGTTTCAAAATACTATTATTTTCCTGTAATAGAATGCATGCAGAGCAAGTGGTGGATTTAGGTATTATTATATTCGATATGTTTGTCTTTTTCAAGCTGCCTTTCTATCTTAAAGCTACCCTATAATACAATGTTTATTCACCGTTACAATACACATAATTATATACCATTGCATTAAAGGGTTACTCCAAGCTCCATCGCCAATTCAGATATTTGAAGTGGCCATGGTGCCTGTTTTTTTGGTTGGACTAACCTTTTAACTCGTGTTCCCATGCCATGACCTTAAATAAAGAATAAAAATAAATTGACGTTGATTTCTAGAAATAGGAATTAAACAAATGCATGGAGGAGATTACACATACAAACAGTAAGAATTCAGGTAAGAGTGTTTGTGCTGAGTGTAGCCATTGGAATGTTAGCATTACCTAGTTGCAAAACCTCATATTCCTATGTTTTGAATGAGATATATTACTGTGAGAACTATGGCAATAGAAGTACGCTGCTCGACAGGAAAGAACTTGTATCAAATAAAGAGAGAATTCAGTTGTAAAAATGAGGAACATGAAGAAACAATATACAGGGTAATTATAATCTCGTGTTAATAATAATGATCATTATCAGCATATTAACTACTGCTGATAAGCCATTAGCAATATCAGTAACAATCCCATAATCCACCATTATCTGAATGGTAAGAAATGTAATTTAAACACACAATCGGAGATATCAAAGCTATAAAGTTTCCACTCAACATGTAAAAAGAACTATGAAAGAACTATGAAAGTAACTGACAAATTCTGCAGGAACAAAATAGTCCGAATGATTTTCATAAGTGACATTTGTTAACAATTAGGCTTATGAATCAATTAAAAGACAATGAAGCACTATAACCACAATACAAAATGGGCAAACCTATAATGACAGAAATACACATGTGAACGATTGCTGCTGAAATGTGAAATGATAATTTTAATGTACTTTAAAAGAACACTATACTACAGAGTTTGCCAATCTATAGGTGTGTGTGTGTGCATCTGTGTGTCCTGTGAAGGTTTGAAAGCTGGGTTATAATTACCTGTCTTCCTTCACCACGTTGATCCCTGCAGCCTCTCAGAAATCATCAAGACTGATGTTTTATATTGAAGAGTCAAAACTAAAGGACCACTGCACCATGACAACTTCATTGAGATGAAGTGGTCTTGGTGCCGTTAGTGGACCTTTAAAGAAACACACACACTATAATGTTCATATGAAACACAATGCATTAATTACACACCTGTAACATATTAGCATCACCAATGCACTTTGCTAAGTGTAACCTTTAACCTAAGAAGGAAAGCACCTGGTGTTTTTTTAGGTTAACCTTTCGGTACCAAATCATGAGCTTGATAAGGATTTTTAACTGGCATTTCTGGCAGGAAAATTAATTTTGGACTTTGATGACTATGAAAATGTGAAATCTTGAGATTCCAGCTAAACGTCAGAAATTGTGAAATACTCCATAGTCATTTTACACATGAATTACACCTAGATTATAACATGTCCACTGTTGCATGAAACCTGTGTCACTAGCAGTGCAGCTCAACTTTGAAGATTTCCATGCAACGTCATTAATACCAGGGCTGCCACTGAGGAATGGGTATTTCAGTAAGAGCCTATGATGTGCATCCCCCTGAATTCTAGCTTTACTATAGCTGACTTCAGTATAATAACTGACCTGCCATAGCCTTTAGTTTGTATCAGTGTGACTGAAACATACAGTCTCTAGTTCTGCCCTGGCTGATCTAAATGTGGTGTGGATATAATAAGGGAGTCCAGGTGCCCGGTGGTGGTGTGCGGATGCACACGGGGCAGGGTATGTTAAGATGGCTATGTGAGAAGTCAATGGACGGATGTAAATACTTATGGCAGAGCTCCAGATGGATAGGTTGGAGTTGGAATGTGGATGAATAAGATTATTATAACAGGGCTCATCAACTATTAACTATCAGCTATAGTGTTTAACACCTATATTATTCACCTCGAAGAACTTATAGATAGAGACCTGTTTTTTATTTTTATTGGCATAATATCTCAATGGCTACACTCATCATGCACTCATCATTGAGATATCATAGTGGCAGAAAAATATGCGTCTCCCTTCGCAGCAGTACTCAGAGACATCCACACAAAAAAATAACCCCCCCCTCCCCTTAATCTCAATGCGGACAAAACTAAACTAATGTTTTGTAAGGAATGGCCATAACCTATTCAGACCAGCACGGCTAAAAATGGAAAACTAAGGCAGGCATTAGGCACCAGCTCAACACCCATCATATTTGCATTCCTTTCCCCAAGCGAAATAGGTCAAACTGAATATAGTTGGACAATGTAGCAGGACTGAGATGTACAATCTGTATACCTGGGGTATGATGAACATTCTATGCACAAAATAGCGGGTCGTCAGGGTCTACAAAGAGAGTGAACTGTAGTGGACATGGTGTACAATCAAAAACAATGGACTGAAAGTAAAGGGATTGGGGAGAGGCTTTCAGGGTGTGCTAGAAGTCCAGAATTGTATGTTTGTATTGGTGCCCAATGATATATGATGTTAGCCTTGAACCCTGCATCCACCCTCACAGTACTGATTGCTTTATACCAGATTTCAGTCCTATCCCATTAGTCAAACATTTTACAGCTGATTTCAGTCCTATTCCCATTAGTCAAACATTCATCCTGAGGGAGTTACATCCCAGACATCCTATTTGTCACCACACCAAGGCAATGCCTTTTACTTGTATCCTGCTGTGTAATAGAAGATCAGAGCTTTATACCCCGATATGTAAAGCACATTCACACTAATCATATCGGATAGTAGCTGGAAAATATGGAACACTGTTACAGAAATGTTATTTACAATATATAAAATGGTTGGCTTTCCATTTAATTTCATATATTTTGTGTTACACAGTCAAGGTTATTTACTAAACCATAAATTGTCTGGAACTGGAAATCTAGGCCAAAGCAGCCGACTAGATAATGTGCTATTTCGTGGTGAGTTTGAAACAATTCACAGTTGTTTAATGAAGGATCCTGACGAAGATAAACATTTGTGAATCCTTCAGTATTACTGGTATGTCTGAACTAATTTCATTTAAAATGTTGGAACAATGTGCTCGTATACACAAAACAGTTTCATTTCTGTGGTAAGTAAACAAATAGTCTGTATCGGTCATTGAAAGTTATATTAAATGTTTATCCAATTTTATGTCAAGTTAATACAGACATAACCACAAATTGATAACAATCTGTAACTATTGCATTAGTGCATTGGTTGCAAGTATTATATCTATGTCCACAGGAAGAAACAAGTTCTGCAGTTATACATCTCTTGGAACTTTAGTTATAGTTGCCTAATTTGATAGCTAAGGGATTATGTGTAATAATGTGCTGTGTCCCTCTCTGTCCTGACTGAAGCCAACAGGGTATGATGCCACCACTTCCTTGACTCCATTATTAATTAAGCACAGCTGCACCAGAGTGGGAAAAGAAACATAGAATCATAGAAACATAGAATGTGAAGGCAGATAAGAACCATTCGGCCCATCTAGTCTGCCCAATTTTCTAAATACTTTCATTAGTCCCTGGCCTTATCTTATAGTTAGGATAGCCTTATGCCTATCCCACACATGCTTAGACTCCTTTACTATGTTAACCTCTACCACTTCAGCTGGAAGGCTATTCCATGTATCTACTACCCTCTCTGTAAAGTAATACTTTGTGAAATTATTTTTGAACCTTTCCCCTCTAAAAAGGGTACCCAGACTATGGTAAACAACATACCCAGTACTCCTGAGAAGTCTCCACCTTCCGTTCCTGAGACATCTGCACCTCCTCCTGTAATTACTTTTATTGACACCATCACTACTTCCTGCAAGCCCAAATAAGACCTACTTTCAGATTGTGCCTTTGCTTCTAATGGTCCATACTAAAGATTTACTACAGTTCGAGAAGGCATTGCTAGGCGCAAATTCCGATCCTGCTGAGGTATGAGAAGTACTTCACCACCTACATCAAAGACCTTGACTGCTCTCCAGCTATACCAGAAGCTGGTACTATGGAGCCTCACACTGATCAGGGACTCCACTCTTTGGACTTTGACTACAAGGACTTTCTTGATTCAGATAGTGAAACCGACAATGCGTACTGCCATCATAAAGAGCCTGTTCATGCCCAGGGCGTTCTTAAAACCATAACATGGTCACCCCAGAAGTGCCCAACAGGGGATTTGGACCTGGGTACTTTGCAGTCCTGGGCCTGCTTTACTGCCCTTAAGCCATAGGAGCTCCTAGTATGATGATCAGTGCCATCAAAGGTTCTGATCTCCCTGGTGCCTCAAACTAGCTATATTTTTTATTTATTTATTACTGGTATTTATAAAGCGCCAACAGATTCTGCAGTGCTGTACAAGTAGTGGAGAACGTACAATATACACAGACAAATACAAGAGGTATAGAGAACCCTGCCCGCAAGCTGATAACAAGCCATTGTAGCTCTTTTATACAAAGTGATTATCTAGATTGCCCGTGAGCTTACAATCTAAAGGATACAAAGGGGATTTGAGACAAGAGGTAGCAGGGGACAAGACCTCTGGCTCATTGCCTAGAATACCACATGTTAGGCTTACTCAAGTGTGTCCATGCACACCATTATGCTGGGTCAAATTGTCGTCCCAGTCCCTATAAGGTTTCAATGGTAAGTTCTGTATGTGTTTAGGTTAGTCTGTTATATATTTATTTATTTTTATTAATATCAACAGTTATTATGGGATCAAAATGTGCAGTATCTAATTTTTAAATTAGTATATTTTAATTAACTTTTAAATTGCAGTTTTTCTTCAAATGCACATCCTAATACGATCTGCCAAAAAAAGCCCAAAATCTATACTATATATACTATAGATATACTATAGAAAATACATATAAATGTAAATGTTTTCTTCCTTGCATGCTCAGTGCTTCATGTTTGCCTTTATCTTATTGCGATGTGCAGTATTAGCAGTAGTAGCAGTATTTTATTGTGGTTGCGCTATTGATGGCTGGAGAGTAAATATTTCATTAAACTGGACCCCTAGGAAAACAAAGGTCAAGAAAGAGATGTAAATATAAGTTTCTATGACAAGTGGGGTCATTGGGTGCTGTGGATCAATAATATTCAGTGATTTATTCTGAAACAAAAAAAAAAGTTATTCTTATTCTTTTTTAGACAGTACGTGGCTCTGATGTTCTATGGCAGTAACCAAGTCAGTGATAAAAAACAGAACTATATTAATGCAAGTACCAGTTTTGTTTCTTAGTCCACCATGTTGCAATTTTAATAATGGAGTTTAGAAATATATATTTATGTATTATAGAAGAAAATGCAAAATACAGCAATGACCGAATAAGAATTTCTGCTGCCCCCAGGACCAAGTGTTATCAAATACCCTCCCCTCCTGATACGTTTTCATTTCTCCATATAAACATATCTGGATATTTATGAAGATAGACAGATAGATAGATAGATAGATAGATAGATAGAATATATATTAAACAATTTACTATATATACTCCCCAAAAAAGCATGCATGTATTTTCATTTGGATGTTTTCTTTTAGGTTATATAAAAACGTACAAAAGCTGCAGAGCTGCTATCTGCAGCTTTCACAAACCTATATTTCTTACCCCAGCACAGATTTTCACGCTGTGCCGGGGAATTGACCAGACGCTTGTCATTGAAAGCAGCAAGCGCACTCGCAATCTTATACTCTCAATGAGAAGTAATAAAGCCCAATTTTTATTTTATTTTTTTTGTAAGGAATAAAGAGCAATACATGTGTAGTTACACACACACCACATTTTTGCAAAGAAAATGTAATTAATGAGGAGCAGAAGGGGATGATGGGGAGATATGGATGATATTGTGGTCAGTTTTGGTGTATAGATCATGCCTCTGAAGTTTCACTGCCATTTAGGAGTTAATTCACTTTTGTTTCTGTTTATGCAGCCCTAGCCACACTTCCCTGGCTGTGGCTCACACAGTCTGCGCGAAAACAAAATGGTTTTATTTTCAATCAAAGTTAACTTACTTGAAAAGTTTTTATCTCCTGCTCTTTAAATTGAACTTTAATTACTCACATGAGGCTCATGCAGAGTCTAACAAGCTATTAACAGAGCAGGAGATAAAGAAATTTCAAATTTCCAGGCAACACTATGGACGCCTATTGTGGCCATGTGACCGTTCTTTCAGAGTGATCACATGGCCCACAGGGTGCCTAATTTGCAGAGGGGGGACTGTCTGAGCCATCAGACAGTCCCCCCAGATGGAGAGCAAGACCGATCGCCGGCGGGGGAATGGGGCGATCAGGTAAGTAATTAGGAATACCTTGGACGTACTAGGTACGTCTGAGGTCCGGGGGGGGGGGGGTTTACTTATATTTTATTTGTAAAAAATTTTATTTTATTAATTTTACTTAAGGATTTTGCTTTGTTTCTCATGGTAGCTCTGTTTGGAATGGAAATAAACTGTACAAAAAAGATGGTTTGCATCTTTTTTAAAAGGGAACAAATGTTCTTAGTGAGCAGTTCAGAGGTTTTGCTAGAATTTATTTAAACCTGTACGTGAAAGATAGCATTAAATCTAGCCTAATAAAAGTTAGTAAGCCAAACAAAGAGTTCGTTTGGGCTACGTTAGAATTTGGGAATCACACAGTAACTCGTGTGGGTGTGATTTATAGGCCCCCAGGACAAATAGAAGAGTTAGATGATCTACTACTTGAGAAAATAGCTAAAATGACAATGAAGGGGGAAGTTATCATCATGGGTGACTTTAATCTTTCCGATGTGAAGTGGAAAACCAAAATAGCTGCTTGTGCCAGGAGAACACATATTCTAAACTCACTACTGGGATTGTCTCTAAAACAAGTCGTTGAGGAGCCAACTCGTAAAGAGGCCATACTAGATTTAGTGTTAACAAATGGAGATTTGGTATCAGATATTACTGTAGGTGAAAGTTTAGAATTCAGTGATCATCAGTCAGTGTGGTTTAATATAAGAACAGTGACTTAGTCACAAAAACAAACGTTTTAGACTTTGAAAAGAAAAACAGACTTTTCGAAAATTAAAAGATGTGTACAGGAGTCATTATCAGACTGGAGCAATTTAAATGGAGTCCAAGAGAAATGGGATTATTTAAAAGTTGCACTGCTGAAGGCATTTAAAAATTACATGAGCCTTGTCAGTAAAAGCAAAAAATTCAAGAAACCCTGGTGGTACTCCACAGATGTGGCTAAAATAGTAAAAAAAACAAAAAGTTAGCATTTAGTAATTATAAAAACGAAACCAAAATGAGGAAAATAGACAGATCTATAAGATTAGGCAGAAAGAGGCTAAGCAAGTTATAAGAGCTTCAAAATCACACACAGGAGAGGAAATAGCACAGTCAGTAAAAGAAAGGGGACAAAACATTTTTTAGATACATAAATGAAAAAAGGAAAGTAAAACAAGGATTAGTTAGATTAAAAACAAAAGAAGGAAGGTATGTAGAAGAGGATAAAGCTCTAGCTGACAGCCTCAATGAATATTTTTGTTCAGTATTTACAGATGAAAATAAAGGAAAGTAATTTGTTACATGTGAGTTTACAGAGAAATATGTTCTATTTCAACTGTCAAAAGTAAAGACACATAAGTCAATGGGGCCTGATGGAACACAGGAGTAGTCCCAGAAGATTGGAAGTTGGCGAATGTTGTGCCCATTCACAAGAAAGGTAGTAGGGAGGAGTCCGGCAACTATAGGCCAGTACGCCTTACTTCAGTAGTGGGGAAAGTAATGGAAACCATGTTAAAGGATAGTATTGTTGAACATCTAAAATCACATGGATTTCAAGATAAGAGACAACATGGGTTTACTTTAGGGAGATTATGCCAAACTTTTTTTTTTCCAATTTGACAATTTTTATTTTATCAGAGAACATGTTGGGGTACAGAAAGGAAAAAGGGGAGGGTATGCAGTTGAGGTACAATGCTTCAAGATACATTTTATACATTCGGGAACCAGGCCAGGTATTCAACTTTGTGGGAGTACCTCCCCCACTTTTTTGACCATGATCATGTACCCTGTCCGACTTGTCTGACCCTCATAACCTTGCGTTGAATGTGGGGTTGGGTAAGGGGGATGGGGGAAACAGGGGTTCGGGTATTGGGAGAAGAGATGGGGGAGCGGGCTGCAAGAGCACCGTATCACTCCATGTCTCCTCCTTGGTTGTCATACTTTGTTTGGTTCCTGCCTCTTGTCCCCTGGGTAACTATGTACAGTGTGGGTGGTTGTTCCGCATTTGCCTAATGAATTATTTGTCTTCAGCTGGGTTTATCACAATGCCTGTTTTCGAACCTTGGTGATAGGGTTTGTGGCCTCTCTGCGCCTGAGTGGTTAGGTAGTATTCGTGGTACCTTTTTTTTTTTTTTCTCCTCTTTCTTCCCCTTTGCTCTCGTTAGTGTTCGAGCCCCTCCCCCTCCTCAACCTTCTTCAGGTATGCCTCCCATATTCGCCTGGCGTCCCTTAAGTGGTGTGATGGGCGCATCAGCTGGCTAGTCTTCGTTTCATATGTTAGGTTTAGGGAGATCTGTTGGATAAGGCTAGATCTCTCCGGTGGCCTTGGTTGTTTCCACCCTCTGGCTATTAATAGGTTGGCAGCTATCAGTATGTGGTATGTTAGGCCAGCATGTGCTTTTGGGAGTGGGTCTAGGGATATGAAGAGTAGAGCAGTTTCTGGTTTCAGATTGTTTCCTGAGTTCAGTGCCCCCTTTAGCATCCCTTCAACTGTCCTCCAGTATCCCCTGATGGCCGCGCAGGTCCACCAAATGTGGAACATCGTGCCCTCATCTTGTAAACATCTCCAGCATAGCCGTGAGGTGTTGGGGTATATGTTTGCCAGTCTGGTTGGCACTAAATACCACCTATACTGGATCTTGCGCATTAGCTCTAGGTGGGATGCGCATCTGGATCTGCCTTTATGGGCTGTAAAAGCCTGATTCCATTGTTCCTTTGAGAAAGTTGTATTTAGGTCCCTATGCCATGCCTCTATGAATTTGTCTATCTGTGGTGGTGTCTGTTGAGTTGGGTTATTTAGTGTTGCATACATCAGGGAGAGCGGTTTCTTGGGCATTGTCCTAGACTCGCACGCTTTCTCTATGTGTTGCGCATATGTCTGGGTTGTCAGGGCAGTGGAGTCCGTTAGTATTCCTTTTAGTTGCAGATAGGAAAATATTGCTCTTTGTGGCAGGTCGTAACTGCGTTGTAAGTCTGGGAATGTCTCATTGTCCCTTGATTATAGAGTGTCTAACTAGCGTGCACCCTCGCTCAGCCCATATGCGATGGTCAAATGTGGGGTTTGCCAAGTGTATGCAGTATATTGGAGTTGTCATTTCTTTGTGTAACCTAATTGAGGTTTGATCGTATCCCAGTTAAGTAAGGTTCTTGTGGTGGCGGGTGTATCTGGGGCTATAAGTCGGTGTTCGTGATGCCAAACTTTTTTGATCTTTAAGTTTGGATTCCAATATTGTTGAATGGGTTAGGCAGTGGCTGAGTGACATGCACTAGAGGGTTGTAGTCAATGGAGTATATTCGAAGCACGGGCTTGTCACCAGTGGGGTACCTCAGGGATCTGTACTTGGACCCATTCTCTTTAACATTTTTATTAGTGATATTGCAGAAGGTCTTGATGGTAAGGTATGTCTTTTTGATGATGATACTAAGATATGTAACAGGGTTGATGTTCCAGGAGGGATAAGCCAAATTGCAAATGATTTAGGTAAATAGAAAAATGGTCAGAGTTGTGGCAACCGACATTTAATGTGGATAATGCAGAGTACAGAATATTTCAACATCTGAGGAAAGGGATTTAGGGGTAATTATTTCAGATGGCTTAAAGGTAGGCAGACAATGTAATAGAGCAGCAGGAAATTCTAGCAGAATGCTTGGTTGTATAGGGAGAGGTATTAGCAGTAGAAAGAGGGAAGTGCTCAAGCCATTGTAGAGAACACTGGTGAGACCTCACTTAGAGTATTGTACGCCGTACTGGAGACCGTATTGGAGACCGTATTGATACTTTAGAGAGAGTTCAGAGAAGGGCAACTAAACTGGTTAATGGATTGCAGGATAAAACTTACCAGGAAAGGTTAAAGGAACTTAACATGTATAGCTTGGGGGAAAGACGAGACAGGGGGGATATGATAGAAACATTTAAATATATAAAGAGAATCAAAACAGTAATGGAGGAGACTATATTTAAAAGAAGAAAATCTACCACAACAAGAGGATGTGGTCTTAAATTAGAGGGGCAAATGTTTAAAATTAATATCAGGAAGTATTACTTTACTAAGAGGGTAGTGGATGCATGGAATAGCTTTCCAGCTGAAGTGGTAGAGGTTAATACAGTAAAGGAGTTTAAGCATGCGTGGGACAGGCATAAGACTATCCTAGCTATAAGATAAGGCCAGGAACTAATGAAAGTATTTAGTAAATTAGGCAGACTAGATGGGCCAAAAGGTTCTTATCTGCCATCACATTCTATGTTGCTGAGTGCCTCGACCCCTCGAGGCACTCAGCAGACAAGCAGAGCATCAGAAGCCTGCCGGATGGCTTCCAATGCTCTGCTTCACTGCCGGGCGCCCGGCAGTCAGGGTAGGTATTGCAGGATGCCTCGACAGTGCTCAAGCTTCCAGCGCTCAAATTTGTTGCGGACATATCAGGTATGTCCGAGGTCGTTAACGACCCATTTTTTGCCAGACGTACTTGATACTACCGAGGTCACTAAGGGGTTAAAGAGACAGTCCTCTGCCCAAATATAAAATAAATTAAAATGACTGTTTAGTAGATATACCACCAATGAAATGCATGCATTTAAATATGCACATTTTCATTGGGGGTGAATCTAAAAACAGCTTGTAAAACCTGCAGTTCTCTTGTATGCTGCTTTTGCAAGACTTCCTCTTCTAGCCCTTCCAAAACTTTCTGGGCCTGTCCAATCACAGACTCCCCGATGCCACTCAATAAGAATTCTTTGCAAGGCAGGTGCTCTTTGAAATTGCTGCCTCCACTGAGCTAACCAAACCAGGAAGTAACAGATCCAATTGGCTGCTTGAAAGCCATGGGGGTGTTACCAGGTTAATTTATGAACATGTCAATTTCTATTGAAATCTGCACTTTTAGCAAAATGAAAAAATGAGGACACACTCTTGACACATAAAGCATTTCAGAAAGCTAAAGTACTTTAGGGGTCCAGAGCATATCTTTAGATCAGGGGATTGTTTGTGGTGTTCATTCTTCATGTACTAACATTACAGGGTTTTCCAATCAAGTGAGAATTTAAGGTGAGTTTAAAGCCAAAATACCTGAACTGAAAGCTTAGCTGACTTGGACAATCTTTCCAGTTTGGCTATTTTGGCTTTAAAAATTAGACATTCAGTCACATTTGAATTCCTGACTATTCTGACTCAAGTGAATATGCCTGTTAGAGAATTCAATATTCAATATACTGTATTTAGTAAAGTGGAAATTCTGAGAGAGTTTCAACGTCACGGTAAAAATTGTCACACTGAAAACATTCCTTCAGTCAGCTATTTCCATTTTTAGCTGCTTTTCCTTAAATTTGAAATTCACTTTGAATTCTCAGTCTAGTGAATAATCCTGCTAGAAGAAAAATACTTTAATCATTTAACCAGTGCTCCAAAATACTTGTACGTGTCCCTCCTCATCACCCAGGGAAAGTGCTCTACTGCAGTAACCATCATTCATACATGGCCACATTAAAGCACCTTGGACATAGACTCCATGAAATTTCTAGATTTACATAAAATTATCTGGAAACATAGATAGAGAATTGAAACAGTTCTTGACAAATATTGAAATTCACCTGAATGGTTTACAATTTCCTTTGTTTAGATTACATCGCAAAACACACCTAGATCAGGGGTGCCCAAACGTTAGATCCCCAGATGTTGTAGTACTACAACTCCTACGAAGCTTTGCTTGTCTTTAGAATGACAAGACATCATGGAAGCTGTCGTTTTAAAACATCTGGGCTCTCCTGCTATAGATGAAGGCAAAGAATAATATAATGCTTTCTCTTAATATGTCTAATAAATATGTGGAGTATGTATTCTAACTATGCACTCACATTAAACTGAGCATAAAACGTGCTCCGTGTGGACCACATAACTGTGAAATATACAGAATTATAAACGCTTCAACTACTTGTGTTTCGTCAACCAGTCTGTAACTAGAAAACACAAATAGTGGAAGCATCCTGGCCTCACAGATTTTAATATTTGTATTATTATTTTTTTTAAAACATGAATATCATTCTTTTCTTTCTCATTATATGCAGCCCAATCTCTGTCAATATAATGTGGTAAATTAATGTTCCCCGGCTCATGTTTCTGGAAAACATCTACCTACACAAATACTCCCAAATACCTGAAGCATCAAGATTCAGGCTCAGACAGTTTAGTTTAAGTGCATGTTTTGAAGACATATGTCACATATTCAGATATGTTGGCAATATTTAGTCACAAAAACAATATTTTTTTCTGGTCTCTCTGTTACAAGTCTTGGGGGATGTATAATGAACACTGAAAAATGAAAATTGTTAAGTGTTCAGTTTAAGTTTTTGTTTAGAATTAATGTTGTTTATATTTCGCCATTTGTTAATTTAAATGATTTGTGCAAATCAATTACCTAATCACGGTGAGAATCCCATAGGAGCCATTGCAAATAATTGATTCCATTAATTGCTCCTGCATATGAATGCCACATGCTGTCAGACACTTTTATGACAGTATGACCAGATGTCCTCCTCAACCCAGAATAATTATTGAGAATGTGTACCACAAGACAGAACTGCTGTTTGGTTCCTGATTAGCAGGGAAATTTTCCATCCAACTCCCAATAACATACATTAATCACCAAGACCCTTTTATTAGTCCAGGTCAAAATCACAGAGTACAGGTACTAGACTTTTAGGAAGAAAGTCATACAAGTACATACTTAAAGGGACACTATAGGCACCTAGACCACTTCATTTCATTGAAGAGGTCTGGGTGCAGTGTCCTTGTTCGAACTTAGTCGTGCAATGTGAATCATTGCAGGTTTACAGAAACTGCAATGCTTACCTTGCAGGAGTAAAACTGTTTCTAGCAGCTGTCAATCAGTTTTTTAAACCTTTACATGCCGGAGGGGGTCGCGAGGGATGGGGGACCAGAGGGCACTATAGTGTTAGGAATAAAACGTTATATTCCTAACACTATAGAACCCCATTAAGTGAGATTCTGGTGGGAGGGGCATAAAGGGGTCGGTTTAGTGATGCCGTTGCGTTATGTCTCCACGGAATTACTTGCAGGTCTGGATTGCGTAAATGCACGTCAGGTTGTCTGCCAATCAAGCCAGCCAGCCCATTAAGAGCAGCACATGCAGGAAGCACTGTTTCTGTTCTCTCTGTCCAAGTGATGCACTTGCACTCAATGTTTTGGGGACAGATCCCTGATGTCCCCAAAAGCAGGACTGTACCGACGAAATTGGGATGGTTGGGAGGCATGAGCAATTATGACCTCCTGACGTATTTCAATCAGATTTATTCACACGAGGTAATTTACTAAATTGAAAATTGTCAGGAATTCAAAGTGATTTGAAACAATACTCCCAGTCAACTATACTTCCGTCTCAACTACTTTGCCCTTAAATATGAAATTCACTTGGAATTCTCAACAATGCTCACTTTAGTGAATAATCCTGATTGTTGTCCAGTGTGATATATTGATTTTGATAATTTAAGTGTAAACATTTGGAAAGGAAACCTAGAAATGGATTGACACATTCAGGAAATAAAGAAATTATGAAAAATGCATTGTGCATAGTGCACTGTCATAGTAGTATCAAGTGTACAGTAGCACCTGTCACAAAACGTTCTATAGCAATATGAAATGTCTCAAAGCTTCAAACCAAACACACAGAAAACATCTTGAAGGAAGGAAGATGCTATCACACACTCCAGATTTAGGTGTTGGTCTGAATATTTAAGGAATTAATAGAATAAGGCACCAGTTTTTAGGGCAAAATGCCTCATTCATTAATATTGAAAGATAAAAGGGGAATTGGCGATAATCCACTGGATAGCCTTCCTGGCACTGTCAAAGGAGTAATGAAAACCGTGTTTACCAGTTTTTTCATCGGATGTCTCACCGGTTTGGGAATCATCTAAAGAGAAACCACTCCAACATAAACTAAAAAGATAGCTTGAGTTTAACAAAATTAACGCTGGAACCAGTTTCAAATAACACATGAAAGTTTGGTCAGCTCCATAGACAGTGGATTAAGTAATTAAGTAAATTATTCAATTCTACGCCATTCGTGTGCATGTTTGTGGCTGTAGTGGTTATGGTGCTTGGAGGGTTCATGTAAGGATCGGGAGTATCCAACATTTTCAGATATTTTCCTTTCAATGTGCTATCTTGGTAAAGGCGTTCCGCCAAAACATTGGGGGCATTTCTTCTTTCTTTCCTTGGATATTCTCATTTTCTTATAATTCTCTTGTATTCCTTATTTTGGTATTTTGTTTTGTAGTTGTTTTGGTACCCAATGTTTTAGTCTATATTGTATGATAATATTTATTTTACCATTTTTTCTGAGGTTTTCTATTTCTTCTTTCTTATTTGTTCACGTTTTACTTTGTATTCTTTGCACTGATATGTGTTATTCATGTACATGGTTTTTTTCATGATGTACAGATAATTAGCCCTATTTATCTTTATTTATGTTTTAATGTTATTCATAGGTACCATGCAAATTTGTTTTTTATAATAAAGTTTTTACTGGTTGTGCCCCTCATTCTGTATTGAACTTTAATACGCTTTAGACAAAAGATGCAGCTTTTTAGATTCACCCCCAATTAAAAAATGCATAATTAAATCCATGCATGTTTTAATTTGGAATGTTTCTACTAAACATTGATTTAAAAAAAATATATATTTTGTATGTTGGAATTGGAGAGTCCTTTCAATGGGGGGGCTGCAGCATGAATTACAAATAACCATGCCCCCTTAAACATCCCCCATCAGACTTTGAAATAAGGCTTCACTGCTAATAAAAAAAAACCACAAATGTATCCTTCCTGCCAAAATGCTTTTATATTATTATTTAACCTCTTAAGGACCAAATGATACAGCATTGCTTTTATCACAGCCTAGTCCCCAAAGACGATATGCCATTTTTGAATGTCCTGTTGATGTTTTATTTTAATACCGGCATGAGATATATTGAAAGACGATCTTTAAGGATCAGAATGTTCTTTAAAAAGTATTAGTCGCTGAGAGGTTAAGATGCAAAAGGCATTTTAAAGTACTGATGCATCTTAAACCCTCCTGGGATTATTGCCCTGTCTGCACTGTGATCAAGCTGTATTTAAAGCACTGAATTCTCCAATAAAAAGAGCTTGCTTCTTAGCCATCAGGAAAAAAACGCCTGTACCGGTGGATTTACCAGCACAAGTAAAATCCGACCCAGGATCTTAAGACAAGTATTCTCCCATAACTGGTTTGGGGGGAGAGAGAGAAAGAGAGAGAGAGAGAGAGAGGCAGGCCATTATGATAATGAATGTGTGTAATCCCCAGTGGTACAAAACAAATCAAAGACCCAGCTTATTAAATACTGAAGTTTATCCGCCTTCTTCAGCAGCAGCCAGTAAACAATGGGTTAACCCTTTTAAGAAGACACATTATCAGATAGTGCATTACAGGCCCCTTGTGTTCTAGTCAATTAGGTTTAAGGTCAAAGCACAATAACAGCCCAAAGAAATGTTGCATAAAATTCTATAAACGTCTGTAACAACAGGATAGATACCAATACATTGGTAGAAAATGTTATAAATATTAAAATATCATCTCTGTGAACATCTGTAAGTGAGCACAATGTGGGTGCTTTGTTAAGTAAACTGGACATTGCAGAAAATAAATTGCAAATATTAGCCAATATTGTAAAAGTCCAAATTTTGTATTTCAAAATAAAGAGGCAGTACAATTCAGGTTTTCATGCCCTGTGCATTCCTCATATATTTTTTTCAAGTATATATTTGTTATGACTAATTCTTCTCATTTCTGTATTGCATGTATTTTGTCTGAAATAAAAAACAGATAGACAAAAAATATATATATATTAGCCTATATTGTCAAATTGGAAAGAATAGCTTAGCTTGTTCCAGTTAAATGGTGGTCTTACAAAAGTCTAATAATAAATTCTTTAAAATATTCACAGTTTCATAGCCTATTAATATACTCTGCAGACACTTGCGTTGTGCTGGAGTTCATGCCACTTCTCTGGAAATCCTAACTCCTGAGGACCTGCCATTTATCTAAATGCCCTCTCACAAGCACATAGATGAGTATATTTAGGAGATGGTATAATAAGCTTATTCTCTCCCAATCCCCATCTCTAACACATGTGGACCACTTCGCATGATGATCCAAGACAGAGAACGCAGACAGGTTTCATAAACAACCAGATTAAAGCAACACTTACACTTTATAGGTGTTGTTTTTAACTGAATTTTTGTCCCTCTATTTCCCTTGTTTTTTATAATGTAGAAATTCCTTTTAGTTTTTTTAGTTATACATTTTTTTTTTAAATGGGCCTTCTCAGAAGCACATGAGGGGGGCAGTCCTCCCAGGGTGACAAGGAGGTAGAGGGAGCCATAGCAGGCACCTATTTACCAGCATGTTGCATGCATGGTGCTGCGCGGCTGCTCTGTCATTGTAGCTGCAGAGTGGGCACCCAAGGGGCTGCTGGAATCAGTCTCTGTACTGATTACCCAGTTCTTTTGTGCACCCTGCATTGATGCTGGAGCTGGCATATGACGTCACTCAGTACAGACACTGATAACTGAAGCTCCCCATTAAACACCAGAATGAGATTCCACGCCAGCTGTCCCTTTAAAGGTAAGAAAAGGGAGGCTGGGTTTTATTTAAAAAAAATAAAATAATAAAAATAATCATAATAAAAATCTAAGTCTGTGTGTGGATGAATGAGTGTGTATATTAGTCAGTGTAGGAGTCTATGTATATCAACATGTGTGCCTGTGCATAAGTAATTTCCCTAACAAAAGGGGATTGGCAGTGGTGCAAAGGAATACACAAAATGTATGTATTTATTTATTTTACAGATTTAGTGGGCCAAAGTACATTCCCGCCCCTAGTTATGATTTACCCATAATCCATCAATCAAAAGAAGTGCTAAGACAACAAAGTGAGGGCGCCCAGGCAATGAGATTCAGTGCAAGGAAGAAACAAATATATATAAAGGCATAATCCTCAAGATACCAGGGGCATAGGAAAACGAAAATGGAAAGAGAAAAAAAAAACAACGCACACAACATAGTGCCGTTTTAAATGGTATTCAAATAAACAAAGGTGCATTTGGTGCAAGGAATTCAAATATTTTCTTTACTTCAATGCTTGACAGATCTATTGTGGATTTCTCAACCCCTCACCTCATTTTCCTACCCCTGAATTCCCTTCCCTTAAAGCAGGGTTCTCAAAACTCTGGCCCTCCAGATGTTGCTGAATTACAACTCTCTTGATTCAATGACTATCTATTTAATTCAATTAATCATGTGAGTTGTAGTTCAGCGACAGCTGGAAGGCCAGAGTTTGGACAACCCTGCTTTAAAGGGACACTTCACTGCCCAAATAAAAAAATTTAAAAAATGAAAACTCACTGTTTATTAGATGAGACCCCAATGGAAACATGCATGCATTTAATTATACATATTTTAAAACTTTGGGTATAAATAACAGCAACTTGCAAATGCTGCAGATATCTTGTCTGCTGCCTTTGCAAGCCCTCCCCTTCTATCCCCGCCCAGACTTCTATGGCTGTCCAATCACAGACTTCCCAATGTAGCTCAATGAGAAGTCTTTTCAAGGCAGGTGCTCTGGGCAACTGCCTCTAGCTCCATTGAGCTAAACAAACCAGGTAGTAACAGGCAGTCGGGGTGTAATAAGGTTAATGTATAAAAGTGACAATTTCTCTTGATATCTGCACTTTTTGTAAAATTAAATAAAGAGGACAGACTGTTCACACATAAAGCACCTCAGCGAGCTGAAGTGGTTTAGAGGGTCTGTTGTGTCCCTTTGATTCTCACCAATGTATAATCATAATAGTATGATTAAAAATATGATTTAAAAAATGCTTTTTTAATTTTAGATTGTTTTATACATTGCTGAATACCATTTGAATACTGTTGTATGTGTGAGTGTGTATATATATATGCAACGAAGATATAATTTGGTGTTTTAATCCACACAACCTGACACATAGATATACACACTGACACATACACACACCCTGACACATACACACCCTGACAAAGATACACTCACTGGTACATACACACACTCTGACAAAGATACAGGCACTGGTACACACACCTTGACACACAGATACACACACTGACACATACATACATACATACATACACACAGTGACACATACACACACCCTGACACAGGTATACACAATGACACATACACACACACTGACACACAGATACACAAACACAATCTGACACAGACCTAGATAGATACACACATACTTGTCATACTTTTTATATTTGTAGCCACCCTCATGTTAAAAAACTTTTTGTGTTTATGATGGTGGTTTCCTTGGGGGTCCTGCTGATGCTGGCTGTGGCTGATGGGAGTGTGAGGCTGGAGCTTGGTCTCTTTTTGTTCCTCCCCACCATTTAGAACTTAGAAGGGATGTAGGGGAACAAAACTTGTGTGAATTGGCTGACTATAAATTAGTTAAGACAAAGTTTACTTTGCGCACTGTGCAAATGTTCTTTCTGTTTCAGTCTTTCTAACACTGTGGCATGTCCCCTTAATTCTACATTCACTAATTTCTCTGTCCCAGGCTGCATAGCAGGAGCTACTTCCTTATAGTAAGAAGGTAAGGAGAGGAGAGGACAAGTGAGTGCTAGGGGACATCAGGGAACTTTCCTCAAAAAGCATAGAGGGAACACATCGTTAGATGCATTCATACTTAAACAGCGCTGTCTCGGAGTGCTTAAAGGGACACTGTAGGGACCCAGACCAGTTCAGCTCATTGAAGTGGTCTGGGTGCAATGTCCCATGTCACTTAACCCCACAATGGTAATTATTGCAGTTTCTGAGAAACTGCAATAATTACCCTGCAGGGTTAAGTCCTCCTCTAGTGGTTGTCTACAAGACAGCCACTAGAGGGACTTGCGGGTGCTTAGACGATCTTTGTTCGTCTAAGGGAAGCTGGACATCCTCATGCTATGCATGAGGACTTCCAGCGTCACCAGGATTCCCATAGGAAAGCATTTAATAATGCTTTCCCATGGGGAAACCCTAATGCGAGTGCCGCCATTGCCGTGCATGCGCATTAGGTCTCCTTCGTCGGATTACGTTAGTGGTGGAGGAGCGTGGGTGGATCAGGACCCAGCGCTGAGGGGCTGCCTGTAACCCCTTCAGTGAAGTGGGATGGGGATCAGCGCTGCTTAACAAGATTCTACAGTGCCAGGAAAACGGGTTTGTTTTCCTGGCACTAGAGAATCCCTTTAAGCAGCGCTGTCTGCATAGTCCACTGGTAGTTAGCCGGCCTTTTTGATTGGCAGGTAGCCCAGGAATTTATTCACACATTTGAAAAGCAAATTTTAGGCTAAAATAACTGAATTATGACTATAGTTAAGTTGGAGAATTTTTCAGATTAAGCTATTTTTGTATAGATTTAAGCATTCAGATTTTTAATAGCAAGTTTGCAATGTATGTGTAATAGCAAGTCAGCTATAATTTCAACTTCAACTGAGCCCAGTGGTTAATGTTGGTTGCAAATGGTAAGTATGCAACTGACTATCCTTTAAGGAATAAATGAGTTGATTAATACCCTGACATTGGGTTGGTTGACTGCAAAGTCATAGCAGCGTGACCTTGTATTAATATACAAAGTTTCTAAAAGGGACTCTTGAGGCTGGATGACCCATTCTTTTTTATGTTTTTCTTAGAGAATGCATTCAAAAACAAATTTAAAAAAAAATAGACACACACTTTCCTATACTTGTACTGGTGTGGTGCAGAATGCAATGATCTCTCACCAACCAGAAAGTGATGCTTGCTACACATTGTATAGCAGTACGGATCCTTTGCCATAAGCAGTGTGCTCCCATAAACCATGTCATGACATCTGCATTATGAAAGGGAGGACTTGAAAGAGAAAATAAAAACACAGCAGAACCCTCAACTACACATTGTATAAAACTTGTGCCAGGCGTGCCATCATGAGTTTAGTAAATGATTTATCACAACACAGTCAAGTCTAAACTTAGATTTTTGAAACAGGATGGGTAGCCAGCAAGTAATAGAACGATAAAAGAAAAAACCACAGTTACCTATATTGTTGTTCAGTAGCAATGCAAAGTGAAAAATCATATATATATATATATATATATATATATATAAATATAAAGAAAAAGAAAAAAAAAGAAAGAAAAAATATGTATATATTATTATTATTATTATAATTATTTTATTATTTATATAGCACCAGCAAATTCCGTAGCACTGTACAATGGGTGCACTAACAGACTCATAATTGTAACCAGACAAATAGACGCACAGGAACAGAGAGGTGGAGGGCTCTGCTCAATGAGCTTACATGCTAGAGGGAGTGGGGTATAGTGACACAAAGGGTATAAGTAGGGGTAATGAAACAGGTTGCTAGAAAAGTAATCACTGAGAACTTGGTAGGTTACTTTGACAGTTGCAGGAGAGGATTCATGGGATGAAAACCCACTAACAGTTTAGATGAAATTCTTTCCTGAAAAAGTGTGTTTTCAAAGATTTTTTGAAGGAGAGAAGACTGGGTGAAAGTCTAATGGAGAAGAGAAGGGAGTTCCACAGAAAAGGTGCAGCCCTGGGGAAGTCTTGGAGGCGAGCATCAGATGTGGGAGTACGGACAGGCGTAGGTCTTCGGGCAGAGCACAGGGGCCTCGACGGGACATACTTGTGTATTAGGGAGGATAGGTAGGTTGGAGCAGCATTATGTAGGGACTTGTAAGCAAGCACCAGAATCTTAAATTGAGTCCTACATTTAACTGGAAGCCAATGTAGGGACTGACAGAGGGGGGGGGGGAGGTGTGGGAGGTGTGAGCGGACAGGAAAATTAGCCTCGCCGCCGCATTCATTATAGATTGCAGCGGTGCAATCTGGGAACACATAAGACCACTGAGAAGGGGATTGCAGTAGTCAAGGCGAGAAAAAACAACAGCATGGACCAGCACCTTAGCCGCGTCTGGTGTTAAATAGGAGCGGAGGCAAGCTATGTTTTTGAGATGGAAGCAGCAGGATTTGGCGAGTGACTGGACATGAGGGGTGAAGGAGAGGTCGGAGTCAAAGAGAACACCTAGGCAGCGAGCCTGCGAGGTAGAGGTGATGGTGGTGCCGTTGACTTGGAGGGAGACAGACACAGGAGTAGCAACACTCGAGTGAGGAAAAACTAGAAGTTCTGTTTTGGAAGTGAGCTGCCATCCATTTGGAAATCGAAGAGAGGCAGTCAGAGACACGAGTCAAGATGGGCGGAGAGAGATCAGGAGAGGACAGATAGATTTGCGTGTCATCTGCATATAAATGATAATGGAAGCCAAAGAAGCTGATGAGTTTACCAAGGGAGGCAGTATAGATAGAGAACAGTAGGGGACCAAGGACTGAACCTTGGGGGACACCAACAGAAAGGAGTTGGGGAGAAGAAGCAGAGCCAGAGAAAGAAACACTGAAAAAGTATATATATATACAGGGTATTTAATTTTAGTTATTTCAGTTTTCCACTGTCCCCATTTAGGGGTCAAAGTAGTAGTGAATATATAATATAAGCTTTGAATACATCCTTTTTTACCAGGAAATTCCAGTTCCCTACTGATTTCTGAGTATTTAATATTTACAGGGTTATTAAATAAAGTGAGAATTCAAGGTAAAATTTAAAGTTAATTTAAAATTTAAGGTCAAAATAACCGAACTGGGAAAATTAAGCTGTGCTTCAAGTTCAGCTCTCAGGCCTTAGATTTGAAATTCTCTTTGAATTCTCATTATTAATACGTACCAAATAATTAATAATTAACCCCTTAAGGACACAGTTTCAGAAATAAAAAGGGAATCATGCAGGAATATTACATGTATCCTTAAGGGGTTAAAGGGACTCTCCAAACACCATAACCACCACAGCTTATTGTACATATTGAAACTGTGTGTACAGTCATGATTTTTTCTTGAAGAACAGAGAAAGTTAACCCAAACTCTTGCAAAACTTCCCATAGAAACCTAAGCAGGGGGAGAGAAAGGACATTTAGCAGTGGAAAAGAACGTATGTTTGGGTATTCCTGGTACACCTGTGCGCATGCCTATAGGTACAAGTGCTCTATGCATGCCCATACCATTTTTAAACAGTTTGACGAAAACCAGAAGATTTCCCAAAACCCAAAGCCTACCTTCTTCTTTGGACATTATATGAGGAAGCTTAACCCTCTTCATCATGATTACAAAATATTTTTAACAATAAGTGGGATTTGGCTGTGTATCACCAAACACTTCTGGTGCTATATATAAGCAAGCTGTGCAGATAGGGTACTTGGTGCGCCCCTTTAGAACATACAAACACACCAAGTTTTTGTTGAAGAGAAAAAGATTTACACAAAAGGTCATTTTATTGTGACATTTATCCTCAACAGATGATGATATAATAATGTTGTTGCAAACCTTCCTGCCATGCCTGGCACATTCAGTGTACAGTCCTACAGCTGCCATAGCCTCTCTATACCCCATAGCCTCTATACTGTTAATATATATGATTATGTACACAGCATGTGAAACATGTAGCTGCAGGTGTCAGATGGCCATCGTGTCACATCACTGGTTCGGTACAGCAGCTACCTGTTCTAGAACTGATTATTCTGTATAATTCTCTCTGCATGAGCAGCTCTGGGTAGACAGAACAGCCAACACAAACTGCTGTGTAATCTCTGCTCTTGCCAATATTCCCAGAGACCTCTGTCTATAGACATACAGCTGGCCAACAAGACAATCTGGGGTAATGACAAATATTTAGGAATAAAGAGGGTGGGACACAAAGGTAAGAGCCTGGGCTATTCTGGAGCAAAATCATACATTTATTCCTGTGTCAACAGAAAGTGATGGAAGGTTATTGCTGATTTTTACAAAATTAACATCAGATTTTCTTAAAGGGGAACAGACACCTCTCTGAAATGCACACTGTTGAAAAAAACATTTAAAAAAAAACATGGATGGCTTTGCTTTCTTTTAAATTTACACACAAAATTTTGAAAATTAAATCAATATCCAGTTCACACAAGCCAAATCCAGGGAAAAACATTGCAAATTATGAGAAGAAATAGAAACATTGATTAACAAACATTAAAGCAGTATCTGTCAACGTATTTCATCAAAGCAGAGGATATTCTATTTTTAATTGCTGTCCATTGTAGCAGTGCTACACTAGCCACTAACCGCTAGACATTGGCAAGCTGAAATTCACCCTTGGACGATATGCTATAGTGTAACTTTTAAGCCCTGGCTAGTAGCAGAGGACTGCAAATTTATATCAATAATACATACATTTTATAATGATGAGCTAAATTTCAATATACATACATTACTATTTGTAATGAATGAATTTTATACTTCCTGGCAGGAACTACTATTTGCAGAGATCTCTGCCATTAAACCCCTCTCGCCTGAAGTGTTGCAAACAGGGTTAGGGCTAGTGATTCTCTCTCCCTGTAGGCCCTCCCTGGCACATCAATAAAGGGAGAAGGGCTCTACTTCAGATCCCAGCCACAAACAACAACTTCTGCACAGGGGTATGTTATTTATTCCTGGGCCTAGCAAATTGGGTTTGTGATAAGTATGTAGTACTGCCCTGGTTAATAGTGATTGTAAAAACAAAAAATTTAATTCCCTTTTTTTCTTTTCTTTTTCTTTTTTTTTCTTAAACATCAGAGCTAGGTATGTGTATCTCCATTACTCAAAATTTAGATTTTTCTTTCTTCCATACCATGTTCATCATTAATCTTCGCGATTTTCATTGTTACTTATCTTTTCTACCTTTACTTTACTTTATTATTTCATATATCTATTTTAATTTCGCAATAAAACAACAAATAAGTCTCACTCACTCACTCACGCTAACAAACATACATAAAAAATAAAAAAAACATTGTCCCACAACTACATTTTTTTTACTTATTCGATTTCCTATCCCTTGTTCCACATGTTACTTGTTTGTGCCCTTCACTACTGTTTTGTCATGTGCCATTTTTCAGTCATTTTAAATAGTGGCGCTGTCAATGTAGTATGTACCTTTTATTTCCACATATTTTTTCCCAAGTGATATTACTCATTCTGCGTCTTATATTGTGAATGTAATCAATGGTAAAATCATAACAAAAAGTTGCAGAGAGACACATTATTTTGTCACATTACTGAAAAAGCAGAAAAACAAATCCCCAATGAATGAATGTGGAGAAACAGTTTTATACATAAAACAATTGTGCGAAATTAAACGTGATGCAACAATTTTTATACATAACCCCCTCAGCTTCCTTATTTATTTCTAAATGATTGCCCACAGGCAGCTAGCTCATTGGTTCCAAAGGCACATAATAAAAAAAGAAATTGTAACAATCTTCCTGTAACGTCTATATGACTCTGTTCTTTATCAGCTTAGATTGACATGTTGGCTACTAATGTACATTACTTCGAAGGCAGTAAACATGACGAGTGCATTTAGTGTCAGTAAAAGCCGGTTTATCCAGCTATTTTTCATTTTGGTTAAAGTTGGATTTTCCCCCTATACTTATGACATGCTGAACAGACTTATAGTATGAATTATGAAGAATGAATTATTAAAGTAACAAAATAATACATGTTAAAAAATATTTACTACTTTCTTCTTAATGTAATACTTGTAGTAATTTTCTAATCCAATAGTCATTTTTTTGTAGATTTTATTACACATGTATTCACCCATTAGTATGTTGGTTGAACAGATTATAAATAAACTGTAACTTTTCTTTAATGTTTTGTTTTGTGCAGCAAGTATTTACCTGCTCGTTTTTATGAACTATTTGTTACAATAGTGCAATTTAATTTCACTTTCTTGGTTTTAGATGGTTATGGTGCAAAATAATAATAATAAAAAAGAACAAAAAGATTAGGTGGAACATTCACTACTGACAAATGTTCTTTCACACACCTTAAATTTAAAAAAAAAAAAAAATTTAAATTGTGTCTGAATAGTCCATGTCCTCCTTAAAGTTGTGTTTTAATATTCTGTGGTTGTATATAGTGCTATGAAATGTGTTGGCGGTCCATAAATTAATATTAATATTAATAATAATCCTGTATTTTATATTAGAGGTTAGGGAACCTTCTACACGCCATATGTTGTGAACTACATCTCCCATGATGCATTATGGCTGTTAGGAGCATTATGGGAGATGTAGTCCAGAACATCTGGAGTGCAGAAGATTGTTTACCCCTGGTTTATATGATACACTTGCCAGTGGTGGATCCGGGGGGGAGGGGGGGGCAATGGGGCAATTGAGTTCACTCTCCCCACTGGGCCACCAGGGAATCCCCACTGGCCACCAGGGAAATGTCCCCCCTCCTCCCAGTAAAGGTAAGAAGGGAGGGGGGACATAATTAATATTTATTTTAATTAAATAAAAAATTTTTAAAAACATATTATAAAAAAACCCTAGCCTTATCACACACTCTCACATCCTACACACACACATTGCCCCTCTCCTGTGACACACATATACTGCCCCCCCATACACACACACACACACTGCCCCCCATACAGACTGCCCCATACACACATACACTGCCCCAGACACACATATACTGCCCCCATACACACACACTGCCCCAGACACACATACACTGCCCCCCATACACACATTGCCCTACACATACACTGCCCCCCCATACACACATACACTGCAACTGTCACACACACATACTGACCCACACATTCACTGCCCCCCCTAACACGCACACTGCACCCCTAACATACACTGCCGCCCTCACTTACACACTGCAACCTTCACACACTGTCCCCCTCACACACACACACTGCACCCCTCACACATTGCACCACTCACACACACCACTGCTCCTATGCCCTATGACAGCTCCATTTCCCAGCAGACCTCAGGTAAGTTGTCAAACTGTTCTTAAATGGTTGACTACTTACTCTGGGAGGGGGTCCCGGCACTATTGGCACCATAACCACTACACTGAGCTGTAGTGGTTATTGTGTCTGGATTATTTATTTAAATAATCTACAAGTGCCCCTCCCGAGATCAGGCTCTGGATCCGCCACTGACACTTGCCTAGTTTGCTATCTGCAAAAGAATCTTTATTTTCAATTTGACATAAAACAATGTCCATTGACTGTATGAGGGTGACAAGGAGCCAACCCCAGTCTGGTCTATTTTACTACAATCTGAAATTTCCTGAAATGTCAATTGACTACAATTCCCAAATTAGTGAATAAATTCCTGAGATAATGAGATAGCTACACACAATACCAAGGACTGACAATCTAACATTGAATAAATGTAATGCTACATTTAAGCCTAATGTAACATTACATTTAAAGCAGCAGTGTGATATTTTATTAAGATGTTACAGTGTGTTCAATTGTCCTTACACAATTGTGTGATGGGGTGTTTTAAAACATTTTTATTTAAAATCCTAATTCTATGTTGGAATGGTTACATGTATCACATAAAACAGGTTTCTAATAATTATGTTATGATCTGCAAGAAGAGATGTTTATTATAGTCAGTGTGTAAAGTGGAAACTCCAAATTGAACACCTCAGATAATCATAACACATTGCTACATGTACTCATTTAAGGCAGCAATAATAATATCAGCATATACCTATAACATCTGACAGGCATCTATCAATCAAGAAATCTTGAATCCAATGAATAGGTTGTACAGATTAATGTATGTATACATGTCTTTATTATCTACCTACCTGCCACTACCTGAACTCTATCTATCTATCTATTTATCCGTCTATCTAATTATCCATCTATCTAATGATCTCTCTATCTATCTATCTATCTATCTATCTATGATTTTACTGAAATGCTGGGGTTGGATCTCAAACAGTATTGCAGAAAATGTATCTCTCTCTATCTATTTCTATGATTTTTACTGAAATGCTGGGGTTGGAGCTCAAACAGTATTGCAGAAAATGTCTCTCGCTCTCTCTATCTATATATCTATATATCTATCTATCTCTCTATCTCTTTCTATGATTTTACTGAAATGCTGGGGTTGGAGCTCAAACAGTATTGCAGAAAATCCTCACTGAATTAATAATACAATCAGCTAATTCGTGGGACCGATGTGAGATTTAGAGACTGTCAGAGACCCAGGGCAGAGGACATCAATCTCTGAGAATTCCAGAGACTGCCATCCATCTGGATAGAAATATCTGTTTATCTGCATGTCCATTATTTATAAATCCTTAACTACACAGACATACAGATCTGCCATTAATTTAGGTTTGCATGCATATTTATACATTTTATATTCTTGGACAAAGCACATGTTTGTGTATGTACAAAGATAGATAGATGAGCGATAGACTGACAGACAGACAGACCATAATAACCTATGTAATAAGTGAAGATAAATATACCATCTGTACTCCCTATGTAATAAGTGAAGATAAATATACCATCAGTACTCCCTATGTAATAAGTGAAGATAAATACACCCTTTGCACACTCTGTTTAAAATAACACCCTATGTAATACATGAGGATAAAGACAGCCCCTGCACACCATATGTAGTAAATACTAAATTTAAGGTAAAAACACCCCTACTTGGCCCGTGCAATAAGTGAAGATAAATAAACCCATGTAAATAGCGAGCTTTAATATTCCACTCGTTCATTTAGGGTTTTGTTTTTTTTTATCGTATTATCTCTCTCACTGTCCTTCTGTATATAGAGATGAATTGCTTTACACAATAAAGTCAGGCTAGTCAGCCATGCAATAAACTCAGAGAATGAAATAAAACCAATACATTACCAGACATGAAATGCTTAATAAACAGGAGAATTATTCGAACCTTGCTTGAGGTGAGTTCATAGTAATAGCACGAAATGTATGTGAACAAAGGTAAGGGACATTAATATCATATATTATCTTATTATTACATGTGTGTGAGCAATGTAAGGGGACATTAATATCATATATTATCGTGTTATTACATGTGTGTGAGCAAGGTAAGGGGACAGCAAGGTAAAGGGACATTATCATATATTATCTTATTATTTCATGTGTGTGAGCAAGGTAAAGGGACATTATTATAATATATTATCTTGTTATTACATGTATGTGAGCAAGGTAAAGGGACATTAATATAATATATTATCTTATTATTACGTGTGTGAGCAAGGTAAAGGGACATTATTATCATATATTATCTTATTATTACATGTGTGTGAGCAAGGTAAGGGGACATTAATATCATATATTATATTATCCTATTATTACATGTTTGTAAGCAAGGTAAGGGGACATTAATATCATATATTATCTTATTATTACATGTGTGTGAGCAAGGTAAGGGGACAGCAAGGTAAAGGGACATCATTATCATATATTATCTTATTATTACGTGTGTGAGCAAGGTAAAGGGACATTATTATCATATATTATCTTATTATTACATGTGTGTGAGCAAGGTAAAGGGACATTATTATCATATATTATCTTATTATTACATGTGTGTGAGCAAGGTAAGGGGACATTAATATCATCTATTATATTGCCCTATTATTACATGTTTGTAAGCAAGGTAAGGGGACATTAATATCATATATTATCTTATTATTACATGTGTGTGAGCAAGGTAAGGGGACATATATTATCATATTATTACACCTGTGTGAGTAATGTAAAGGGACATTATTATCATATATTATCTTATTATTACATGTATGTGAGAAAGGCAAGGGAACAATATTAGCATATATAATCTAATTATCACATGTATGTGAGCAAGGCAAGGGGACATATATTATCATATTACATATGTGTGAGCAATGTAAAGGGACATTTTAACTTATTGTTTGTAATAATAATAATATGCAATAAAGGGACATTTTATCTTATTGTTACATGTATGTGAGCAAGGCAAGGGAACATATTATCTTATTATGACATGTATGTGAGCAAGGCAAGGTGACAGTATCATATATTATCTTATTATTACATATATGTGAGCAAGGCAATGAGACATATATTATCTTATTACATATGTGTGATCAATGTAAAGGGACATGTTATCTTATTACATGTATGTGAGCAAGGCAAGGGAACATATCTTATTATTACATATGTGTGAGCAATGTAAAGGGACATGTTATCTTATTATTACATGTATGTGAGCAAGGCAAAGGAACATAGTATCTTATTATTACATGTATGTGAGCAAGGTAAGGAGACATGTATTATTAAATTAGATATATGTGAGCAAGGCATGGGAATGGGATATATGTGTATGTCAGGTAGGCATGTACAAAGCAGGTGTACAAAGCAAAGAAGCACAATTTATTATTGCATATAATCAAAGATAATCGAGTCAGCTAATACAAACATAATGTAAACATAACAAAACATACACCTTATATCAGATAATATCCAGGAATTGGGCACCTCTAATCATATTACAGATATCTAATAGCGATTGAATTAGATAATAATCAGAGTGAAAACCCCTAGATTAATGTATCACATATCGAATATATAAATAGATGTCAGACATATAACCCTGTTAAGTAAAGTACAATGTTCTATGTAGTATAGTAAGATAATACAGAATAATCCAATGTCTAATTTATTAAAGTCATATTTTACAGAATATTCCAATGTTTAATATTATATATATATATAAAATAGAAAATATCGCAATGATCAATGTACTATAGCCAGATTCTACAGAATATCCCAATGTTTAATGTAATTAAATCAGATAATATACAATATTCCACCTTCTGCATACACCCATCAGATAATATTCATAAACCCATATTTGGTCACTCTTATAAATTAAACACATTATACATATGTCCTGCATACTCCATTAACATACTAAACGTTTATTACATGATGACTGTGATATAAGGGAGTGTATAATATAGAATAAAGCACAGTGTGTCCCCAGATTACTCAGATCATATAACTCAGAGATGGTGAGATCACATTAAATCAGACACATCTGGCAATGCTGTATATCACTGCCCTGCTAGAACAGGCTGTACAAATTATATGATTGGAATATACACACGCCCATACCCCACACTAGAATTGCTAGGAAGCAGAATTATTATCATTTTATTTAATTATGTGCATTAATAGCACAGTTCTATATGGTGGAATATACCAACAACAAATAAATAAAAAATAATCACAAACATACTTTTATTCAATTTATGGTACATTACCTACCCTATAGGGTCCTTCTGATGTTTGTTTGGTAAGGGGAACTTAAAAATAAAAGTTTAAATAAATAATTGAAAGGACAAAACTATTACCTGTGAAAGTCTATTGGAAAAATAAAATTGAGAAAACGTGTTTTTACCAGTGCAAAAATTGGTTTATTAAGCACAAAAGGTATAATAAAGTCATTATTGCACCGTTATAAACCGGTAAGTGATTCTTTGCCTTGGTATTAAAAATATACACATTCAATTAATACATATTGCAATAGATATCATAATATCACGTTTATATTATAATTTGTAGTTAAATTATATATCCCGATATAACAAATTTATCTCTCCAATAGATATCTCAACAAAATATAGCTGTATATTTATAATAGATATTTCAATATAATGTAGATTATAATTTAGATTTCCAGTAGAGAGATTAAATATATTAGATAATATATTTATAATCCCAATCTATATCAAAATAAACTTTTATTACAAATTATTATCCAGATATGCAGATATGCTAATACAAAATACTTTATATTATACATTATAATTTCACTATCTATCCCAGTATAAAGTATATATAATATAAATATATTATTATTTATCATCCCTATAGATATCCTAATACAAAGTATAATAATTTATCATCCCTATAAATATCCCAATATAAAGTATAATAATTTATCATCCCTATGGATATCCCAATATAATGTATAATAATTTATCATCCCTATAGATATCCCAATATAACATATGATAATGTATCATTCCTAGAGATATCCCAATATAATGTATAATAATTTATCATCCCTGTACATATCCCAATATAATATAGAATAATTTTTTCATCCCTGTAAGTATCCCAATATAATATATCATAATTTATCATCCCCAGAGGTATCCCATATAATATAGAATAATTTATCATTCCTATGGATATCCCAATATAATGTATAATAATTTATCATCCCTATAAATATCCCAATATAATATATAATAATATATCATCCCTATAGATATCCCAATATAACATATAATAATTTATCATTCCTAGAGATATCCCAATATAATGTATAATAATTTATCATCCCTGTACATATCCCAATATAATATAGAATAATTTTTTCATCCCTGTAAGTATCCCAATATAATATATAATAATTTATCATACCTATAGATATCCCAATATAATATAGAATAATTTATCATACCTATAGATATCCCAATATAATATAGAATAATTTATCATCCCCAGAGGTATCCCAATATAATATATAATAATGTATCATTCCTATAGATATCCCAATATAATATAGAATAATTTATCATCCCCAGAGATATCCCAATATAATATAGAATAATGTATCATTCCTTTATGTTGATATTCCAGGATAATCGATATTATCAACTAGACATACGCCAGATCCAAGTGGTTATCATCAACTCGTGTGCAATTTGTTAAAACCATTTCTTCTAACTTGTGACATTGATTTAATATGAAACTAAATATTAAGGAAAATGTACATAACAATAAATGTTAAATGATAGTTTTTGTTCTTCACCCCCAACGCCACCAAAAACCCAAGCCCTAAAACGCATTGTGCATTTTATGAATATTCAGAATACAGCCCAGCTGTTTAGACTGGTCCAGTTATACTACAGCCCAGTTCACATGATTTACAGAAATCCTGCGGGCAGGGATATGTCACAGAGCTCACAGTGATGGATTTTCCGTTAGGGCTATAGGTCTCTGAGAATTCTTAATATCCCTAGCTATTAAGTACATAAGGAATGATTTTCAAATGAAATTCACCCAGTGGAAAAGTAGAGAGTGAGTCTGCCACTGATTATAGTGATGATCACGATGATTGGTTATTATTATTATTTATAAAGCGCCAACATATTCCATGGCGCTGTACAATAGGTCACTGAACTCTATGCTGGGATTGCTGAGAGCAGAAGGGTCATTATTCAGAATTATGAAGGTAGTTTAACACTGTCATCAGTAAACTGTGTTTATATTAACCTGCTGAGATCTGAGAGACTGCTAATGCTTGTTATTTGGAACACAATATAGATTGTATACGCACACACAAAATATACAGGCAATATAAAGGCACATTAATACATAGGTAGTTAGAGATTGATGACTGATTGGGCAATAGACAGAGAGGAAAAAATGTCATTTTTTTAGTGGAATGTAGACAGAATATCGAATTTGTTCCATTCTTCAATATATTGCAATGGCCAATAAGATCCAATGAATTGTTCCATTAGATGAATAGGCATTTAGTAAACAGAGACATAGAAATATTAAATGAATAGAGGAGGTAATGGTTGTGCTATTGATTAGGCAAACGAATAGATCGATTAATGGGCCAATTTACAATTATATATATGAATAGATTATAATTAGGCAAATGAGTAAATCAGACGTACTTAAGGAAATAGGACGTGTCGAAACTTCCTATTTCCCTCAGTCCATCTGCAAAATGATTAATAATTCTATTTTTTTTATTATTTTTTTGGAGTGTAGTTGGAGCATTGTATGTGGGCAAGCAGGAACACTCACTAATATGTACATATTATTTATCACAGTGCAGGGCTGACACAAAAAACACTCACATAAACACACAGCAATGTGTGAACAGACATGTACATCATTTGTATTCAGAGTCCACATTGTGTGAGTTAAATGCATATTTTGAATGCATATATTGTATATAAATATATATGAATAGTTATATAGTAATTTCGAGTATACTATGATAAGAAATATGTATGTACAAACATGTAGGGAGAGAAGGAGAGGGATGGGGTACGTGCGGTGTGTTTATATAGCCTTGTTTTTATATCTGGTATACATTGTTATTGTTCTAAATATATTTTATCCAAACATTCTCTGTGTGTATACTGCATGAATAAATAGTATATTTGTCAGATTTACTAGTACCTGGTATCATTTTAATGACATATTTATTAACAGTAAGTATTTAATTCACTCAGTTGAAGAAAATACAAGCAGGTGCCGGAAAACAAAACCGAATTCGGTAAATGTTGACGTGAATGTGTGTGTTATTTATTTTACTACTTGATTTACGTTTATCTTTATCTGTACAGTTAATGCTAATAAAATATAGGAAATAGATGTTCCATCGATGAGTACAATAAAAGTCCAATTCTATAGCTGGCATTGATACATATAGCGGTGAGAAGACTCAGATAGATTATGGACATTGCAGGGAGAGAATAAGATCACACTAGGCTAATGTATGGCTTTAACTGCCTGCTCTTCACCTCTGGGTTAATATCCAAGGAAATAGCATGGAAAATGATCGCTGGAAATCACCGAAACTCATTTCCACTGAGCTCCACAGATCCATTTGTCTCTGTTTGAATCCTAGTAGCAGGGATGGGCTGCTGGGCAGTGATGGTAAAAAAACATCACCTGTTTTTTTTGGTTTTTTTTATAGAGACACACACACACACACACACACACACACACACACACACACACACACACACACACACACACACACACACACACACACACACACACACACACACACACACACACACACACACACACACACACACACACACACACACACACACACACACACACACACACTCTCTCTCTCTCTCTCTCTCTCTCTAAAATTACACTAACATTGTGTGTTCATATATATAGTTGATACACACATTGATACTTATAGACTGCCTCTATTATATGTCTACATTAATATTATCTATCTATCTACCTACTGCATGTACCGCTCAAAGAGCTACAATAATATCAATATATACCTATATGACATACATCTGACAATCACTGGGCATCTATCAATCAATAAATCTTGCATCCATTTAATAGGTTGTACAGATTAATGTGTTTATACAAGTCCTAATTATCTACCTACCTGTCACTACCTGCCCATTCTATACTCTGTGCCCACCTACCATCTATATATCTATCTATCCTCAACTAAACCCCATACACCACTATTTTTACATAAACTGCAAAATGTGTCAAAGTTCATCACTTAAGGTCAGTGAATTAATTGATTAAGATGATAGCAATGACATGAAATACATAGCGATTAAAAATGACTCCACTATTACACTATAATAGGGGCTCTGAGCAACCATTTAACCCCTTTATGCGCCAGATGGATTTTATCATTTTGTAAACACTTTCAAAGAATGCAGTGCTTCTGATTTACCCGGCAATGAAAAGGTTAAGCACACTTTAAATGCATGAAGAATATTCCTACAATAAACTCTCGCGGATTATATTCAGATACATTCAAACACCAATAAATGCCCTTGATTTAATCCCTTTCTTACGTTTAAATCCTTTTATATTTGCAGAAAAAAAACAGAAAAATAATAAAATTTAACACAGTGACAATTCTGCAAAAATAGCTGGTATTTAAACTATTTTCGCTGAATTTACTTAACGTAAGGCTTTTCATTCCCCCATTTTATGCCAGATTTTTTCCCTAGAATAAATATTTTGCAGTTAAAGCTTTTATTAAAACTATTTACATTTATAAAACCAGTTTATAAATATTTTTAAAAGAGGAAACGAAAGCCCATATTGTTTGGTAATATACAACAGCCAGCAAGTATCAACCAAATGTCAATATTTTTTTTTAAAAGAAAGCAATAATATTATATACTTTTATATACAATGGGATAAAATATATTCACAAAGCAGTCCCATAGCATTATAAGCAAAATGTAACATACCTAAATGAACTGCGATTAACTGCAAGAATTACAGTAACTGTGTCTAAAAGTAACACATATATCATTATGATAACAGCACGCTGCCAAAAAGCATTTATAATACATTGGAAGGGTTAAGCTGTCCCTCTCTTAAATCAGTATATTGTATAGTGTGATACAACACTATGTGGATGATAAAACACTATGTAATAATTAAATCCAACACATACAGTTCAAGAACTGAAAAATAATTCCCCAAACTGCTCTATATGTATTTTTCAATGGCTTCAGCCTTGTTTGCGGTATTGGATGCTATGTACTAATAGTTAGAACTCAATTAAGGTTATTTATAAACAATTCTATTGCAACGTTCTAAATTGTAAACAATTAGCAGAAACATTTAATTGGCTTTTCTGGTGACATCAACTTTTAGAATCTTTGAACGCAAGTGTTCTCTTTGTATAACCCCAGTGACTACAATATATTATGGTTTTAAGACAAATATTACTTATATATCTTTAACTGAACAGTTCAGGCTTTTTATGATACAGCACAAAGCTATGTAGGTTATGATTCATAGAAATGGAATTAACTCAGTTAAATCATGCAACGAACTAACGTTATAGAGAATATACAATAAAAAATCATATTAAATATTACATTAAAAAATTAAACTCAGTTGTATAAAAGCTAAATGAAAGTCAGACATTATCAGAGAGTAAACAGCTGATATTTCTCAGTATGTGTGCTGCTAACACATTATCAGTGAGAGAGATAGTAGTTGAAGATATGTACAGTGCATCAGGTAAGAATGGGTTTTGGAAACTTTTGAGAGGTTAATGTTTTCTAGCGGAAATCCTTTAACTCTAAAGTACAGGAAAGGGGAAGATGCTAATGTAGGCAAGCCCTCATCCATCTCACCTCACTACTGTCCAACCACTGAGGCTGAGACCCCCTACTACAGGGGTGACCAAAAAGTAGATTTCCAGCTGTTGCATAACTACAACTCCCATGCTGCTTTGCTAGTTCTGAGGCTTGGAACGCATGATGGGAGTTGTATTTCTGCATCAGTTGTGTATCTACTTCCTTGTCATCTCTTCTCCTACTCTGACAGTCTAACAAGCACCCCATGGACTGTGTCTGCAGATACAATGTTAGGAAAACTGCTTCCCTTCCCATCATGTCCCAACACTGACCATCTCCCTCCCTGCACCATCCTAGGATCCCCATTCTGCCAGATTTCTTTATTATTAAATCAATGAGAGAAATTAAATGCCTTACGTTGCATTGGCAGACCAAGAATTTCTGGAAGCCCCTTGACAGGACCGTCTGTGGCGAGTGCTGAGTTTTGCATCATTTTATTGAGAGGCAGCTGATAGGAAAAAATATATATCAAAATAAAAAAAAAAAAATATATATTCTTTATGCTGGGAATGAGTACATAGGGAGATCCAGATGCTGCTCCTCAGCCATGAGGGTGGGTGTGAGGCTGTGTTTGGGGGTCCAGGTGGATGTGGCCTGGCCAGGCTGGGCTCCTGGTTCTGATTCTGTCCCAGGTTAAGCTGGGATTCTGTTTCAGTGATGCTGTCCCAGGTTAGACTGAGCTCCTCCCTCAGTGATGCTGTCCCAGGTTAGACTGAGCTCCTCCCTCAGTGATGCTGTCCCAGGTTAGGTTGGTCTCCTGGTGCTGATGCTGTCCCAGGTTAGGTTGGGCTCCTGGTGCTGATGCTGTCCAGGGTTCTGCTGGTGTCCCAGGTTAGCCTGGGGTATCCTGGGATCCTGGTCCTGTCCCTGGATAGGCTGGGTTCCTGCTGGATAGGATGTCCCAGGATAGGCTGAGATCCTGCCTCAGTGATGCTGCAGCTCTTCCCAGCCGGAGTGATGCTGAGGACCTAGGCAGCTTGATTCATTCACACTGCAGGACCAGCTCTGACGTCACTGCCCGCAGGGAGACCTCGCCTTCGCACCAATCAGCGCCGGCAGGGGCGTGTCCAGGTGGACACACTTTGTCCTGAGTAGAACACTGAGGCGGACGTGGTTTATCCTAGAAAAGGGGCGGGGTTTGCGATGGCCACACTTCCAAAGGCACTAAGCGCAACAGCGGGAGGGGGCGTGGCTTGTGAAGAAAGCAGGTGTGTTGGTGAGCGGCATGTGCTGGGCATTCTATGATGAGACTCTCAGGACTGCTCACCCTCCATCATCAGGACCATCAGCAACATTCTATAGAAACTGTCTGGAATAAGCTAGATTTCATTGGAAGGGGAAGGCTGGAAATCACTGTAAAAACTTGGCATAGTAGGAATCTCATGGAAAGGACAGCTCTGTGGTCCTGAAATGAATTCATTAGTAGAATAGAGTGGGGTCCTATTGGAATAGCATGGAATGAAATGGGTTATGGTTCTAGAGACCACCAGTCCTACAATCCACAAACTGCTCCCTGCAATTAACACCCCGTACTGCACTTATATGGGCATTGTATGGGAATTGTATGGGCATTATATGGGTATTATATGGGCATTGTATGGGCATCATATGGGAAGTGTATGGACATTATATGGGTATTATATGGGCATTATATGGGAATTAGGGGACATTTGGGAGACCCTCCAAGATTAACAGGACATCTGAGGGACCCTGATCATTATTTTTTTTATTCTTTTTAACTTTAGTTTCCAGTAGGCTTTTTTTTTTTAACTCTATAATAATTCAATTTCAAGTCAAGATAGTTGCATTTTCTACCAGGCTCAGATATAGGAGTCAGGTCCAGGTAAGTGCTTTCTGGGTGTTATTAGGTTCCAAAACAGTGGGTTGGTATTTTAACTACCGCAATTGCTGTTTTTAACTGATATGGAAGTGACTAAAAACATCTACTTTGCACTTTATTGGCATTTGCATTACATTTCTTGCACTTTCTTTTTTTTTTTTACATCTATGGTCCAATAATACTGAAGTCAAAAGGCATCAGAAGACAGTCATTGATATCATCAACTATATGACGAAGGCTTGAATTTGGCATCTAAAGTGTTATAATTATACCCAACGTTTGTCAAATCAACACAGTTAAGCACTATGTTGTGCCTTTCTTCTCATTTTTCCTAGCAGACCCACCCCTATTGTGATTTTTGTATTTATATTTGAAGATTGAGGAAGTCTTCAGTCTAGAGGTTACTCTGCATAAGGGAAGATTGATTCCATCTTTTATTTACACTGTTTTACTATTTAAGGGTTGTGATTGTCACATTGTATATTTCTACAGCAGGCATTCAGCTATAGACTCCCATCACTGGCAGCCAGCCCCAGAAAGTAATCTCCCTGCAATTAAAAGGTATTTAAATTGTGATTTAAATGTGTAGGTAAATGTGTCAGTGTGTGTGCTTCTTTGTGTATCTGTGTCAGTGTTTATCTGTGTGTGTGTGCCTCTGTGTGTGTGTCAGTGTTTGTATGTACAGGTATGTGTGTCATGCTTATCTGTGTGCCAATGTGTGTATCTGTGTGCCAGTGTGTGTATTTGTGTGTTTGTGTGTATGTAGGTATGTGTGTGTTTCTGTGTGTATGTGCGTGTATCTGTTTGTGTAGCTATATGTTTGTTTGTATGTCTGCCAGTGTGTGTGTGTGCCTGTGTAGGTATGTTTGCATCTGTGTGTGTGCTTGTGGGGCCAAAGAAATATCTAATTACTTCCCAGTGTTCCCAAAATATTAGCAGCATGTTGAGTTTATCTGATACCTGTGACCATTCAGCAAATTATTAGCATATGTTATGATGTGGCTCTGTTTCAATTTCCAGCCATTCCTGTTCTATGTCCCAACCTCTCAATTCCTTATTTCTGTTAATCTGATTTTTTCGGTGACTTTCAATCCTTCATGCTGGGGTTTGTAAGTGGGAGCAGGGGTTTGTAGAGAGGGGGCAGGTACTTGTGGAGGACGCAGGGGGTTGTAGAGAGGGGGGCATGTACTTGTGGAGGACGCAGGAGTTTGTAGAGAGGGGGGCAGGTACTTGTGGACGGAGCAGGGGTTTGAAGAGAAGGGAGCAGGTACTTGTGGAGGGAGCAGGGGTTTGTAGAGAGGGTGTCATGGACTTGTGGGGGAGCAGGGGTTTGTAGAGAGGGGGTAAGGTACTTATGGGGGGAGCAGGGGTTTTATTGGGGGTGACCAGGGGTTTGTAGAGAGAGGGGGGGTAGGGATTTTGAGGGGGGATTAAATGTTTGCAGAGGAGGGGCATGGATTGTAAATGTGCCTATTGACGTATCAGTCTGAATTAGAACTAAATAAATAAATATGCTTATTAATATTTTCTAGACAATGTGCAATTCGTTTCAGTCCGAATGTAAATTTGGCCGAATTTTGGAAATTCAGATATTCGGATGCTTCCAAATGTCTGAATTGCCGAATCCGAAGTGCCGAACCTAACCGAATTACCGAAGTGCTTTGGATTTCTGAAAAGTGGCAAAACAGGAGAGAGAGGGAAAATTAAGGAAATGACAGGAATCTAACCCTCTCCCTAACTAATATACGGTAGGGGTAGGGGTAGGGTTAGATTCCTGTCATCATTCCCTTAATTTTCCCCCTCACTCCTGTTTTGCCACTTTTCAGAAATCCGAAGCACTTCTGCACTTTCGAAATTTGGCACTTTGGCAATTTGGTTCGTCACTTCGGGAATTCGGGACTTTGGCAATTCGGTTTGGTTCTTCCGAAATTCGTCACTTCGGAATTTCGGCAATTCAGACATTCGGAAGCAACCGAATGTCCGAATTGCCGAACAAATTGCACATGTCTAGTAGGTATGTTGTGGAACTTGCATGTGGTGGGCTGCATTTTTGTGATGGATTTGTATGTATTACTGTAAATTTGTGATTGTGATAATGTAATATTGTGCACAGATGGAGGGATAGGAGCCTTCCTGCTTTCTTTCATTCATTCGTAAAAGAAATGTAAACGCATCCCTCACCATACACAACTCAACACGAACACTATGAGCCGACATTCAGACCCACTAGAACACCACCCATAAGGGTCACTCACGACCGCACCACCACACAACTGCTCAGATATAAAACCCACAGAGGTAGGCCGAACCCAAGGACAGCGGATATCAAGCCAACAACTAGAGCCCATGTAGGACCAACATGCCACTCAGGGAACTGCTCAGGCATGAGCGGCAGATCAGTCACGGAGAACACAGCAACACTCCACAACACACTGACACTGCCGGACACAGACATGACAACCCAAGAGAGGACACGTCAACCTGAGGAGCGGACAAGGGAACCAACCTAACAGACGTAACACACAGCTGAAACGTATGTCTCCGTATCAGACACCTACAGCTAGTGCTATCAAATCTACCTTAGGCCTGCGTGCCGCATGATTGATGCCTGATGCGAGATCTTGACCTGTGTTTCCACTTAAAAACTTTTGCATTCCTAATTCAATACTTCACATGCATACTTCACCTGCGAGTCTCAAATGTTATATTCTTTTTCGAAATTCAAATAAAAATTACATTTACAAAAAATAAATAAATGTAAAATAAAAACAAAACAATGTTGCATCACCCCTTTGCGCTAGGTTACCGATTTTCTGACCCTTCCAGAATTAGTTAACATATAAAAGAAAAGCAGTCTACAATGGTAAATAATATAATTATACTCTGGGATAAGATTTACCCACAATAAGATTGGTCAAATTACTGCTATAAAGGATCTCTGTGAAACATACAGGGTGATACATCAAAGTGAATTTCAAACTTACTACCTATGCTTCCAAATTGGAAGTTTATCTCAATTGGAGACGGTTTCCAATTGGGCTATTAAAATGTGAAATTTGCTTTGAATTCTTCTCACAATCCTTAGTTGACATTCTTTTTCCATAATACACACTCTATGTATCATTTCAGCTTCATGTATATTTAAAGTAGACTATAAATATACATTTTTAAATACAATTAGGGTTCCTTGCAATGCTTCTCACAAAGAAACATTAAATCCAATGTTTCGTCTATGAAAAGCATTGGTTTCATTTTTGTGCCTCAGCAATGAAGCAAACAGGACGATTACCTTTCCTGATTGAATGGGATGCCAAAATGCTTTCACAAGCTTTATAAAATATATACCGTATTTCAGGGCCACCATCAGAAATTTTGGGGCCCTTGACAAAGCACAAGGTCTGGGCCGCCCCCCCTCCCGCCCTCTGTCTCCCCCCCTGGCCCACCCACGCCTTACCTAGTCCACTGACAATGATGCAGGACTGAATGTGGTGTGTATAGTGGAAGTGAATTAGAATGTGTGTAATGGATGTAGTGTTTGTGTCAGGGGCGTATTAGCCGCGAGGCAAACAAGGCATTTGCCTTGGGCGGCATTCTTCAGGGGGCGGCAAAAAACGCCGCCCCCCAAATGCCCAAGGCAAATGTCTTGTTAGCCTCGCGGCTAACAGACATGCTGGGCTGCTGGGCTGCAGCGCTGGGCGGGCGGCGAGGGAGCTCTTCCCCTGAGCGCTCTGCTCAGCTCCCTCGCGCGCCGCCAGCAGAGTGAGGCCGGGAGCCGGAAGATGACGTCATCTTCCGGCTCCCAGCCTCACTCTGCTGGCGGCGCGCGAGGGAGCTGAGCAGAGCACTCAGGGGAAGAGCTCCCTCGGCGGCCGCCCGCCCGCCCAGCGCTGCAGCCACTGGACCCCAGGGAGAGGAAGAACCCCCCCCAGCATTACCAAAGGTAAGGAGGCTGGGGGGGGGTTAAATAAAAAAAACAAAAAAAAAACCACTAGTGTGTGTATGTATGTTAGTGTGTGTGTGTGTGTGTGTGTGTTAGTGTGTGTATGTTAGTGTGTGTGTGTATGTATGTTAGTGTTTGTGTCTGTTAGTGTGTGTATGTTAGTGTGTGTGTGGATGTCTGTTAGTGTGTCTGTTAGTGTGTGTATGTTAGTGTCTGTTAGTGTGTATGTTAGTGTTAGTGTGTGTGTATATGTTAGTGTTAGTGTGTGTATATGTTAGTGTGTGTGTGTGTGGATGTCTGTTAGTGTGTGTATGTTAGTGTGTCTGTTAGTGTGTGTATGTTAGTGTTTATGTAGTGTTCTGTTAGTGTGTATGTTAGTGTTAGTGTGTGCATGTTAGTGTGTGTGTGTGGATGTCTGTTAGTGTGTGTCTGTTAGTGTGTGTCTGTTAGTGTGTATGTTAGTGTGTGTGTCTGTTAGTGTTAGTGTGTATGTTAATGTTAGTGTATGTTAGTGTTAGTGTGGATGTCTGTTAGTGTGTGTGTTTGCCTGTGAGTGTGTGAGTGTGTGTCTGTTAGTGACTGTGTGTTTCTGTTAGCTAGTGAATGCGTATCTGTCAGTGAATGTGTGTGTATTTAGAAGGCGGAGCAGGGGGGAAGGTTGGGTGGCGGTGGCGCGGGTGGGGGTGGCGCGGGGGGGTGCCTGAGTTTTGTCCTGCCTAGGGCAGCACAAAACCAGGATACACCACTGGTTTGTGTGTATTAGATACTGTTTGTGCAGTGAATGCAGAGTGTGTGTTTGTGTAGCGGATGCAGTGTGTATAGTGAACGCAGAGTGTGGTTTGAGTAGCGGATGTAGTGTGTGTACAGTGATGTAGTGTGTGTTTGTGTAGTGGATGTAGTGTTTGTGTGTACTAGATGAAATGTGTTTAGTGGATGCAGTGTCTGTAGCGTGTGTATTAGATACAGTGTCTGTGTATAGTGAATGCAGAGTGTTTTTAATTTGTGCTGGATGTATTGTGTGTACTGTGAATACAGGATGTTTGTGTGGTGGATGCTGTGTGGACAGTTAATGCAGAGTGTATGTTAGTGTAGTGAATGCAGAGTGTGTGTCAGTATAGTGAATGCAGAGTGTGTGCATAGTTTAGTGAATGCAGAGTGTGTGTTAGTGTGTAGTGAATGCAGAGTGTGTCAGTGTAATGAATGTAATGTGTGTGTTAGTGCAGTGAATGCAGTGTGTGTAAATGTGTAGTGAATGCAGAGTGTGTGTTAATGTGTAGTGAATGCAGTGTGTGTTAGTGTAATGAATGCAGAGTGTGTGTTAGTGTAGTAGATGCAGAGAGTGTGTTAGTAGCTAGCGGATGCAGAGTGTGTGTTAGTGTGTAGTGGATGCAGAGTGTTAATGTGTAGTGAATGCAGAGAGTGTGTTAGTGTGTAGCGGATGCAGAGTGTGTGTTAGTGTGTAGCAGATGCAGAGAGTGTGTTAGTATGTAGCGGATGCAGAGTGTGTGTTAGTGTGTAGCGGATGCAGAGTGTTAATGTGTAGTGAATGCAGAGAGTGTGTTAGTGTGTAGCGGATGCAGAGTGTTTGTTAGTGTAGTGAATGCAGAGTGTGTTAATGTGTAGTGAATGCAGGGAGTGTATTAGTGTGTAGTGGATGCAGAGTGTGTGTTAATGTGTAGTGAATGCAGAGAGTGTGTTAGTGTGTAGCAGATGCAAAGTGTGTGTTAGTGTAGTGAATGCAGAGTGTTAATGTGTAGTGAATGCAGAGAGTGTGTAAGTGTGTAGCAGATGCAGAGTGTGTTAATGTGTAGCGAATGCAGAGTGTGTGTCAGTGTAGTAGATCCAGTGAGTGTGCTAGTGTGTAGTGAATGCAGAGTGTGTGTTGTGTTAGTGTATGCAGTGTGTGTTGTGTTTGGCCCATTGATACCCTGCCTCCATAAAACGGCAGGTGCCTACTCTGCTTTCTTGTAGGGAGGGATCTCGGAAGCAGCTCTCCTGTCCTCCCGCGAGCAATCTGTGTGGAGCATTGCTGGGTGTTACCATGGCAACGCTCCACACAGCATTCTGCTCGCGGGAGGCAGGAGAGCTGCAGGACCTGTCCTACATTCTTACCATCACCGGACCACCAGGAATGGCTGTCCCCCTTCACCAAAGGTGAAGGGGGGGAAACTGATTTAATATACTTTTTAAAATGTATTTTTGTAATGTATCTTCAAACCCCCCCCACAGCACCCCTACACCCTCCACACACAGCACCCCTACCCCCCCACACACAAACACACCCCTCACACACAGCACTCCACACCCTTATACACAAACACATACACTGCATCCCTCAATGCAGTATATGTGTGTGTGTATTCAGCAGACTGTGTGTATGTATCCAGCAGACTGTGTGTACTCAACAGTCTGTGTGTGTGTGTGTGTGTGTATATTCAGCAGACTGTGTGTGTGTTTATTCAGGGGACTGTGTGTCTGTCTGTGTGTGTATTTAGCAGTCAGTCTGTGTGTTGGTGTGTGTATGTATTAAGCAGTCGGTGTGTGAATGCGAGTTGTTTTTTTCTAAACTTAAACCTCAGTATTCAGGTTTAATTGCCGTGTTGGCACTTTGAGGAAAAAAAAGTTGGCATGTATTGCGGTTTGGGCACTCGGGCTCAAAAAGTTTTGCCATCACTGCACTAGCCCTTTCACCCTGCCACAGATACCCTGTCACAGTATCCCCCTAATTCTGTCAACTCATCCTCTTACTCACTCTATCGCAGTCAAACCTTGAATATAGCCATCACCATACACAGTAAACTTCTACACATGAAACACAGGCTTAACCATAAACACAACACACATACACCACAAGCAGCTCCCCCATACATTCATAGTCACCGACACACACATGCTCACAGAGACACACATTCACACACAAGGATACTTAGGCACATACACAGGTGCACTATGCCAGAGACCCAGACACACTCAGTCAGAAATACACACACTCTCAGGCAAATACACAGGTACATAATGTCACTAACAAGGACAGGGCACAGGGCTCAAGGAGAGGGCCCCAATCTGTCACGCTGCTTGGAGCCCTGGCATCCTTAATATTCCTATTTAAAGCAGCACTCTTTTTCAGTTTCCCATTCCTTATGTCTCTTGAATCTGAATTATTATACTCATGCTGTTGATACTTGCCTTTATTTACACTGATAATCTATTCTTCCTTACTCCAGCCAGATTTGCATATTTGGGTGCTGCCATTTTGTTCTCCTCTGTCCACGTTGTCTGTAGTTTGCTTTTCTGTGGGATTCCTTTAAATGATGGATTGTGAGTAAATCAGTTCAGCAACTGCTAATGGAACCTTGGTGATAAAATAAGTCCCACCTTTCCCTTATGATGCAACTATATACAACAGGACCACAGGGGTGCCTAGGCACATTCTAATGCAGGGACAAAATGTCCTCTCTGTCCTTTGTTTTTTTTACCCTGTGGGTACTTTTGCAAGAGTTTGAATTAGCTTGTTTCATTTGTATATAGATACACCTTATCATTATATATATATATATATATATATATATATATATATATATATATATATAAAAATGAGTGTTATTTGTGCAATGTTTATTTTTTTCTATTACACCCTATTGTAATGTGCAGCACACACTTGTGAGCAAGAGACTGATAGATGGTAGTTACATGTAAAGTAAATGTATATAGTTTCTGATTTTCTTGTGTGTGGCAATGCGAAGGGACTGTCCATGGATGACAATTAACAATTTCATAATTAAAATAATCAGTACTTTTTAGGACTTTGTATTTTGTTGAGTAATCTTGCCATTTGGCAAGGATTTAAGAAGTAGACCAATCTTACTGCATCTTGATCATCTGCTCATTACATGTCTTTCCTTTCACTTATTTCTCTTTTTTATCTCCCTTTGTTGTTTTATTCTCAGGTGATGCTCATTAGTTCTAGATTTAGCTAAAAGTCCTTCACCTCATCGCTCACCTCTAATTAATTACACTGAATTCACTCCATGTTAAATAAAACAACCGGACAGCGATTGTTTGTGTGGTATGTGTAATGTGAATCTCAGATGTTGCATGATAAAAAAAGAAAAAAAACTTATTTATTTTGGCACATTGCTTATTAAATGAAAAAACAACCTTATTAAATTAAACAATTGCGTTTTAATAATAATAAAAAAAAAACCCTTTCAGATTATTTAATATTTCTGGAAAAACCTTTAAAATTATTTTTTCAAAATATGAAAAGTTAAATATATCATATTAGAAAATATATTTAAAAAAAAACAAATTTTTTTTTAATGATCATAAAATATATTAAAATATTTAATTTAGGTCTTAATTTTATAATGTTGCTTTAACATTTGTAGTGCCTGTAAGATTCACTGACTCTTGAAAGGTTAAATTGTTAATTTGCATTTGGATACTAAGTGCATGAAGGACTAATTCTTGCAGCATCACGCTCAGCAATGGACAAGCATACCAAAGTCACACACAGAAATTCATGCCTAATTACAACCCCAGTTAATAAATACATACAAGGCTGGAAAGTAGTTGTGATTGAGGTCTTGAGCTTCCCCAGTTCATAATAAAGAATTCTTATTAAATAAGTCCTTGGATGGAATCCGTGAAGCCCTAAAGGTCCTTCCGCTTTTGTAGATTGTTAGCTCTTGTGAGCAAGGCCATTTTTCCATTTAGTCTCTTCCAGTCCAAAATATAAGTCTCTTATCTTCTCTATAAAATATGCTGCAAAGTAGCCTTTTCACTACCAAGCACTTAATAAAATAAAAAAATAAATTATAACATTTCCAACCAGCAAACCCAGTGTTTGTGATGTCAGTAACAGTAATGTGCAAAACCAATTTCAAACACAGAATTTGTTCAGCCTCTCTGGTTGGATGCAGCACATAATGGATTCTTTTAGACTGACCATGTACATAAAAAAATAAAATTGTTAATTTATTGGTAAGCATTCATTTTGTTTTTTCCCTTCTATTTCACCCAGTAGTAGGTAAAATGCAGACCTCGCAAACAGATCTCTGGTAAGAATTTTTTTTTTTGGGGGGGGGGGCCATAATTCTGTAGTGGAATTACTACAGGGACTTGCAGTGATCCAACTAACGTAAATCGTATTCAATCATTTTCTCTATACATACCTTAAAGGACCACTATAGGCACCCAGACCACTTCAGCTTAATGAAGTGGTCTGGTTGCCAGGCCCAGCTAGGGTTAACCCTTTTTTTTTTTTTTTATAAACATAGCAGTTTCAGAGAAGAGAAACTGCTATGTTTATAAATGGGTTAATCCAGCCTCCAGTGGCTGTCTCTTGACAGCCACTAGAGGCGCTTGCGTGCTTCTCACTGTGAAAATCACAGTGAGAAGACGCCAGCGTCCATAGGAAAGCATTGTGAATGCTTTCCTATGGACTGGCTGAATGCGCGCGCGGCTCCTGCTGTGCATGCGCATTCAGCCGAAGAGGAGGAGAAGAGGGAGGAGAGGAGGAGGAGAGCTCCCCGCCCGGCACTGGAGAAAGAGGTAAGTTTAACCCCTTCCTCTCCCCAGAGCCCGGCTGGAGGGGGACCCTGAGGATGGGGGCACCCTCAGGGCACTACAGTGCCAGGAAAACAAGTATGTTTTCCTGGCACTATAGTGGTCCTTTAAGTATGTTAACACAACATCTTTTTGAGAGGAGTAATCATTACATTTTGTAGCCATATGCACTGCCAAGTTCCCTCCTACCGACTGCAAATCAAATAAGGTACCCATAAAATGGGTGCCAATAAGAATTAGGGCTTAAGAAGCTTGCCCAAGAGTTGCGGTTATTGTTCTTGATGCAGTAGTATTATTTTAATGAGGAATACAGACTCATAAAAATATACAGCTTCTCCTAGCGGAAAGCACGTGAATAGGCGGATGGTGTGCAATGTTGAAACGCCATCCCTTTTTTTTTATTTTTTTAAATGGTTTTCAATGCTGCCACTACACTACAACTGTTCTTCAAAGACTAGCCAGCCAGAATTTTATTGTTTATGGTGATAAATCACACATTTACGTCTGCTTGTTGAGCTTTATCCAAGCCTAGTCAGAGTCAGGTGGAAATAGCATAATAAATATTAGCCATGCAACTACATTAGACAATGGCTGAATTATAACATCCTTCTGTGGTTAAATGGCAGTGGTACAGCAGGCGGAGAAAAGACTTCAAACATGCAAGCTGTTATAAATGCAGACTCGAACACTTCCCAATAAATACAATTCGAAGACCGTACCAAGATGACCTTGAACTCTGCAGTTCTGGCCTGTGCGGTTTCAGTGCACTCCCTCCTGAAAGAGCTGTCACTCATCAAGTGCCTAGAAGAAAAAAAAAAAAGGGAACTCCCACATCCATTAACAGAATTATATTCAGGAACAGAATAACAGAGGAGGGTTACCAAAAGGAGAAAAAGCATACACTATGATCTATTTTTTTTTTCTTTGCACTGTCCGCATGGGAATACTGAAAGAGGTTTTCAACCCTGCATTACAGCCTTAACCTCTTTAACCTCTTAATGGGACTTCCGTTTTAATCTGCAAATAATTTAATCTACACCTTGTGCTAGACAAATGTATAGATTTGCTGATAGAATACAAATTAAATACCTACACCTGGTTCTAAGCCGAACAGAATAACTATGTAAGCGACTATGTGACATGTAAGCGACTTTCTCACCTGAGATTCTCTGACCTTTTTCAGGATACTTTGATTTTGAAATAAACATGGAAAATGAGGCAAACTACTTATCGAAACTAGGGCTGCAAATGGAAGCCTGGATTTAATAAAAACAAAAACAAACAAAAACAACCCCCAACAAACAAAAAACAACCGTTCTAATCTTTCAGTGAATCCACATGTTGCTAGCAATTAGATATAAATATACTTAGAGGCATATTTTATTCATAACAGCCTCATTTAGTTGAGAAGAAAAAGTTTATGCGGGACTGAAATTTTGTAGGAGCTCTTCCTACAACCCCATCACGCCTCAAAACAGATTAAATAATGCATGAGCATCCCGTTAATATAATAAACATTTAGAAATCCAAATCTGATTGCGCTTTCGACTCTTAATAGAGTTGATTAGCAGCCGCTTGGTTATCCCTGTGTATCCTCAGCAGGAGAAGAGCAGGATTACCCAGGATAACTCCTTCTATAATACCATCCAATTGGTTACATGAGGATTAAACAGATGGCCTCCTCCGAGTGTGCAACCATCAGATCCCAGCAGCCAGCTTACCAAGGCCAGATATATGACTAGTAAAGACATCTGGCAGAGTGACATAAGGGGCAGCACCATAACTAGCACAGATTGCTGCAGTGACAGGAAAAGGACACTACCCTTGTTAGGGAGCACAGAGGCACACATGCTGCTCAGAGACCGATACAAGCGATACACACTGACTGTAATAAAAAATACAACGTAAACCAAAACAGTTACCTGGACACTATTCCAAATCCATTTAGTAACACTGTAATGGCCATTAAAGTCCAAGCTCAAATTACAATTTATTAACTATTTATACACTACAGGAGGGAAATTACTTTTTAATTAAAGGATTCTCCTTGACTATTTAATTTCTTTCCTGAAAAATACTGCCTTATGCTGATCAGCATTTTTCATGCAGTGTCCATCAGGCTTTAAAACTGTTTTGCCAGTAACATTCTAGAATAGTTTCTCACACCTCCCAACATTTCAGATCAACAGAGAAGGCATGTTGCCCCCTCAAGCAGAACATGACACTGCACAGCCTATGCCAAAATGTTTTTTAAATTTTTTTGGCAAAAGAAGGTGGTGCACCTTAATGGAATGTTTCCCTGATGTTTTCTGCACTCAAGGGTTTACTCAATAGACACGTTTTAGCAGAGTTGGCAAAATGATTTTTTTTTTTTTGGTCTCAACAGTTGCCATTCCTATGTGGATTCTTTACCATTTTAATTGGTAAAAAAGCCTAAGTGTGCATATTTAAACACAGCATTTGTATCATGGGAAAATCTAATTTTCACACTGATGTTAAAAGTCATAGAAAACGCCACATCTGTCTGGCGTTCTCTGCCAAACCTCCTTATCCTCCCTTTCACAAAGTAACGAATTGGAATGTACTCAGAACTAGGCGCCCTGTAACAAATCCTGCTTAAGCCCTACAGTAACAGGTATAACAAATGCTAATGCCAGTCATTAATTATGGGGATGTAGTGCATGCACCCACACCGCAAACCCACCTTAATACGTTATATAATTTGTTCTACCGCTTTGTACCAGAATGTAATTAATTACTTTACCCACCATTGTGACATGTTAAAAGAGCTAAACTGGCTATTGCTGGAATCCCGACACACTCTTCATCTTTCCAGCCTTGTGCATAAGAGCATTTCTGGGAAGCTACCTGAGTAGAATGCTCTCCCCGGCTGTTCCCACTTCCTATAACCTCTAAACCAGTGCTAGCACGATATTTAGCATACTGCAATACAAAAATAAAGTGGCTCGATCCTCATTTTCCTGCAGACCACCGCAATTATGGAATAACCTCAGGGACACAGTCAAATCTTCATTCAATCTAAAATCTATTAAGAAATCTATGGCAATATACCTCAGCACAGAATGCACCTGTCATGGTTGAATATATTTATTACCTGTTATGTATTATATTTATATATGTAAATATATATATTTAGGAGTCTAGCCAGCATCTTGATTTTGCACCCCTCCCTGTCACAGGTGCCTCATCTCAGGACCCTATTTAGCCTTGTACTGCAGAGAACTTGAGATGAAAGGAGTTCCCCAAGTGAGTAGCTCATTTAGTAGACAGTTGGTTGTGAGAGTAGGACCTGCCAGAGATGGTGGTACATTGACGTTGTAGCAGCCTTATGCAATGTATGATCATATAATGTTACTAAACCCCCATTATTTTTTGCCTAGATTAGGTGTTTTTAATAAAACTAGCAAAATCTGTCAGCACCAAAGTAGCTGCTTAGTAGATAAGGGAGTGCACTGGATTTTTATTTTTAGATATATATATATATAGTTTGTATATTGTATTTTTGTAATATTGTATCCTATTGTAACAATGCAATGTTTTGTGGACAAAGACCCAGGACATACTTGAAAACGAGAGAATCTCAATATATCCATCCTGGTAAAATATTTTATAAATAAATAATACTCAGCTCACCCTATCAGAGAAGAGTGTGTACTGAGATGCCAACACGAGTCTGCCCCACAGTCAGTGTAAATACTATTTTGTAGCATTTTGTACCCTTTCCCCTTAGTATAGCTTTGAAATTCTATACCAGTAGTAAGAGGACAGTGATCTTCATTGGCTGAGCTGCACGATTTACCTTCCAAGCAAGAAGAGATTTTGTGGAAGGAATTGGGCAATTCTGCAGAATGCTGCAAAACAATTATTTAAAAGCAAAACCAAAGAGATTTGAACAGGGAGAAAACCACAGCATGAGTCTGAAGCCAAAACCTCAAATGCACTTAAACTGTGTTGGTGCCCAGTGTTTTGGTTTAGAAATGTTGATCTTTGTTATATTCAGAGGAAGCCCAAATTCTTGTTACAAGTGCACTTGGAGAAGCGAGAATTAGACACCATACACGTGTTGGTATTCAAAATAAGCCTCTGACGTTTTATTCATCAGCTGGGTTTTATACATTAAAAAGTAAGTGCTTACGTGCAAATACTCATAGAACAGTAATAGGAAGGGAGTACAGATAATACATAGGGATGAACGTCATGTACACATAACAAATAAGTTCCAAGGTAAGAAAGAGCAAAAAGATTAGAGAAGAGACATCTTAGGTGGGGGCTCTCTGCTCCCGGAACTAGACATATCTGGTCTTAAGTGTTTTTTAAGCATCAAGCATTTCCTGAGTCCAAGTTAGCCAATTTTAATATAGGATATCATTATATGACACCTATAAGCTTGAACCTTGGAATCAAGATAAATTCTATCACAATCCCCTCTTTTGATCCAAGGGTCACCCAAATGTCCAAGGTATTTTCAGGCCTGCTAGCCAAAGCCTGTGGGACTTTCATTTATTGCTTCACCACGGTTCCCTTCGGTCTGAGAGACCACCAGAATCAGCGGAGGAGAGTTCCTTCATTTGTTAGGCGAGGTAACATCATAAAACCTTTCCGAAGTCGGAGCTGGAATGTAAGTTAAGGTACGACCAACAGTAGGTTTGCTTTTACATAGAGAGGTTAATACACATGAAAAAAATCTAAAGGTTAGAAAAATGGCCATAATGACAAATACAGCTAATAGCAAAAAGTACAAAATATTCTTAAGTAAAGTCAACCATGTTCCTAACCCAAATGTCCAATCCCAATCCCCAAAGAAGCCAGTATCCTGTTTGATATCCGGTACTAAGTCATGTAAATCTTTTATATGTTTATGGATCATAGTGCCATGGTCAGATAGGTTAAAACAGCACATACTACAATAGCTTCACAGCCTAAGTCATGTTTCATTAGTAAGTAGTCAATGGCTGCTCTATTCTTATTTGCCTGGTTGTCCATAAGTAGCTCTTCTAGGGTGTGTGAAGTGGCATTTAAACCTTTTGCAAGGGAACAGGTTACAGCATTAACTACTCGGGTATTATACAGTGCTAAGCCTGGGACTCCTACCAAGGTGTATGCTAGGGCAGAGTATTCGGCTTTAGATAAGAGAGTGATTTCAGGGTTACAATCTGCATTAAGAGTGGTTTTAACATCTCTCCTGTCTCTCAGCAGTTTGTGTAGCTGGGTGGTTTTAGTGATCAGGTCAGATTTGGAAAACATGGTCATGGTTAGGCGAGAGATTGCAACAGTAAATCCGGGTGCCACCCAATGGGCATCCACCATGCTGCCCATGTGCATCCCGTACAGACGCGCAGGCCCATGGGCAACCCGGGCCATCATGGGGTATAACACTCACGGCAAACCACATTCCGTCATCATCAGGTTCTGCATCCTGTCTCCTCCAGAGGTCATGTTCCTCCTTGCTTGCCTGTCTTTGCAAGCTCAACAGTATATTGTAGTCAACGGCGTCATCTGTAAGAACAACTTGTAGGAAGGTATTACCTGTAGAGGGATGAACTTGAATTGCTGCTTGCTTGGCAGCTTTGTCTGCTTTGTGATTTCATCTGTGATCTTCACGTGAGCTGCCACGTTGATGATGCCTACTTGAGTGGGTAGCAGGATAGCGTCCATAAGTGCACTCACGGCTTCAGAATTCTTGATTGGAGTTCCTGCTGAGGTGAGAAAATCGTGAGCCCGCCATATAGGGCCAAAATCATGGGCTATACCAAAAGCATAGTGAGAGTCTGTATAAATATTAGCAGTCTTACCAGAAGCCATTTTACACGCTTCAGCGAGTGCCTTCAGCTCTGCCTCCTGTGCAGAGCAGTGAGGAGTGAGTGGTTCAGCTTTTATTACCTCATGTGCAGAGACTACAGCATATCCAGTGTGGAAATTACCCTTCTCATCACCATATCTGGAACCATCTACAAAAAACCTCAAAACTCAAAATCTGCATTAGATGCAGATTAGATTAGAGAATCTGCTGTTTCTTGTGCCATTAGTGCTGCACAATCATGGGGTACCTGGGCATCAGCTAACTCATCTGGTGAAAGTGAATTTACAAAAAGATCAGAAGTACAAGTACCATTCCCACTATCCCCACTCTCCTCTTTTAAATCCAGGGGAAGTAATGTAGATGGATTTAACACCATACACCTTTTAAGAGTAACATTAGGTAGCATAAGCAAGGCACATTGCATTCTGAGATGCCTTGCAGTATGTATGTGTATTGGTTGAACTTGTAACAGTATGCTGTTGATATCATGCGGTGTGTATATAAATATCAGTGGCTTTGTCCAGGAGGGCAGTAACAGCCGCCACTGCTCTAACACGTGAGGGGGCAACCCTAGCAACAGGGTCCAATCTGGTGGAGTAGTACGCTATTGGTCTTTGTTTACCACCATGTTAATATTTTGAACTACAGTCTTTCCACTCTCCGTGAGATGTTTTATGTTCTGGGAAATGCAATGTCCTAGGAAAAGAACTTTCTCTACACATGCTTGCAGTTTCATTTTTGTCGCTTTACAGCCTGCTTCTGCCAAGAATTTTAGCAAGGAAAGAGTGTTTACAATACAAGATTCCATTTTATCGCAACATAGGAGTAGGACATCGATATACTACAATAAAATTACGTTATTTGGCCTTTGCCACTCTTCAAGAATCTGTGCCATAGCCATGCTGTACAAAGTGGGTGAGTTTTGTGCGCCCTGTGGCAATACTGTCCAAGTGTACTGCTTGTGTTTATGTGTAAATGCAAATAAAAACTGACTGTCGGGATCCAGGGGGACACTGAAAAATGCATTTGTCAAGTCAATAACAGTAAATACCTTAGAGGAAGGTGGTATTTGTGCCAACAAGGTGTGTGGGTTGGGAACATTAAGGGCAATGAGTTCAGTTACAGCATTAATTGCCCTCAAATCATGTACCATACGGTAGACCACAGGTTTCCCTTTCTCTTGCTTTTTCTTAATTGGGTACAATGGTGTGTTACAAGGGGAGGTGGTCTGGACAACTAACCCTGCCTGCAGAAACTCTTGAACAGATTGCAAAATAGCATCTTCCTGTGCTGGGCTTAGGGGGTATTGTTTCTGATAGGGAGGTTTGGCTCCGGGCAGGAGATTCACTTTGACTGGGGGCACAGAGAGTCTGTCTGTATCTGTCTTCCCTGTAGCCCATAAGGAATCAGGCACTGAGGACAAGTCAATGGTAGGTTCTGGCACATGGCTGGGCATAGTGAGAGTTGCCAGAACATTTGAAAGAGATATCATTTGTTTGTCCTCCAAAGGCACAGACAATGTTACTTGTCCAGTGGGGCTATACTGGATATTTGCACTAAGAGCAGACAGTATATCACTGCCTAGTAGATTAGCAGGGGCATGAGGGCTGACAAGTAGTGGTTACAAGGGCAGTAGAGTCGTGTAGCTTCAATTTCAGCTTGTGGGTAAGGGGAATGTCATTTTCGATACCATCCACCCCTACACATGATAATACATCATTAGATTTCTCATACGGGAACACATTTTTCCTGTAACATTTGTTTAGCAGCGCCAGTGTCCAACAGGAAAGGGACTATTCGTTCCCCGGGCAGTGTAACATTAATAATGGGTGAGGGTCCTGCAGAGTCAGGGATATTTATAATATGTAGGGACACTGGTTTGCCAATTTCCTATTGGGGGTGGGGAGGTGGTTGGCTGTCATGGGAGTTATCATTAGAATCCTGGGGTTTTCTATTTTTAGGAGGACACTTGCAGTTACGTTTAATGTGTCCTTTCCTGCCACAATTCCAGCAGTCTACCTGCCTTCTGTCTCCACCAGCTCTAGGGACAGTTACAGCCATTAGAGGTGTGCTCCTCTTTCTAGTATTTAGATTAACTTCCATTCCCCTAGCCACCTTCACCAGATCACCATAGGTTAAACTTCTCCACTCAGGTCTAGCACTTTGGAGACCAGTCCTTATGAGTATGTGGATACCATCCATGAAGCAGTTAATAAGCAGTCTGGTCGAAGTGGTTACAACATCAGTGTAACCCAATGCCTCCCAAGCCATCTGTAGTCTGGTGAAGAATGTTACTACAGATTCATCTTTCCCTTGTAGTATATCTTCTAATTTATGGGCTAGTTCCTCTGCCTTTACCTTAGCCCTTTCTCTCATTACAGTGACATAGCATGCTCCAGATGCAGACTTGGTTCTAAACCATTCATTTGTTTGCATGTTGCTTTTTCTGAGGTTATCTTCATGTATATTTAGCAATTATTCTAGCCGAAATGGGGCCAGCTTTTAGTGCCACAATCTGTTTTAAATCCATCCATGTACACTGGTAAGTAGCTTGAATTGTGGATAGAGACTAGAGCAGAGCTAAGGGGGCCTTTTCAACATCTGCCAGCTGCTGTATTATTGCCAGTTGTTCACTGGGTGTCCAGGGCTTATATTCTTCCCAGTATTGGATACCTGCGCTCGGCTGTCTGTTCTCATGGTATACACTCTCAACTTTGGGTATCATGGGAGTAGAAAATTGTGGAGCTAAAGGCCCCACTGGAGTGTCTATGGGGGCAACTAGGGGTTCCTTTAAGTCTGGACTACCGTCCTGCTCTAATGAACCCATAGGTCTCACTGGGACACCATATGAAGTCCCACTGCGTAATATTACTGGAAAGAGAGGTTTTGATCCCCGTAAAAGGGAAATCGCCTGGCCTTTAGGGACCAAAGGAGTCCCTGCATTATCCTGGTAAAGGGGTGGGTTTACAAGATTTTTCCCAGGATCTTGCCTACTCTGGGACCCTAAAGGTCCAAAACATTGATAATATGGTACACCTTTCCTGGTGGTTTCTCTACAACCACATTTAGTTAATTCAACAGCAGTATCATGCCATTTTTGTGCGACTTCTACTAAGTCATTATCTTCTAACCAACCTCTGTAATTTGCCATAAATTCACTCCATATATGTGGGTCTAGAGTGCCCTGTGAGGGCACGCCAGCTTTCTTAAGTAACCTCTTAACATTCTTAATTGCTCCTTGTCCTTTGTGATGCTTGACAATAGTCAAAGCCGTAAATCCCCCTTGGGTGCTTTCAGAGCTACCCATCTTAAAACTTGTAAGGGTTAATTACTTCCTTACACAAGACAAACTGTACAAAACCAGTGTATTTAAAAAAAACACGTATGACCGCTGCAGTGGAATTTTCACAGTTTTGTCTTCTAAACACAGATCAGGAGATCTGCCCTTGGAGGATTCTAACTCAAATTATAAAACAAATGACAAGGCAAACAATAAAAATAACTTACAACCCACAGTTATATTCCACTATCTCAAGATTCCTTTCACAAGACATAACACAACCTCCACCTGAATATAACCATAATAACACAGAAAACAAGTTCTTTAGATCAGACGTTTTTAAGTCGTTCTTTACCCAGACAGACTAGAAGGACGTGGATCTGAGAGCGAAATTGATAAAGGTAGAAAAAAAAAGTTTTTCTTACCTTGCTGTACAGCTGATTTCACTGTCAGAGGGATGTCCACCTGTATGCTAGTGTCAGAGTCTCTCGACCGTCAGATCCCGGGTTTCGGCACCAAATTGTTGTGGATCAGAAATGGTGATCTTTGTTATATTCAGAGGAAGCCCAAATTGTTGTTACAAGTGCACTTGGAGAAGCGAGAATTAGACACCAGACACCTGTTGGTATTCAAAATAAGCCTCTGACGTTTTATTCATCAGCTGGGTTTTATACATTAAAAAGTAAGTGCTTACGTGCAAATACTCATAGAACAGTAATAGGAAGGGAGTACAGATAATACATAGGGATGAATGTCATGTGCACATAACAAATAAGTTCCAAGGTAAGAAAGAGCAAAAAGATTAGAGAAGAGACATCTTAGGTGGGGCTCTCTGCTCCTGGAACTAGACATATATGGTCTTAAGTGTTGTTTAAGCATCAAGAATTTCCTGAGTCCAAGTTAGCCAATTTTAATATAGGATATTATTTGACACCTATAAGTTTGCGCCTTGGAATCAAGATAAATTCTATCACACCAGCGTGTTCCTTTAATGATTAAGAAAGTGTTTTACCAGGAAGAATACAAGAAGATTTATCACATGATCATATGTCCTGGGGTGTCCAGTCAATACCACCTTGTTACACGTTTGAAATACACATAAAAGACACACAATTGCAGGGATACATTGGAAACAAGTTTATATACAGCAACATAACAGATGTAAGGAACATAAGGGATTATATAGTTTTACATATCCCTTTAACCCCTTAAGGACCAAACTTCTGGGATAAAAGGAAATCATGACATGTCACACATGTCATGTGTCCTTAAGGGGTTAAATAGCAATTTATTTTGCAGCAAACAATTTAGCCCAAACAATAACCACTGCTTGATTGTAGAATATATTCTACATGATGCTCAACTATGCAAAAATCTAAATGAGCGTCATGGACATTTATATATCAAGCACCTTCTATGCCAAACTACATAATTCTAAGCATGGTTTAAAGGTTCCAATCACCCACCATCCACTGGCGAGCAAACAATTGGCGAGTAGAAATTCACCCCAAGTGAGTGTGCCATGGACCCCTCCAGACTTGCAGTGGCAAGTAACTTTTAGTCCTGGTTAGTAACATAGGACTTAGAATCATTCATTTATCTTTTCCTATGGTAACTAGCAGCCATATAAGCATATGGATCATAAAGCGGATGTTGGTAAATGAAATAAATGTAGGCAAAATATGCAATCACATTTGTGACATACAGCCCATTTAAAAAAAGGGAAAACATACCATCTGAGAGACTTATGCTTAGCTGAAACTTGCACATCCTTAAGGATGCCACACATTCCGCCACCATGACTCGTGGTTATGCTTACCAAGTTAATAATGTTATTTTGCTTAATGGTTGTTCATTCTCTTTTAATTTCGCATAATTTGCTTATTTAGAAATGTCAGAGTGGGTAGATACACATCCCCACTTTCTGTTTTACGTTCTATGATTACGGTACGTGCTCAGGGGAATCAACCCGCACATCTTGCGGTCACACGCTAGAGATGTTAAAACTAGCACTGGCTCCGATTTCTCCTCCCCCCCACTCCTTCTAGTACCCACAATAGAGTTGAGATAACCCAGTGATGTAAAATCCTGGAAGGGGTGACCCCCTGGTGCACTTTAGCTTCCATGAGACATGATGATATCCTATGTACCTCACTGTTGTGTCCCAGGGGGCCTGCATCATTGTATTGGAACTGTTGATAACCTTGTTATTATAAAAACATCACTCTGCATGTTGTTGTGAATGAGACAATAACTATGTCTTGACCATTATATATGAATATCAGGGGCGACAGCCCAAGTAATGTATTATTTACATGCTGAGTGAACAAAAATAAAGAATTAAAAAAAAGGAAAACAAAACAAAACAAAAAAAATTGGTTAATTAAAAACCAGTTTTATTATCTTGATCAGGATGATTGCCTTGCAATTCTGCACACAGTAGTTTTTCTAAGATTATGATTTATTGTATGTAATTGGTAATAGTAAAATTCCTTGAAAAGTATCATGAAAATGGACAACCGCTTATACGATCAGCTGTTTTAATCCAATATTTTTTTGAAAACTACACAAATGCCTTTTCTACAAGGAGTTTCAATAAATTATTCAAAATAATGTTTATTTATTTGAATGTTAAACTGTATCTTTGTCAGATTTGGTTGACTTTTTTAGGGCATCAGCTGATAAAGCACGTATATTGTTAAAATTTCTTTGGCTCTATAGTGGACAGCCCTTGTACATTCAAGACTGCTATGGGTTAAAAGGCACTTTAATAAAAATGTAAACAGATGCACAGTTCTCTCTGTAAAATATACAATGGCAGGTGAAAGGTTAGAGAATAGTCCACATCATGCTTGCGGGAACAAATATCGCTTTCGAAGGCAGCGTTTTCGGAGACTCATGTATAGGTACATGGCAAACAGACACATACTGGAAAGGAAATAAAGAAGAACGCATAAGCTTATATCCAAGCGAGAGAATCCCCCTTCAAGCATTTTTACCCAGCGTCCTTTCCAATTCACATCTCCGTTCTCTATTACTACCCCCATGAGATATTGTGTATCAACCCCCCTCTTCAGAAGACGACTCCTCACAGCAGCTTCATCAAAATCTGCCTCTTGAGGTTCGTGGAGGACCTTAGGATGAAGAGCACGGTTCTCCTTATGTAGGCTGGAATCCTGCAAAGATCTGCTCAAAAACAGGCCTTGCCCATATGAATCTAGATCCAAAATTTCCTCTTGAACTGCTTGTTTCAAGGGTACTGCAGGCTTCATCTTTATGATGGTTGGTTTGTGACGTGGACGGTCTTTTGGTTCTTTCTTATGTACACTGCTCATCTTGCCACCTTCTTCCTGTTTCTTGTCAAACGTGTTCTCTGAAAAGTCTTCGTTCACTTTTATTTCTTCTTTATTTTCCTGATCTGTGACATCTCTTTTGTCTCTTTTCTCATTTGCCTTCTTTTGTTTTTCTAGGAGCACATCCTCATCCACCAGATAGGCGTCTGCTATATTGTCCTTTGAGAAATGGGTCTTCATGAAATGCATAACATTGGGATCATCCCAGGTCACCAATTCACTCTCTGTTTTAACCTGGCAGAGTGGGCACAGCTCGGGCGTGGGCCACTGAACCTTAGGAAAGTCTGGGTCTTCACTCGCTGCACCTAATAAAAGAAAAATCGATGGGTGAGAATTCAAATACCAAGAACCCCACTTTCTCTCCTGACCTGCACTTGCAATAATAAAGCTACACAGAAATTAAAAGTATGGACGACTTTGACTATGTCAAACACCTCAGTAGTGCATCCTCCATGTAAAACAGACATGCTTTCATCAACATGGTGCAGCTCTGATCCAGAGGAGGAAACCAATCTAACATAAAGCAATAGATGAAAACCTGAGCATTCCGTATGTTTTTTTAAAAATTCCCCTATTGGAATTTAATGTTTTTTTTCCCCAGTAGGAAAAAAAATATCAGTAATGGTTACATACTGCAGAAAAGAACATTTCTTGCTATGCATACAATGTAATACGTAGATATACATAATGGTTTTGAAGGGCTGCGTTAAGTGTAGATATTACATAACTCATGTAACAATAACAAACATTAATCAAAACTAAAAGACCTCATACTTAAATACTGAGAGCTGTGGAGTAAAGCGTTTGGATGTATAGACTCTAGATTGTTTCCTTTTGCCGCAGTGTCGTTTGTAAGGAGGGTTTCATCTGGATTAGGGTGCTATCCATTTTTTGCCAAGTCGTGTCAAATTTTTGTTTCTTATGAGCCCTATCTAGAGACATCCACTCGTATAGATAATATTGCTGAATTTTATCAGTTAGTTGGTAAAAGGAGGGGCAGACAGTGGACTTCCATGTGGACGCTATCAGTAACATTATTGCAATGAGCTGATAAAATGTCTAATCTAAACCTTGTGGGAAGAGCAGGAAAAAGACATTTAAATTGGTCCATGAGAAGAGCTTCATGCCTAGTGTGATTATTATTATTTTAATTTATTATCAACATACTGCAGTGAAATGACACCATGCATCATAGCTACTATAGATTTTTGTTTACTTTTAGTTACAGTACATCAAAGTGTCTCTTCAAAAAGGACGTATCTTTTTAAGCAGGTTTTATGTTACGTAATAAGTGATACAAAGGTTGCGATTAGGTAAGCAATGGTTAATCGGAGTCTATACTGCACCTTAAAGCAGCACTGTCATGGCCGAATCCAGTTTGTTTGTTTTTTAACCCCCATCCAGACTCCATTACATCTAATTGTCTCCCTAGTCACCCCCAAATGCCCCTAAGCCCCCCATATTACCTATTTTTGCATTTTTATTTTGTGCCTGAAACTAGGTCCTGGGCGCTGCCATCTTTGTGTGGGTAGATGAAGTCCCTGTGGGACACGTCTTCTGCCCACACTAGATAGCGCTGTGAAATTCCCGCGCATGCTCAGTTAAACACTTGGACATTCGAACAGGAATTTCATCTATTCATTCATTCATTCATGAATAGAAATTTAAAATGAATGAACGAAGACCTCTTTGTTCGTTCGGTTTATTACAAGGAGGGAGCTACCAGCTTGCAGCTCTCTCCTTGTCATTTGTAAAAATAGAAGCGGCAGGGAACTGTGCTCCCCACCACTTCCTAAGCCCCCCTTGTCCTCCATCACTTGATGGGGGTCAATATAACCCCCATAATAGCATAAGGGAGATTAAAATCTCCAGAATGCCCCTACTCGCTATGCTGCTACGAAAAGGAGGCATCAGGAGAACAATGAGGAAAGGGGAGAACTGTGGGAAAATTTCTCTGACCACAGGAAACAGAGCACACTTTCCTCCTCCGTCATAGATGGTCAAGCGTAGGAAACCTCCATAAAACAAAGTAATCCCTACTTTGTCTTATGTTTTAAAGAAAACTAGAGCAGCGAGGAAGAAATGAAGACCAGATCCTGAGAGATGAAAAAAAGAGGAAGTGATTAAAGAAAGGTAAGTTCGGCATGACACTGCCGCTTTAAATAAAGTTAAGCACTGCAATCCATTCTTGTATTCTCACCTGCCAATCGCTTATTAACTCTGTTATGTCGTTCCCACAACCACTTTATTGCTTCATCCAGGGTGCGGACAGTGCGGAGAGACTCCTGGGCCATGCGTTCAAAATGCTCAGCACACTCCCTGCAGCCGAAGAAATATTTAACATAACCTCTCATCGCAGAGAGCACCTCCCGGGGAGCTAAAACCCCAAAACAAGAGAGGAAAACAATGAAGTCAGAGAGCGGTGTTTTAATAGATATTATGATCACATTCTGTTCAATTGACTTACAGTATCATATGTTGCCACTGACTGTGAACTAGCCATAGGGGAATATAGACACAAATATTCCAGTGTTCCACTGGAGAGGAAAGAGCCCATCAAGTGTTAAACAAGTACAGGATCTTGCATAATATTTATTCTCAAGCGGTGTGAATATTTTTACATTTTTACAACTGCAAAATATTAGATTTATTTTTTTGTATCACAATAATACAGATTTTGAGCAATCAAACTGTTGGTTAAAGGAATACCACAGGCACCCAGACCATGTCATCTCAATAAGTTATATGAGTGCCATGCCCCCTCGTTTTAATCTTGCAATGTAAAATATCGCTGTTCTGCAGGAACGGGAACCGTTAGATTGCAGGGAATAATTTAATCTAGTGGCAGTCCTTCTGAGAGCAACAAGAGGGGCTTCCTTCAACGTGGCCAAGTAAAACCCAGAGACCCTCTGATTGGTGCAGCGTGACATATTGCTGCATCAGGCGTGGAGAGCGCAGAATGGGACAAAAAGGTGAGTTAACCATGTTTCAACCCTTTTGGGGGCGGTTACCTAAACAGTGACTAGGACACTATCACGTGAGGGATACACATTTGTACTCCTAATGCTATAATGTGCCATAAGTTGTGTAAATCAAATGGTAAAAAAAAGACAAAAATTATTTTATTCCAGAAACAAGAAACATCTAAAAGGTGTGAAAAATTCATACAATTTGATGTATAAAAGACAATATTGGCAATTTGATATTCCACAAATAATGTAGGGAAGTACAGCATTTCACTGAGGCAATGAGAGGGTCCAGAAAAAAATTCAACTGGTAATGTTAGGTCCTAGAGGAAGCAAGATCTCTGTAGGTTTCTTAGGGAATGAGAACCTTGACAACTATTTAACCAATTGACAATGGAAAAGAGCCTAGAACCGATCTAAAGTATTTCGTTCCACAGGCAGTTAGAAGGTCCATAAGGAACCTACACAAGCAAGGTCTACCCGAAAATAATTTTATTTAAAAATAGTTACCATTTTATTTTAACAGTCTCAACATATTGAAGATAGTGAATTTAGAAACAGGGGTATTAAAAACATAATAGACTTAAAACATCTGCAAATGCAAATAAAGCCCTACTTTCTAAATATTTAAAGGAGAAGTGTCACTTTTCAGGTAATTACATAATTGAATAAAGAATTTAAAAAAAAATCACCTATGACTGGTGTTAAATTTTTTATTTTTTTTTGAGGCTCGCTTTTTAGTTATACTAAAAATGTGGTAAATTACATTACAATCCAGGCACAGCCAGGGCACACAAAGTAATGGAGAATGAGAAACAGAATCATTGTTTTTGTTTACCTTCCATTCTCTATGCTCCCTCTATACCGACTGCCAGACGCAAAGGGCGGGGCTTAGAACAATGACTGACAGGCAGCCAAGATGGAGGCACCCATTTTCAAAATAGCAGTAAACACAATAGTGTGGATTTCAACATTTATTCAATTTTATATTTCAGACCTCACAAAACACTTCAAAATGTAGGGGATGATTAAACACAATGCTAAAAGTGACAGCTTCCCTTTAACCATTGGTTATTATACATTGTACATTTTGGAATATAAAGGTCACTATTTTAGACAGAACCTCTAAATGTTATCAACATCCGATAATCTAAAATCTCTGAAAAATGTATTTTCCCAAAATGCAGTGCGGCTAACTTTAATGGCCATGCCTCACATTCTGAAAGATATAGTGTTTGACTTTTTTTTTTTTTTTTTTTAAAACACATATATATAATTTGTTCATAGTTTTAGCAGAGATTGAAAACAGTTAGAAGCAATGTAATTGTAATGGTTTGCATCAGACAGAAATCTAGGTAATATATTTATTTAAATGCAATTCATTTTTCTAAGCCAGCACATAATTACATCATTCCATTTAACAAGATCCCTTTTAATGGTATTAAATGCAGAAATTGTTCTGGAATTGGTTGTCCATTTTAGGATTATATTTTCTTTTAAATATTTTATGACTTTGAGCAGCCACTTAGATTGGAAATTACTTTAAAAGTTGATAGTTTCGCTTTGATTTTTTACGTTTGATTTAAATCAGATTGGATACTTTAGCAGAATGCAGAACGGGGATCGATCACAGAGAATCACAAATTAAATAGTTCTATAAATATGAAAAGAAGAAAGAAAATGCACTTGTAAGCTTTTGGTAGGATTGGAACAAAGATGTCAATGATTGGATACTGAATAGAAAGATCAGCTTTGGAGTCTATTTACCCAGATCCAAACAGATAAGATTTTAAAAGAAATGCTACACTTTTACATATATAGTAGTCAGGTAACCAATCTTTATGTTGACTTCCCAAATTATGTACCACTTGATTACATGGCTGGTCTTAATATATAATACAGTGTTTTTAAAAATAAACAAAACACAAATAATAAAAAAATAAGGACAGCAGCAACCAAAACAAACCTCTGGAATATGAGCTATAGGTCTGTTCATCAATTATTTGTCCCTTTCATAAGTGCATCCACACTTATTGGTAGTGAGTTCTGCGGCACAGGTCTGGACTGGCCATTGGGCAAACCCCCGGTGGGCCGCGATGATCATGAGCCAAGGCTGGCAGGGAACATCCTTTCATCTCCCCTGCCGGCTTATGCAGAGCAAGCCTTGATGTGAGCCCTTTCGGACCGGTGAGGAGATCAAAGACCACCCTCGCTGGCACTTCGTGCCAGCAGAGGGAGGGAAGGACCCGGGAGACAGTGCGTGCCTCCTGCGAGCAGGGTAGTATGAGCGTGGCTGTAAGTTACCATGGCAACACTGATACAGTGCTGTGCTCGCTATAGGACAGGAGAGTCAGCTTGCAGCCAGAGAAGCTGCAGGATAAAGTGAACGTGCCTTCACTGGCCCACCAGGGTTTGAAGTGTTATGTCCCTCCTCCCTGGCCAAAAAGATCCTATGAGACACGAGAGACACACAACAATCTCTCTCTCCTAGATGAAAAAAGAGCCTTAATGCCCCCATTAGGGAGGAGAAGGTAATTTGGGCAATAAAAACAAAAAGGCAGGAAAAGCCCCAGGACCGGGTGGGTTTGCAATAGAATACTATACAATTCTCAAAGGCTAGATAAACATCATTGTTTAAAAGAATAGTGTGTTTGTTACACTCACCAGGTTTTACTGTCCTTTGTGTTGCCATTTCAGAGGCCTGGACAGTTAGCATGTGAAATAGGGTCCACAGGGAACATGGAAACCCACGGAACTCCGGCTTGGAACCCTGACACCCAACATAGTTCTCTTCAGAAGAGAGAACTGCCTTCTGGTCCTAGGGATGGAGACAGACATGGGAATTAAAAAGCACGAAAATAAAATAAAACAAAAACAAAACTATCCAATTCAACAGAACATTAGAATTACATAAAGCCTGAAATATTCCTAGATACAAAGTCTACTACATTCAAAGGATCCAGACTAATATACAACGGCATAGTGTTTTGTAGGGAGAACTAAGCACCAAAACAACTTGACCTTAATGATGCAGTTTTAGTGTATAGATCAGTGGTGGCTGGTGAAGCTTTAAGATGGTGGGGCGCCAGACTCCTCCTCCAGAATTTTACTCCTCCCTATACAGTACAGAGATGCTCATACAATACAGAGAGCTGAGCGTAACACAGAGAGCTGAGCGTAACACAGAGAGCTGAGCGTAACACAGAGAGCTGAGCGTAACACAGAGAGCTGAGCGTAACACAGAGAGCTGAGCGTAATACAGAGAGCTGAGCGTAATACAGAGAGCTGAGCGTAATACAGAGAGCTGAGCATAATACAGATATACTCATACAATACAGAGAGCTGAGCATAATACAGAGATGCTCATACAATACAAAGAGCTGAGCGTAACACAGAGAGCTGAGCGTAACACAGAGAGCTGAGCGTAACACAGAGAGCTGAGCGTAACACAGAGAGCTGAGCGTAACACAGAGAGCTGAGCGTAACACAGAGAGCTGAGCGTAACACAGAGAGCTGAGGGTAACACAGAGAGCTGAGCGTAACACAGAGAGCTGAGCGTAACACAGAGAGCTGAGCGTAACACAGAGAGCTGAGCGTAACACAGAGAGCTGAGCGTAACACAGAGAGCTGAGCGTAACACAGAGAGCTGAAACACAGAGAGCTGAGCGTAACACAGAGAGCTGAGCAGAGAGCTGAGCATAATACAGAAATACTCATACAATACAGAGAGCTGAGCGTAATACAGAGAGCTGAGCGTAATACAGAGAGCTAAGAATAATACAGAGAGCTGAGCATAATACAGAGATACTCATACAATACAGAAAGCTGAGCATAATACAGAGATGCTCATACAATACAGAGAGCTGAGCATAATACAGAAATGCTCATACAATGAAACAAGCTTGGGACAACATAAAGATATCTATAAACTACATAGAGCTTAGTAAACATACCACAAACAGCGGGGAGAAAAAAAATATACCTATACAATACACAGAGCTGGGTGGACTACAGAGATACCCATACAACAAGCAGAGCTGACATAGCATACAGCGTTGTCCACAAAAGGAGATACTCAACTATACCACACAGTACTGCAGGTTTCAAGTGTAGAGCACTGTAAAGAAGACAGTGAGTATGTGCAGTAGGAGTTATTCCAACTATTAGTGACAGACAGCAAAGTGCTCACCCATGGGCTTTCCTGGCTATATAGATATATTTCAGTAAAATCCATTGCTTATTCAGCCCTGAGTAGGTCCCTAGGGCTTTTTGGGGAAAGAAAAAACACAATAGAACTTGCATTTGGCATTAGCCAGGAGCTGCAGTGCTCTCTCCGTGCTACTTCTAAGATGCCTTATTGCATTTCTCTCCTGTGGGCACTGTAACCCCACCCCTGGTGCTATCAGCCAGTGATGGCACCTAAATAGAGAGGCCAATAGCATCCCTCCACTTATTGGCAGCTGGCTCTGCTGCCCGAATGGCAACTCAATGGAAATTCTTTCTTAAAAGAGACGAGGCATGTGCAAAACCTGCTGAAACAGAGCAGCTACCAAACTAGCCCCATTTCTTTTACATGCCTAGATGCTATCAAGTATACTTCTCTAAACATCTGCCAATGAGGGAGGGGCCTTGCAGGACTAAAACATATTAACCAAACTTAGAGAGATACTATTTGTTCCCATATTTTGGGGGTTATCATCCTCCCCTCCAGAAAAGAAAAAAAAAACTTGGTGTTTCTGAGCTATTGCAAATCATTTCCACCCGCTCCCCACCATTAAACTATCCCCAGTGCCCCTATGAATGAGCTTAACTCAGAGGATCATGCCCCTGCAGTCTCACTGCTCAATTTTCTGCCATTTAGGAGTTAAACCACTATTTTAGGGCCAAATTAGCCAAGCTTGAAGCACAGCTAATTTGTGTATTTTTCTATTTTGGTCTTATATCTGATATTCATTTTGAATTCCAATTTTCTTATTGGTCTTGGCTGCAGGAAATCTAACATTTGTCTGAATCACATCATAACAAGTGTGACTATAGTGATGCTTTAATGGACTCACATGTAAAAAAGTGCAGCATCCACAAAGCATAGCTGAGAATGGTACATGTCATCAGTAACGGGATACATCAGTGTACTCAGAGTATACATGTACACGTGTATCATCTAACCATGTTGGGCACTGGCTATGTTGTGGATTGTAATTCCTACTATATTCAACCAGAAAAAGATGCGAGTTGCCGTATGTTAAAGGACCACTATAGTGCCAGGAAAACATACTCGTTTTCCTGGCACTATAGTGCCCTGAGGGTGCCCCCACCCTCAGGGACCCCCTCCCGTCCGGCTCTGGAAAGGGGTTAAAACTTACCTTTTTCCAGCGCTGGACGGGGAGCTCTCCTCCGATCCTCCTCTTCTCCTCCCCGTCGGCTGAATGCGCACGCACGGCAAGAGCTGTGCGCGCATTCAGCCGGTCACATAGGAAAGCATTCATAATGCTTTCCTATGGACGCTGGTGTGCTCTCACTGTGAAAATCACAATGAGAAGCACGCAAGCGCCTCTAGTGGCTGTCAATGAGACAGCCACTAGAGGAAATAGGGGAAGGCTTAACCCATTCACAAACATAGCAGTTTCTCTGAAAGTGCTATGTTTATAAAAAAAAAATGGGTTAACCCTAGCTGGACCTGGCACCCAGACCACTTCATTAAGCTGAAGTGGTCTGGGTGCCTAGAGTGGTCCTTTAAGCACAGTAATATCTTATATATTCCCAACAGCCCAGTTATAAATAGCATTGTAATGAGTTTGCTCCGTTAGAAAAGGACAGGCATTTCAGAATACGGTAACTTAAATGATGTTCAAAGTTTTTAATTCACGTTATTCCGTTATTTTTAAAAGTGGTTATGTTAGATTTCAGCAAAGAACGTATACCGATATGACACAGATTTTTGTGATACATATGTATATTTTATGCAGTCCAATTTTTTTTTTAATATGGCCATTCGCATTTTAGTTTGAGGTCAGATTGCAAGTAGCAAGGAGTACTAAAGAGGGTAATTTTCTATTTTAGCAGAATTTATCAGACTGGTGGGGAAAAAAAAAATTGATCATATTTATCACAGAAATTATGTTAAAGTGAATCTATAGTGCCAGGAAATCAAAGCAGTTTTCCTGGCACTACAGGCTCCTGCACTGTCCCCCTCCCTTGCTCCCCCCCTCCATACACAGCTGAAGGGGTTAAAACAGCTTCAGTCACTTACCTGAATCCAGCGCCGATTTCCCTCGGTGCTGGGAGAGGCCCCGCCCACGCTCCTCCCCCGCCGTAAGCCAGGGAGGGACCTAATGTGCGGTAATTACACAGAAATTCATGAAATTATTAGAAATATTTTACCATATTCTTGTTGTTCAAGACATCCTCAAAATCGTCAAACAAAACTTTTGTTCTGGTGCGTGCTCGTAGCCAAACGTAGAGAGAATTCAATAGGGTACGCAGGTAGGGGCGAGCAGGGAGATACTGTGAAAGAAAGACATCAGACATAAGAAAAAACGAAATATAACATAAGCACGCACACAAAAAACTACTTGTAATAATATTAGTCTAGCAAACCTCTAGGCAAAGTGTTGTGATCTGAAAAGTGACACGACTTGCAAATGTAGTAATAAAAAAAAAAAAAAAAAAAAATTTGATACAAACAGGAGTAAAAATCATTAATGGAATGCACTCTGCAGAGTCCACTTGTTTCCGTGGTGACTGCCCTTGCATTGCATCATTCATTTGATGATGGGAATTCCCTTCTATATCTTGGAATTATAAACTAACTGCATAACTCTGATTTCACAATACAGCAGAAAATGTACTCGTCATAGGCTCCCCATAACTCCGGATAGAACGGGACATTTTCTCTCTACAACTTGGATTGTGATTCTTTTCTTACAGCATCTCACGTGTCCTTACTGACTGGCTTGTTACTCTTCCACATGTTATTCTCTACGTTTGATGTCATGCTGGAACCAAATTCCCCAACACTAGATACGATTATCATCAAACCAAAAAAAAGGGAGTCCTACAGTTGCTGCCTACTTAAAGGGACTTTGTAGGTACTATAAACGTTTCATGTCATTGAAGTGGTTATAGTGTCCACCCCCTGGGGCTGTCCTACCATTTAATGTTCACGGCTTTATTATTATTGAAACAATGTGAAACAGTTTTCATTTTAAAAATAATCCCCAGATGGATACACGGTGTTACATTTAGGAGTGGATACAGTATTATTTAAAGTTCATATATGTCATTGAATGGAGAAGTGCTTGTTCTCTCATCCACAGTGACTAAATCTTTAAAGTATTTAACATATTATTTGTTCAGATTTGTGTAAATCGGTACAGTTAGAAGTACGTGTGCAATCTCTGCCTTAGCCGTAGCTCCGGAAGGGGCTGCTGGACAGTGGGTGGCTAGGGGCCCTTATTTGAAAATAGTTTAACTCTGAATGGAGAGAGAGGAAAGGACTGCGCCAGAGGACTCCAGGCACTATAACCAACTCAATGATGCCTACAGCATCACTTTAATTGGACACCAAGCAACGAATACATTACATCGTAACATATTGCTTATGGAGCATCAATGCTGCTTTTTATTTCTTGGACAATGTAAAACATCATGCTTTACATCTGGCTGAAAACACACTTGTTGGGTGGCTCTCCTTAAGATTTTTGAAGGTCTTCACGTACTGCATGCTCAGCTGAATGTGGCCAGTGCATCGCATATAGAAGCAGTGCATTGATTGTTACTTGAAGAGAAGTGTTGGATTGGCAGAGTGTGGAAATTGATGCACAATTCAATTGCTGTACCAGCATCTTATTGGACTAGAGCTACTCGAGTTGAAAAAAATAAATAAATTATTTTTAACATTCAATGTCTCTTTAAGGGTGGCAGAGACTCACTGGAATTGTATTTCCACAATTCACAGGGATTTACATGGGATGTAAAATAGACACGGAAAATCTAACATGACAGCTTTCCACGCTGGCCAATATAAAACCATTGTAATAACTCCCTCTGGTGGCCAAAGCCAGTAATTTTGGTTGATTGAATCTGCATCATTTATGAAACACTGGCACTTTGTAACACAGCGTAATTCAGTATTTAAAGGGGTACTATAAGCAACAGTAACACTACAGCAAGAGTAGACAACCTTCAGCATCCCAGATGTTGTGGACTACAATTCCCATAATGCTCTTACCGCCATAATAAGTGCTGAAGGTTGATTAGTATTGTATTACAGCAAACTATAGTAAGTCAGGCTGTGTATAATGTGATTGCAGTATGTACGGCTGCTATCAGTTTACAATGCTGTTCCAATCATCTCATGTGATTACTGGTACTGCAGGTGGAAGATAATCTACTAATCTCCTAAACCTCTGCTGCAGTTGCAAGCAGACCAACAATGCAACGAGGATACTTTGCAGCTATATAAAACTTTATAGGTGTTTCTTTAAATTTATCTGTATAATGTATTTAAAAGTGATTTTTTTTTATTTTATTTTTTTACTATACTATCCATTAAAAAGAGGAACTATCCTCCTTTGGAGAGACGAATTGGGACTCCCACACACTCATCTCTTTACAGGTGACTTCACTAACCACGAGAAGAGCACAATGAAGCTCAGAAAGTGAACAGACTAACCCAAAGGATTGTAATCCTTCGGGAGGCCTAAGAGACCCAAATTACAATCATACTGGGAGTCCTCGCATAGGGAGCCTGAGAACCCTCTGACAAGGAGCATTCCGGAGCCAGGAGAACTGCTTCCAGGAGCAAATTAAAACATGCCGTGCATCTTTGGCCTACAACCACATACAGGATGTACACACAGTGTGACACGGGACATACATAGAAAAAGTAGATATATACAAAAATAGGGATACAGCTGTAATCTATAAAAAAATTAAAATAAACAATACATAGTGAAGTACAGTAATATGAATGTATAGCACGGCAGTTATTGATTGCACTCACAAGATTTAAATTCATGAAGCACCACAAGGCCCTCAACGGGGCTACTGTAGTTCTCTCTCCACACTGGGTCAGGATACTCAGCAGGTACAGGAACTTAACGGAGTCAGGTATCAGGTTAAAAAGTAATATCTATTATTAGGCTTAAAATGCCTGATATAAAAGTAATGTGTAAAAATATATTATAAACAAAGGTTTAAAATAGTATCATTCCCACCTTTAAAAAGCACTGCAGGGGTCAGCCACATCATCCACAGAGCATACCTTACTTTTATCAAACCACCATGATTCCCACCCTTAAAAGCACTGCAAGGGTCTGCCACATCATCCACAGAGCATACATAGGGAAGCCTTACTTTTATCAAACCACCATGATTCCCACCCTTAAAAGCACTGCAAGGGTCTGCCACATCATCCACAGAGCATACATAGGGAAGCCTTACTTTTATCAAACCACCATCATTCCCACCCTTACAAGCACTGCAGGGGTCTGCCACATCATCCACAGAGCATACATAGGGAAGCCTTACTTTTATCAAACCACCATCATTCCCACCCTTACAAGCACTGCAGGGGTCTGCCACATCATCCACAGAGCATACATAGGGAAGCCTTACTTTTATCAAACCACCATCATTCCCACCCTTACAAGCACTGCAGGGGTCTGCCACATCATCCACAGAGCATACATAGGGAAGCCTTACGTTTATCAAACCACCATCATTCCCACCCTTACAAGCACTGCAAGGGTCTGCCACATCATCCACAGAAATGTCTAGGAATAGGAGTAGATGGTCAGGAGAGCAAGGCTTACATCCCCAAAAGCAGACAGGCAGGCTAGCACATTAGATAATATTGTGAGAAGTGTGTGAAACTCAGTAACAGAGGGACGGGAGCAGGGGCAGACAATACAGGCTATGGTTGCGAAAGGATATATGGAGCGCGGTCAATTGGCCACCACGTAACTAACATATCAGCACATGTCCATGGTTAAAGTATAGGAAAGGCCTATAAAGCGGCATGCATACAACAGAAAGCAAACTAGCCAGCAGGTAATGGAGGACACAGGCATGCACTACTAAACTGGGTACTTCTATTAAAGGGCATCCACCTAAAATGGCCATAACCAGAGGACATGGAGTTCAGTGACACATACACTCACAAGCAGTGTGTAACTCAACATTCCACAAAGACACAGGAACATCCACAGGACCAATGTAGGCAGAAACTTGTGAACACTCATCAATACAGCTGCTGATGGGTGCCATAATGCAGAGTAAACTGAGGATTGTTCTCCTCGATCCATTCAAGTGGGTGAACTCACAGAAGGACTGCACTATGAGAGACAGGATCCCCAATGAAGCAACCAATGTATGGGCAAAGCTGAAAACCTCTAAATGTCCTCTGTTGCTAGCCCAAATAAATCCTTCCTATACGAACTTTGACAAAGCACATAGTGCTGTTATTCTCCAACACAGTATTGGATCCCTTGACAGGAGACCTTAATTGGATTTTTTTCATTTTCTTCAAAAACTACAACAAGACCATATTATATATTTGCTCCATATAGTATATTGAACTAAAATGTAAAGATATACTTTTTCCACATGAGCAATTTCTGTTTGTTCCAATCACTTTACAGGACATTTTAAATTAAGCAATTGTAAGTTTAAGTATGTTTAACTAAATATGCAAGTTAATGGACCACTAACGCCACCACGACCACTTCATCTAAATGCAACACTGAGTAAAACCCGGTCACCTGATGTGGAAGCTCAAAGGAGAGCACTGCATTCAATGCCTTCCTACGAGAAGCACTGCATTCAATGCCTTCCTACGAGAAGCACTGCATTCAATGCCTTCCTACGAGAAGCACTGCATTCAATGCCTTCCTACGAGAAGCACTGCATTCAATGCCTTCCTATGAGAAAGCACTGCATTCAATGCCTTCCTATGAGAAAGCACTGCATTCAATGCCTTCCTACAAGAAGCACGGTTTCCACTGCCTTCCTATGAGAAGCACTGGATCAATGCCTTCCTATGAGAAAGCACTGGATTCAATGCCTTCCTATGAGAAGCACTGGATTCAATGCTTTCTTGTGAGAAGCACTGGATTCAATGCCTTCCTATGAGAAGCACTGGATTCAATGACTTCCTATGAGAAGCACTGGATTCAATGCTTTCCTATGAGAAGCACTGTTTCCAATGCCTTCCTATGAGACGCAATGACGACGCATGCAGCTCACCACGCAAGCACATCCTCTAAGACATCACTGGAGGCAGAGAGATGAGCAGCACCCAGTGAGCCTTGATGATAGTAAAAGGTGAGTAAAAAGCTTTATTTTAATATTACAGCACGAGGAGGAAGGCTAATATAGATAGGGACCGGAATACAGATTTGTATTCCGAAAATCTAGTGTTTCTTTAACTACTGAATTAATCTGATCTACATAGTGCTGTTTTTCTCCAACATCATTCTCTGGCTCCCTATTTCATTCAAAGAAACAATGAAGTTGTAATTCAGTCACATCTTGAGGGCCAGAGTTTGGAGAACCCTGTCCTAAATCATGCAGATTTCATAAACCAAAAACAATCTTTGGCCACTAGAGGGAGCCACTGAATTAGTTTATTATTTTTACTGCAGAAGCGCAATGATGGCAAACCTTTTTGAGCCCGAGTGCCCAAACCGCAATACATGCCAACTTTTCCTCAAAGTGCCAACACAGCAATTAAACCTGAATACTGAGGTTTAAGTTTAGAAAACACGACTCATACAGTTGTCTGAACTAATTAACATCTTTTGTTTTAAAAGAAGAACGAAACAAGAGTTCAGTGATACAAATGATAAATAATGATATAAATTATAGCTAAAATTAGGCCTATATTTATTAGTATCTCCAAAAAAATGCAATACAGGAGAGCTGCTTCTCAGATCCCGTCCACTGGCCTCCGGGTCCTCCCGATACGAAAGCAGAGTAGGCGCCTGCTGTTTTGGGCAGGCAGGAGCCTACTCTGCATAGCTGCCGACTGGCGCCCGTGAACCCCGTGACCTATGGCTGCGTGCCCACAGAGAGGGCTTGGCGTGCCACATGTTCGCCATCACTGCCATAACCCCTTCTCCCGTCCCATTTTTTCTAAGTTTCGCACACGTTTCACAGTGGCTTTATAAAAGTATACCATTGAAGCACCTTCTTTAATCAGCTTTCTAAAACAATTTATCTACTACAATTCCCAATGATTTTAATCTTCTGTAGATAAATCAATTGGACATTTTCCCTAACATTTGCTTTTAAATCTTATTAATTTTCACGTTCCAAGATTCAAGTTAAAGAATACATCTATCATTAGCGACTTTACGACAAAATATATATATAAGCCAATGGTATGTAACACTACATTGGATTCTTCTTTTGTACAATAGCGTTTAATGACAAAGCTGTGGGAACCATTATTCTTATCCTTAAAGGGACACTATAGTCACCAGTGCAACTACATGTATTCCTGACCCTATAGTGTTAACACCACCATCTAGCCCCCCTGGGCCCCTCATGCCTCCATAAATATAGTAAACATCTTACTGTAATCAAGCCAGAAGCTGTAAATCTCCATGCTGTTAGTCTCAGGAAAAACAAGCAGTCTGCTGACATGTGATAACCTGATCCAATCACAGTACTTCCCCATAGGATTGGCTGAGACTGACAAGGAGACAGATCAGGGGCAGAGCCAGTATGATCCAAACACAGCCCTGGCCAATCAGCATCTCCTCATAGAGATGAATTGAATCAATTAATCTCTATGAGGAAAGTTCAGTGTCTGCATGCAGCGGGAGGAGACACTGAAAGATCTGAGTGGATGGAGGCATATTATGCCTCCATCAACTCAGAAGTCCCTCTGGTTCACTCTGAGTGACTGCAACTGTTCCTAGCTTTCAATGTAAACAATGCATTTTCTCAGAAAATACAGTGTTTACATGAGAAAGGCTGCAGGGAACTATAGTTCTCACCTGAACAACCTCATTAAGCTGAAGTTGTTCAGGTGACTACAGTGTTCCTTTAACCCCTTAAGGACACATGACATGTGTGGCATGTCATGATTCCCTTTTATTCCAGAAGTTTGGTCCTTAAGAGGTTAAGATCTTACCTTATGTCTCTCTTTTTATATACTAAATTCAAATGCCTGATTAGGATGGTGCAGCAGAGCCTCATGAGAGTTAGCCTAAAGATATTCTTTAGACATATGTTTTACCGTCACTGAAACATTATGCAATAAGATGTATAATTTCGACTATGTTGTAACACCGTTGTACCACTGCATTTATGTGACTAAACGTATTTCTGTATCCCCCTGTCAAACAAAAATAAAGAATTGAAAGAAAAAATCTTATTAATTTGAGATCTATGTTTCAGTTTTTAGTTTCAGACAAGTATAGCTTTTATTTTGATTGAACGCAGACCACTGTTGTAGAACATCAATTCGGATTAGGCTTTTCAGTTTAGAACGTCTGTGAGCCTATGTTTTGTTGCAGTCTGAGATTCTGTTTGCAACGCAGTCTCAGAGTTATTTACTAAACTGAGAATTCAAAGTGAATTTTAAATTTAGCCCAAAAGCGTCAAAGTGGAAAAAGTCTCTAAATCGGCTATACTTTCGGTTCAGCGACTCGGGTCTTAAGTTTAAAATTCCATTAGAATTCTCACTTTGGTTAATAAACGGTTAGTCTACTATAAACAAATAGACCTAGATACTTTAAAACTTAACAGAAAAATGTCACTTCACAGAATTTGGAGTGTTGCCAGCAGTTAATCACTACAACTCCCATTATGCTTTGCCATAGTCTAGGCAGCTGAAGTTCTAGAACAGCTGATGAGCGGTTTGCTAAATCTGGTACAGAGCCAGAGCTAGATTCGCTTTGTGTGGGTGTAAAGTACATGGAACAAGCTCTGAAATCTTTTGTAGACCAAAGCCTCAAATCTAAATAAACATGGACAATGTGATACACCCAGCCTGGAAAATACACACCTTAAATAAATATATTTATCTGCAGCGCAGTGTTTGGTTTCACGGTAACAATTTGTGTGCCACATGGCTATATTATACAAGTTCCCAAAACATAGATTCCCATCCTGTGCCCGGCTTTTAACATCTTAATATATATTACTATGCATCAGATACCCTATCTTGACAATCAAATGACCATATTAATGAAGGTATTATTATATATTACTAAAGAACATTAACAAGTTGCTATTCTGGAACATAGTGCTGAATGAGGAGCAGTCCCAACAGAATTTCCCAACATTTAACACTACGCCCCCTGAATAGCATCGATCTTACTTGATAGACAGCGAATTTACTCACAAGTTTAAGGACTCCTGCATTGCTTTACAAAAAAATTAGCATCTCCAGAGAAACATCAGTGGTTAATGCCATGTATTATAGATCTAAACAGATTTCTCAGCTCACCTTTCTGACCACATTGACAAAGTTGCTAAGTGCCTTCAGCCGCTCTCCTTCCAATACGTGGAAACGACCCACCTCCACTCGCAGAGAATAATGTAACGCAGACTCCAGGTCCGCCATATATACCTTCGAACTGTGGGAAAACACAAGGAGAAAAGAATGCAACAAGCATGAAACCCTAAATTGGGAAAGCCATGGGCCATGAATGAACGAAAAGGTCACAATTCTATTTTTGTTACTTGGAGCATAACGTTAAAGGGACACTATAGGGAGCATAAAGTTAAAGGGACAATACAGGCACCCATGTTTACATTGCAGCTTCGGTCTACCGGACAGCCACTAGAGGGCTTCCTGAATCGAAACTTACCTTTGGTCCAGTATCTGAAGCTGGACATCTGCACGCTCTGCATGAGGACTTCCAGCGTAAGATTTTCTCCATAGGAAAGCAGTGAATTTAATGCTTTCCTATGAAAAGGTCTAATGCTCGCTTGCTACTTGCGGACAATCGAAGGGGGCAGAGCAGCGGTACTGGGAAAAGGTGAGTAAATGGGGGGTAGTGGGGGATGCAGAGGGAGCTATAGTGACAGGAATACAGCTTTGTATTCCTGGCACTTATAGTATCCCTTTAACGTACATCTTCCAGTAATGGGAGTAGTTGTATATTTAATCATTAATGCTAATCTTCTCCATTTCCATAAGCAAACTACTTTCTACCTGAAAATGAAAAGTTCCACTTACTTGTCTGCTTTCCTTATTACAGTGTTTTCATCATCATGGGTCTTCTCTGACCAGCCAATGAGACGGTGATTAGCTCGTTTCACCCCAGGCAACGAGCGCAGCAAATTGGTATAGGAGGAACGGGTCTCTTCTCCACTAACAATAAGACACATTAAGCATCGGACAAGGCCAAATAATAAATGAGTAGAAAAAAATAAATAAATGAAAGTATTTTTTTTTATATAGTCATAAAGCTACTCACGGGTCAATTCTACTGACAGATCCATTTTTAGAAAATAAAAACCCAGTTGGAAACGACGATACCTTGAACTTCTCAATCAAGTCCGTCTGATCCTTTACTACTCTCCGTACAGAGATGCCTTCAAATTGAAGCATATCCAAAGCCACCTGAGATGACAGAAACCAGGGGTTCAGACTAAACAATGGAGCTGTTCAATAAACAATTTCAGGAAACAGGAGAAATACTGTTTAGGCTTCAATTATTTGATCAACATGTTCTCCAGTAGTTAATTCATCAAAATCACTTGGCACTGCCAGCAAAGATTTGTTTACCTTTAATTATCAAGTCAATCTTGCGGATTATGGACCCCACCTTGTCTCTACAAATTGAACTTGCTACGTTTCCTTCAAAATCACAACCGTGGGAAGAGATTGTAAGAGTATTAGAGAGAAAAAATATTTTTTCCACTTGAGCTATTTTGCCATCAATTTAGCAAATTTGTTTTTGAATACACTGCAATTTACTGGACATTGCGATTAACCTGTGACAAAAACTTCTCTGCTAGAGAAGGTCAGACTAAACTTAAAGGGACGCAGTAAAAAAAAAAAAAAAAAAAACACCAAAAAAATTTGTTTTTCATAAATCACTCCCAAACAGTGTAACAAAGAATCAAGGGACAGTGGCCAGAGACTATTGGCAACTAAACTACTACATTATACATTACCAGTTATATTGCTTAGAGTGATCCTTTAATTTTGCTCACTAGTAAAGTAGGACTTTAAACAGATATCCAAATCACATTTGCCTGGTTTAAAAAAAATAAAATAAAAAAAACAAAATGTAAAAAAATATATATAAATAAATAAATTAATTAAATTTCGTATCTTTGTTTTCAACACTGGTGTGTTTTGCCCATTCATTTTAAAATTTATGAATGAAAAATTAGTGTATATGTCAAACATTAAATGGGTAAATGTTTTATGTTGTAGCACAGATACTTTTCAAATAATTTTGGGACTCGACTGGTATGCACTGGGAAAATTAACTATAAGGAGACAGAGGATCAAGTCAAAAAATAATATCTGACCAATCTGAAATCAAATCTATATTCATATTTTTTTTTTTATATAACAGCAAAAGGTCAAAGTGCTCCTGGCTCAAATTATGGCCAGTGACCAGACAATGCAAAGACGGCAAAAACTAGTCTATAAAACAGAACTCCTTGAAGAATATATGGGAATATAGACATGTTCTCTACATTTTACATATATTACAGTCTATTGTATGTATAATACATCTCAATTGCTAGTGTAGTGAATGTCATGTAACCCTCAGCTTTAATGATGGGTTTGGTTGAAGAATTATTGAAGTATCCATTCAAATCATCACTTTTAAAATGTCAAGCTTGGTTTAAGTGACACAGTAAGGAAGCTGTATCTATAATTATTCTGCATTGTCACAGCATCATTTATAAAAGTACTTATATCAATGTCACAACTAGGACTAGGGGTTGCTTAGATTTGGGGGTAGCTGGATCCACACTCAAGATGCTACAGACTAATGTAGTGGTGGAAGTTACAAGTCCTAAATCAACAGACACTTATTCACCCCAGTGAAATCAGTGTCTTACACCAATACTGGGAGGAAATACTAAACAGCTGTATATCATTCCCGGCACCTGACTATCACATGGCTTCCATTCTCTAAAGCGCTGGCTTTGGAACCTCATATATAAAAATACCAACTCTATTTCAATAACAATTAGTGAGTCATTAAAATTGGCCCAATCCATGTATATTCTGGGAGGAACGTGTTTGTGTGTTCTTGCCTCCACTTGCCGCTGCTATTACGGTGTCCTTGTGATGTGTCCTTAAGCAAGTTTAACCAGGTGATACATAGCTCCCACATCACCCAACAGGTGTTTGACAACACGCTAATTAGAATTTTAATTCCATACATTTAAGAGAAAGAAGGCAAAAAAAAAACCCAAAAAAACAAAAACTAAATACTTTTGGTGTATGTGGATAACAGCTTCGTTCCTCATTGCTACTGTATTAGCTGAGATGCTTCCAACAAGTTGTTTGATGGGGAAAGGTCAGGGTTTACTCCAGAACTGTGTGTGAACTTCTACAACACTCTCTCTCTCTCTCCCCCCCCACCCAAAAGGGGCAATGCTAAATCAGGATAGGCCTTCCCCAAATTGCTACTACAAAGTATGAAATACAGGACAGCCTTCTGTCATTGTATGCTGCAATTTTAGGATGTCCCTCCAGTGAATCCCAACATGAACCAAAGCCAGTGCCACCTCCTCCTTTACAGTGGGCAGTGAACAGTCAAACGGGGGAGTTCTCATTGTCTGCTTCAAACTAAGACTAATGAACTGTGATTATGTTTCACTGATTCAGAATCTATTGATGGCAAGATTTACACTAAATGAGCCAAGGCTTGGAATTGCCCATGGTGATTGAAATATTGTATCCAGCTGCTCAGACATCATAACTCAAGAAGTACCTAAAAAAGGTTTCTTGCTCAGATCTTGTGAGTTTTCCAACCAAGGGCAGACTATTTGTACACAGTACGTCCATCAGCACTCAGTTGCTTTTTACGCATGCGTGTGTGGCCTATTACTTTGAAGACAAACCTTTATTCTTTTAGATATTTCCACATCACAATGACAGCACTTACAGTTGAACAAAGCAGCTCTGGCCATTAAAAATCATGATCTTGGGTTATTGATATTAACCTTAATTTTGAGTATGTGGATTATATTGTGGTAGTGGACACCTATCGATCATGTTTCTCATTGGGTCTTTATGGCTTCAGATATTTATAGATTGCCTATAAGAATTATTAGCGTTATTTATATAGCGCCAACATATTCCACAGCACTTTACAATTATACAATGAGGATATTTAACCACAAGTAATTTACATACATAATATAACAGGCAAGAGGTGAAGAAGGCCCTGTTCAAACGAGCTTACAGTCTATTATTGTTTCATATTGAAACACAGTGTGGCGAACAGAAACTCGCCATGGGCCTGCTTGCCAGCCTCCTGCCTCAGGACTATGAGCCCTGCAATATACCTTGCCCCAATGTACTTTAAAAAGGTTCCATTCAGGGGATTTATGTACTTTTATACTCCAGAAATGGAGACCAACCATTAGCCCTGATTCCCTGGAACTGTTTTGAGCATAGTACCATGTGCACAGTCAGTCAAAACTATGACTTCCATGGAAATCCTAAACCTCTGAACCGATCTGGGTGATTTTTGGATATGTTCGTCCCCCAGATGGGGGTTATCAGGGGAAGTGACTTGTGGGGTTTCCATGTGTTTTGGAGGTACTTTCGAGATGTTGTTAAAGGATCACTATAGTGTCAGGAAAACAAACTCGTTTTCCTGACACAATATACTCCTTAGGACCCAACCCCACCCTCCGGGCCCCCCTCCCTTGGCGCTGAAGGGGTTAAAACACAGTTACTTACCTTAATCCAGTGGTGGGCTCCCTCGGTGCTGGTGACCTCTCCTCCCCCACCGACGTCAGCGCCTGAGTCGAGTGCGCATGCATTTCTTAATGCTTTCCTATGGACGTTCTGCACACTGAATGCGATTTTCACATCCAGCTTCGCAGAAGTGCCTCAGGAAGACAGCCACTAGAGGCTGGATTAACCCTGCAATGTAAACATAGCAGTTTTTCTGAAACTGCTATGTTTACATCTGGCTATGTTTACATCTGAAGGGTTAAAACCTGGGGGACCTGGCACCAAGACTACTTCATTGAGCTGAAGTGGTCTGGGTGACTATAGTGTTCCTTTAAATATAGGTTTTCTGTGCCTGGAGATAATTTAGTTTAGTACAGTTCCTGACTCAATTATCTCTCAGGCAAAGGGGAGGGATTATCCTGTTTTGTGTGGGAGTGTCCTGGACCTGAGAGCCAATGTAATTACAGTGTGTACTTTGTCACAGTCCCCTCTCAGGTCCAGAAGGGGATTGCCCCTGGAATATGTATCCAGAAACCCCTTGCATGGGGAGTTGCATATAAGGTTGCATGTGGCTCCCATTAAACCAGTTCCTCTTCACCCTCAACATAGAGCCTCGTCTCATGTTTGCAGGTAACAGCTATATTTACTCTGGGGATTGTTATACTCATTATACTCCCATGGATTATAATCACTAGCTCTTGTAAGAACAATCCTGCTTTATTCTCTGGATTGGGAGAGGTATACCCACTGAAAGCTGGGTCCTGGTCATGGGCCTAGGGTGGGTGGAGGACAACAAGACGCCAACCAAGCTGTAACGCTGGCTTCAGGGTTTACGGTGGTTATGGTGTCTGGTGGAGTGCTTGGAGTACTCAGTGAGCACTAGGAAGCATCGATTGGTGGAGGCACACGGTTGGGGTGCCAGGCGGTCCGCCACAGAATCTGGATAACATCCGTATCTCATTTATTAAAGTTAGGGTAACTAAAAATCCTACATTCAATAATGATTAACATGTGAATGGCAGTTGATGAGCCATTACCGACATGGACCTGATGACAACCTCACTGTTCTGATAATTTCTGACAACACTTTTACCATTGTGGAAAAAGGTCCCTACGCCACGCGTGAAGCGAGTTTTCGAAACACTAAGAGAACCATTTTTGACATCTGAGTTTATCTCACTGATTAATTTATTTTGCAAGCTCAGCATCACAAATTTTAAGAAACCTGCATTGAAAAAAAAATAATTAAATAAAAACGCAGTACTCAGAACTTTACATTACAAAAATAAAATTAAAAAGTACTACAACCAAGAAATAACAAAGATAGGTTAGAGAAAGCTGAAGCTCAGGATGAGATTTGTGTTTTTTTATAACTCTTACTTGGCTAGTATGCAGATCAGGAACCTGCTGCCTGTTACCTGATTCTTAGTCACAGCTTATAAACAGGCAGTTAAATCAGTCTCCCTGCAAACATTCCAATAGTCCTCAATCATATGCGAATAATTATTTCCAAAACAATTGCTGACTGTATAACTTTATAATTTAAATTGCGGTTTTAAAACTAGTTCCTCCCAACTAATGCTTTTTATTAGGTACGTATATTAACTTTTACATATGCAAAGTTGTAACACATTGTCAAAAAGTGATCTTATTTATGATTTAAAGATACGCTGCTGGGTGCCATTAACCCCAGGGGCACTGACCAAACACTGGAAAGTCTCCACCTTGTGGATCACATGCTCCTGTGATTGCTTCTATAGGCTCCCAAACATGCAAAGCTGCAAATTTAATTCAAAAGGTGATGCGACCAGTAAGGAAGCTTGATGGCATTTTCCAAAATGTGCCAGCTCCAGAGAGGGGAATTATGGGAATTATTACATTTTCATAAAATGCCTTTGCAGAAGGATCTGATGAAAATTTGAATAATTCAATAACGGAGCATTACCCACCTAAATAGAAAATAAACCCCCCCATAAAATATATTTCCATAGCATCATATGATAGTATAACAATAAGAATATACATAGTCTCTCGAGCTATATATATTGTTAAGACACCCCTGGTGTCTTTAAGAGAAACCGCCGTTTAGTTCACCTTCCCCTTTTGCAATTTCAGTAATCCATTCGCATCAATTGTAATACACGAACCATAACCAGGGGAAGCGGTAATCTCCCGACCGGGATCCGTGAAAGGCTCCAAACTCCCGAACGGAAATCCACAAACTGTTGCTAGCCGCCGAACAACGATATCCACCAAGCGGCTTTCGGTTCCAATCAGCAGTCTCTAAGCGCAAAGAAGAAATCCCCCCAATAACGAGACAGAAGCTCTGCATTGAGGGTCAAACAGGATCTGGCTTTACTGTGGGCTACCTGCCCATATTTATGCAAGTCTCCCACTTGGTGGACACTCCCCTAGGGGACCAAATGGGAGACTGAAATTACAGATGGACATGGGGACAGTTCAGACATACAATCACAGGCTTTTCCCTCAATGCAATATGGTTTCCTCCCCTCTGCCCTGGAGATAATTGAGAAGTAATTCAATTATCTCCAGGACAAAGACAAATCACCATCTTAAATACAACACCAGAAAATACACAAAAATACATAACTTTAAAATAACCGAACATTTCCCCTTCGCATCACATATCCCCAGATAGCCTGGATCTGAGTGCATATTATTGGCGAATAGCGCTCAGATCCCACACACATAGTTCAATCGCCATGGAGTCAAAGTCTTTCGGTATGCGATTGACTCCATGGGAAGGCTATCTGGGTTAAGTCCTTTCGTGTGTTTCAAAACTCCCGAACGGCCGGTGTTCATACGCTTTCGTGGAGGCAGCCAGGCGTCCCGTTGTTTCAGCGGTGTTCGGCAGAAAAAGTGTCAGTTTTTAGTTCCATGAAAATAGAGCCGAACACCGCTGGGCTTTCGTGTGTTTTAAAATGGCCGCTGCCTCGTGGTCGACATACGAACGACGACCACCCTGAATTCGGTTTAATTGAGAAGTGTCTGCGGTTAACCACAACGTTCTAATTGGGATCAATAGGTTAACCAGCAGCACACTTCTCTCCTGGGTGGCCATCTGTTCGGTAGTTTGGTTCGGGAAAACAGTCATTCGTATGGCTGGGCTATAGGAAACAGCCATTTACACGAAAATGCAGGAAACAGACGAATCCACCACAATAGTCAGACTAATGGTTCTGATATATATATATATATATTTATATATTATATTATATATCGCTTCACGTGTGGCGTAGGGACCTTTTTCCACAATGGTAAAAGTGTTGTCAGAAATTCTCAGAACAGTGGGGTTATCATCAGGTCCATGTCGTTAATGGCTCATCAGCTGCCATTCACATGTTAAACATTATTAAATGTAGGATTTTAAGTTACCCTAACTTTAATAAATGAGATATAAAAAAAAAAAAAAAGTTATTTCATAAAACACCACCTCTATATGAAAATTGCGCCTTATTCAGGTTAGTGATAGATTTAGGAGTCATGTCTTGAGTGCACTCCATTTTCTGGGCCCCTCAACTGAGTCATTTTAGTTATTTATGCATTTTATTTATTGTGTTATCCACAAGGGTGCACAAGTGTGTGAATAAAATGAAACTTAAGGAATCTGAAGGATGGAATAGAATGTGTGGTTGTCACATGATTTCCTTACCTCTCTTCCCATGTACATTTTGTTTTCTTCAAAGATTACAGCTAGGTATTCCTCACTGTTGTTCTCAAAGAACTGGTCCAGCTCAGGGGTACTGAAAGTGAAATTTAAACATCAAAATCTTCTGAATAGTATTTCCACTCTAGCAATATGTGGGATTAACTATTGGGCAGTCAGAAGGTTACACAAAGTAAAATAACACCCTTTCCTCCCATCTGTCAATCTCAGGACTCATAATAGTGTTCCACTCCATATGGACCCACGGAACACACACTCATATCAAATCTGCTACGCAGTTCCTTACAAAAACCTAATTACAGTAGTAAGCAGTCGGTACTGGATGTATCTAATGAATGAATGAATTAATTAATATGCTTCACAGAGCATATTTTAATATAGATTACAATTTAAGGTTGGGTAATGAAGCTACTTTTACAATTGCAGTAGGGGTTAATGTCCTGTACATACTAGGAGTATGTTATAGAAAGAAAAATGAAATACGTACAATCCAGTGTTGTACACGGTCGTTGCTGCTGTATTATATCATTTACTGACCTGATTGGTTCCAATGGAGGACAGGCTGGTGGTGGAGATTCTTTTTGCTCCTCAAGTCGATCTATGATCTGCTTTCTGAGTGAATCGACAGTGTAACCTGCAGAAATATGATGCAAGAATAACAGTAAACCAAACAGAGACAAGTATAGGACCACTCTTGCTGAGCAATTTAGTGATGTCCCAAACTGTTCGCCGAACGGTTCGCGAACGGTTCACCGCGGACTCATCATTGAGTAAACGTTGACCCTGTACCTCACAGTCAGCAGACACATTCCAGCCAATCAGCAGCAAACCCTCCCTCCCAGACCCTCCCACCTCCTGGACAGCATCCATTGTGAAGCTACATTCTTAGTGAGCTGTAACTCAAAGTAAATTCACTCAAAGTAAAATTGTGAGAAGCCGTGTTGGTGATTGCCACACATGTGCTGTAGAAACACAATGCTTCTTAAAGAGAAACACTGGCTTTGCTTGGGATAACCTCACTAGTGAGGACCTCCTAGGGGCATAGCGGACTATCTAACTGCTGGTCTAGAGGAAAGTAATTGCTTCTTTTCGAATAATAGTTGGGGGGTGGGAGGGAGACAACTGAACATTCCAGTGTTAGAAATAAATATATTTATATCCAATGCTGGAGTGTTTAAAGACCAGAGGAAGCAGAAAAGAAATAAAACAAACATATGGGATAAAATAGCAAAGAGACGAAGAACCAGAATTAAATAAGAACCAAAAGCAATAGAAAATAAGAACAATTTTCTCCATATTCATTAGAATAAATCTGAATTCTCTCAGCCTACCTGAAACTCTGACTCCATCCGAAGTTTTTTCTGCAAAGGCTTTGAAAAACTGAAAATATAAATAGTACAATTGAAAGCTTGCACAGAATGCAGTGAAGAGCAAACAGTTTGGGAACATGAAACAGGAGTCAAAAAAATCAAGATAAACAAAGCAGATTAAATAAGGCAAGTGGGAATGGATTTGTGGTTCTGTCGTGGCAAGGTTTACATGTAACAATGCAGTTTTATCCTAGTGTCTCAGCAGACAATAGATATTCAAAACATTACCTTCATTGAAGGGTATCCGGTTATCCCAAATTCGCTACATGTTTCGGAGTTTGATTCTTCTGCACAATCTAAAACACACAGGTAGACAGCAGGCCTCCAATCTGAAGGAACAAAAGAGACAAACAGATCCAGTTTAAGGGTTTTTAAAGTACATATTATATTGCCATTACAGGCCAATGATCAATTATACTAGCCACCTGGAAATACTACAGTTGCTGCAGAAAACCTCATAAAAAGGAATTTATAATAAGACAAACACGCTTGACACCAACAGTGGTATGTCACAGGGAGCTCGGAAGCAAGTGAGAAACCATGACAGATGTGATCAGTTTACCAGGAACTTCAAGTTTTCACCATGTTTTTAAGAGATTGTATGATTGAAGAGCACAAAAAGCGTCTTCATATTTGATATTACATGACGGTTATATCACTACCTTAGCATGAAATGTCCGGTCTCATTACCGTTTGGATAAACTCACTAAACGAGTCTCCACTGCAGGCCCAGACAGGTCATCAGGTAAAAGCACTGGTGGGTCACAATGGCCATGGGTCTTTCTGGTAATGGAGATAAACGTATTCCCCCTACTGGCCCAAAGAAGGAGCTCTGCCCCTTAATGTCAGAGTGCTGCCACAGAAACCCCCAGAAACGTTGTGAGACTGTAAATGCCAGAGCTTACGAGAGAAACTTATAGTTTTAACTGCAGCCCCTACACAATGTACACTCACACACAATGCAACCCCTATAAAATGCTCACCCACTCTATGCCACAAACAAACCCCTTTACACACACTACACCACAAACATCCCATCTATACACATGCAATCCCACAAGCAGCCTCAAAAACACATACAACACCACAAGAAACCATCCCACACATGCACAACATTCATTACCAGCCATGTTTCAATTTGTCCTCTAGCATCCAGCACAAGTCGGTCATTAAACTTACTTATGTTGTGTATACCAAACAGGGTAATTTCCCCATCCAAGAGCACTTCAGCAGAGGGCTACCCTGGAGGGGAATCAAACTAACATACTCATTTGAGGGGAAGGGGAAGGTGGGCAGCAAGGCTATCATCAGTGATGACATAACACACCCCATATCTGGTAACACTCATGCTTCCTATTGGGCTGCACTACCTTTAACCCCTTAAGGACACAACTTCTGGAATAAAAGGGAATCATGACAGAATATTTCCGTCATGTGTCCTTAAGGGGATAAATGCCAGGGGCTGTGTTTTGGTCCCAGTTTGGCCTTGCTCCACTGAAATCAATGTTTGTTTACAGAAATACCAACTGGCAGGAACATAAAGTGTTGCTGGAAAATATAAAGAATTGATAACTGAGCAGCTGCCATTATCTAGCTAAATCTGCAAAGCCAGGTTTATTTTAGAAGTACCCCATGCTATAAAACTATAGAGAAAAATGGTTAATGAGGCACCTTGTAAAAACACCAAAAAACTAAATCTTGACAGTTTCTCTGTGACATTACAAAGCTTTTCATGGGCAAGTAACCAGGGAATAAACTTCCTTCAGACATTCCACAGCCCTATGATGACTTCCCAGGAAACAGACTGGAGTTGCAGAAAACTCCACCAGTGCTGGAATAAACGTGAGTTTGCCTGGTTTTTAACAAATGGGGAGGCCAAGCAATCTGAGCAATTCAAGGAACACTAACTAAAAAAATAAATAAAAAAAAATAAAAAAAGTCATATATATATATATACACATACACACACACACACATACACACACACACACTTTTATTTTTATTTGGAATGCTCTTTTAATTTAAACCTGGTGCCCTTTAACTAAAATATTAAGATTCAGAAGACAGTGAATGCTCAACTAAAAAAATAAACTACAAAAAAACGTTCTGTTCTCCAGTAATTGTGAAAACCATAATAATAATAAATAATATCACTATTGATAATATTGTTATTGCTGCAACCACATAAATATTTATCAAAATAAGTTGCTGGCAGACAGCAAGTATAAAAAAAATAAAAAAATATCAAACATGCAGTACATACTGCTTGTTTGATAATTAGATTTTTATACTTGCTGTCTGTATTTTATTTGGTGGCTTAGGAGTACCAGGAGGTCCCTGAGGAAGTCCTTCTCAGACTTTTTATCTTTTTTTTAAATAATAAAGCAGAATTGTTTAATCCGCCTATTTGGAGTCCAGTCTCATCAATACCAGAGGAAAGAGGAGCGGATTTAGCCCCCATTTTCATCGGGGGAGGCGCCCTTGGGCGATATTTTTCCTTCTATCCTGTGAGTGATGCCTGTTTCAGCGCATTTACATAGTTACATAGCTGAAAAGAGACTTGCTTCCATCAAGTTCAGCCTTCCTCAGATATGTTTTTGCTGTTGATCCAAAAGAAGGCAAAAAAAAAAAAAATCTGAAGTGTTACACTATATATGTTTTTCTGTTGTAGATCTGCAGCTGTATTCTCAATTTTTCTATTTGCACGTATACTGTTCTAGGAAATGTTAGGTCATTTCACAACTTATTTACTACTAACAATTTAGAACAAGAGCAACGTATTTTATTTACCCAGAGTTATTTCTAAACACCTTACTGGAGTATTATTGCTGTGGATTTATGGCATATCTTCAGACACAGCAAGAATATTTTTGTACAAAAGTTCATTCAAAATAGGGACATTAGGATAGAAAAGAGGGACAGATTGATTTGGGTTCAAAAAAAGGGACTGTCCCTCCTAAATAGGGACCCTTGGGAGGTATGTGAGAGTACAGAAACCCCCAAAAAGTAGGAATTTGTCAAAATAATAAAATAGTAACATATTATTGTTATGTTCATTACATAGAGAAAGATTAAAAAAAAAATCTGCCTGTTAATAAAAGTAAATCACAAAACTGGACTTCAACTATCAAACTCCGTACGGCCTTTGTAATAGCTATGCGGTTGCAACATCATAAAACAAGAAGAAGCGGGCACAAAAATTCTGATCCAAATGCAGTTTTATTGCGTCAGACAACCAGTTTTAGCTTGCTTTTAAAAAAAACACTTTACTGAACCGAAATTCAGTTTCGCAATTAAAATTCATTTGTTTTGGTGCATGGAAACTGGTGCCTGGTCCTTGTTTATTATCTATCTTAGAGATCCGTAGCCTTTACAATCTGCTAAAATATGTAACCCAGCTGAGGTCTGTAGCATTCCTTTAAGGCAGGAATATAGTATGATTTTCTTAAAATCACTTTAGGCAAAATGTACACAACAAGGATGCAAGAATTAATAGAATGTTTGCAAAAGGATCCCCAACAGAGCTCTCTTACTGAGGTCACAAGGGAGCCACCACCTTTCATTAGGAAATCCACTAATCACTCTCAGATGGGATGCTTGACACATCATTCACATGTAGGAATCAAAACAAATGGCTAATGGCACAATAGTCTATTAAAGGATTACTGTCCCTGAAACATGATTTACAATGTGAGGAGTTGTTTTGCGGAAAAACGTACAGGAAAAAATAAATAAAGATGGCTTGTACCATAATTCACAGTCTGCTCTCCAAAATAGTCTATACTAACAACTTATGGGTTTCAACTATTTCTAATCGGTCATATCCATATGTGCAAAATGTACTGATGTGGTTCTGTAGAACTCTGAGATTACTTTTTCCTTTGCTTACATGTTCATATTACATTGACTGTATACAGACACTCCTTGGAAGGAGGATTGGGGGGACGGGGACGTTAGCAATGGAACATCAACATTAATCACTTGGAGCAATCCCAGGGCTAAATCCCTGTCTAATATTAGAGGATACCCACGAAAACATCCTATTGCGACTTCATTTCATCCAATGGATGATTTCGTGCTGATCCAGGGCAGGGAAAACTTTGTGGCCTAATTAGCTAATCCAGCTGGAAAAGTTTGCCTATGACTCCAGGACTACCTGCACATTGCTCCTTGCTGTCCCCTCTTGCCAGTGGGGGTTATCCCAGCAGATAGAGTCTGTGCTTGGGCTGGATGCAACCTACCGCTGGGAAACAAACAGATGACTCAGAGCTGACTGATTACAGACACACAAAACACACTACTCCAGAACCAGGACTGTGTACTGCGGGATTGGTCTTGCTTAATACGCTTGACAATATTCTACCTGATTTCTGGATGAAAATATCCCGGCAGGCATCACTGTGAAACGAAAACCATAGATAACTCAACTCCAGTGGTGCATATACTAGACACCCCTGTTCCAGATTAAGGGCAGGTGCACAAGGCACAGTTCAACCCTTGCAAACTAGCAATCAGAACAAAGTCTTACTTAAAGCTGCCGAACCACAAGAGAACATATAGAATAAGGTGTTGTTTTGATACTGTTGCGGGGTGGGACGGTTGGACCAGACTTACCAAACAAAAGCATTCGAGCCATATCCGGAGAGTCTGCAGTGTTGATACTATGGTAATAACCAGGAATGGCTTTACCACAATGCCACGTGTCCTTTTGCACATACTGTTCTATGATATACGTTTAGATATGGTGGAATGTGAGAATATACCAGAAAACTATGAAGATCATGTTACAGTCAAATTATCATTCTTAAAAATTCAAACCAATCCATAATCAGAAAACTGGAGAGGTGGCAGAGTAAAAAGTCCTTTTAATAAATGTATGTCAGAATTAGTTACAACGCATTCCGCAAGCTAGCAGTGAAACAGTTAAAGCCATACATCAATATATCATATCACTAACTCACCCTCAAAACATAAACAGCACTACACACAGATCATCTGCCGCCCCCCCTCCCTCCGGGGCAAAAATCTCCAATAAGGAATGTGCAAGAACAGCAGCTGTCATTTCTATGCAAAATATGAATAATCTCTTTTTTGAAGGCTTAAAAATTAAAAAATTTAAAAAAATACACACACACTGGGAGTGTCAGGGTACCTGTTGGTGATGTATCCAGGGAGGACATCCTCTCTGCTTAGGGGCTCCCTTCCCCTAGCATTTCGGCATATTCCGGCCGTTTTCGCGCCGGCCGCGCTAGCTCCTCCCCCTTTTATGACGCGACGGCTAGCGTCGACGTCATGACGTCGGCATTTGCATAAAGTGCTGGGAACCGCTATTCCGGACCTTTTGGGGGCGTGGTCTCTATTTAGGTAACAGGGTATTTAAAGGAAACCTTTACTACTGCTCATTGCCCTGTCGTGGTTCTAGCTTGCTAGTCACTCAGCGCGTTCTTTATCTTGTGTTTCCGGTTTTGACCCTTGCTTGTCTTTTGTCCTGTTGTCCTCTCCTCTCCTTTGACTCGGCTTGTATCTCGCTTACCTGTCCTCCGGCTCCCTTGACCTCGGCTTACCTTTTGACTATTCTTGCTTTGTCCTTACGTTAGTCCGGCCATTCTAAGGTCCGGTATACGTACCTCCTTCTGTGCGCACTCTGCGTATTGGATCCCTGTCAGTTTCCTGACATTACGACAGGGCCAGATGGATCCTGCAGGTGCTAGTCCTCCTGACCCCAGATTTGAGGCCATGGACCATAGAATGGACCAAATGGCTTTAGCGTACAAACTTTGTTGACACGCTCCAGTACCCAGTCTGAAGAAATACGTTCCACTGCTAGCCACTCGCTAAGTACTGGTTTGGAAGTAGCCACTGTAGGCGCATCTTCCCATGTCACGTCACCATTACGATATGGGGGTTCGCCTGATGCTTGTCGTGGTTTTTTAAACCAGATAAGTATACATTTCGAACTACAACCCCGGGCTTACCCCACTGACAGGGCTAAGGTAGGCTTTATTATAACCCTGCTAATAGATAAAGCACTTAGATGGGCCAATCCCCTTTGGGAGAATGACAATCCTTTAGTCTACAACTACACTGCGTTTGTCACGGCTTTTAGAAGAACCTTTGACCCCCCAGGGAGGAAGATTAATGCGGCCAGATCCCTGTTACGCCTTAAACAACAAGATAGGACCCTTGTAGAATATGCTCTAGAGTTTAGATCATTGGCAGCAGAAGTGAAATGGAACGAACAAGCTTTTATGGATGTTTTCTTGAATGGGTTGTCTGATGAAATTCTAGATGAAATTGCCACAAGAGAACTTCCGGAAAATTTAGAGGATTTAGTATCCTTCATTTCCAGAATAGATGAACGCATGAGACAGAGGCAGAACACTCGGGAAAGAGTTACTAGACTTCCTGTAAGACTCGCTCCCTCATTTCAGAACCCTGACTCCTATAATCCTACTCCACCAGAACCTATGCAAATAGGTAATACTCGCTTATCTGAGGCTGAGAGACAGTACAGAAGAAGGGAGGGTCTCTGTTTATACTGCGGGCTGAGAGGTCACCTACGTCTTAGTTGCCCTAATCGTCCGGGAAACGCTCGCACCTAAGTTCCCTTAGAGGACGGGCCTTGGGTGTTTCATTACTGTCCTCTATGCATAATAAAAAAGACCATAGGCTTCTGATTCCTGTCTCTCTAGCTTGGGAAAAGGGGTTTATTACTACGATGGCATTATTAGATTCTGGAGCAGCAGAAAGCTTTATAGACCAAACTTTCGCTAATAAGCATTGTATCCCATTCCAATTGAGAGATACACCCTTGGCCGTTGAGGCCATAGATGGTAGACCTTTATCTGAACCAGTAATATTCCATGAGACCGAACCCGTTAAGCTTACTGTTGGTATTTTCCACGAAGAGTTGATTTCCCTTCTGTTAATTTCCTCCCCGGCAGTCCCAGTGGTTCTAGGATATTCTTGGCTCAAGAGACACAACCCTCAGATTGACTGGGAGGGTGGAGAAATCGTTTCTTGGGGTATGGGTTGTAGGAAAGAATGTCTGCAGAGAGTTACTTCTGTTTGCCCCGTAAACTCTTATGCTAACACTTCTCAATCCACAGACGTTCAGATACCATTACAATATCTAGACCTCAAATCTGTATTTGACAAGGGTAAGGCGGATACTTTACCTCCCCACCGGTCTTATGACTGTTCTATTAAACTTTTCCCTGGTACTATGCCTCCCAGGGGTACGGTATACCCTCTATCCACCAAGGAAAACTTAGTTTTAGAGGAATATATCAAGGAGAATTTAGACAAGGGATTTATTAGAAAGTCTTCTTCTCCGGCGGGGGCGGGTTTCTTTTTTGTAGAAAAGAAAGACGGTACCTTACGTCCTTGTATAGACTATCGGGGATTGAACAAAATTACTATCAGAAATGCTTACCCTATTCCTTTGATTACTGAACTCTTTGACAGACTAAAGGGCTCGAGTATTTTTACTAAACTTGACTTAAGAGGAGCATATAACTTAGTGCGAATTAAACAAGGAGATGAATGGATGACAGCATTTAATACCCGTTACGGGCATTATGAGTATACCGTAATGCCGTTTGGGCTTTGTAACGCCCCGGCCGTCTTCCAAGACTTGATCAATGAAGTTCTTAGAGAATTCCAACATGAATGTGTAATTGTATATTTGGATGATATACTAATCCATTCTAGAGACATTAATTCACATCATAGACAAGTCAGAAAGGTATTACAGAAACTTTTACAACATGGATTGTATTGTAAATTGGAAAAATGTAGCTTTGACCAGTCTCAGGTAACTTTCTTAGGTTACGTAATTTCCAAAGACGGGTTTATGATGGACCCGACCAAACTAAAATCGATTTTAGATTGGCCTTTACCTAAGGGACTCAAAGCCATACAAAGATTTCTTGGATTTTCTAATTATTACAGACGTTTTATTAAAGGGTACTCCTCTGTTATCGCTCCTATCACTAATATGACCAAACAAGGAGCCGATACCAAAACCTGGTCTACTGAGGCTTTATCTGCTTTCGAAACGCTCAAACAGTCTTTTGCCTCAGCACCTGTATTAGTTCATCCTGATACCTCTCTACCCTTTTTACTTGAAGTTGATGCGTCTGAAACAGGGATAGGCGCAGTGTTATCCCAAAGACAAAGTTTAGATAAGCCGCTGCACCCTTGCGGTTTTTTTTCCAAGAAACTATCACACACTGAAAGGAGATATGACATTGGTGATAGAGAACTTTTAGCTATCATTATGGCATTAAAGGAATGGAGACATTTGTTAGAGGGCACCGTCCTCCCAGTTACTATCTTGACTGACCACAAAAATTTATCGTATATGGGGGAGGCCAAAAGATTATCTGCCAGGCAGGCACGTTGGTCTATGTTCCTTACACACTTTAATTATGTGCTTACTTACAGGCCTGGTTCTAAGAACACTAAGGCAGACGCTTTGTCACGTCAGCACGAACCTACCACCTCTACAGAGGATACTTTGTTCCCTATTATTCCTGAAGTCAATATTATCGCCAACACCAATGTCAAAATACACTCTCCATTGCTCGCTGATATTCAGAACGAACAATCTCTTGCTCCCGAACGTACTCCTGTGGGCCGCTTGTTCGTGTCTCCCAAATTCCAAGTGGACATTATTCGCTGTTTCCACGATAGCAAGATCGCTGGTCACCCCGGCATCCACAAAACTTACTGCCTGATCTCCAAAGACTTCTGGTGGCCCGGTTTACGTAGGGATGTGGAAGACTTTGTCAAGGCTTGCAATGTTTGTGTCAGGAATAAACTTCCGCGGGATCTCCCTTGTGGTTTATTGCAGCCCTTAGTCGTTCCCAACAAACCTTGGGCTTGTTTGGCTATGGATTTTATTGTTGATCTACCAGCTTCCAATAGGCATACAGTTATCCTCACGGTCCTTGACAGGTTTACTAAAATGGCTCATTTCGTTCCCTTGCCTAAACTTCCGTCCTCCCCCGAACTGGCCGTGATATTTGCTAGAGAAATTTTCCGTTTACATGGTATTCCCAATGAGATTGTGTCAGACAGGGGTTCCCAATTTATTTCCCGTTTTTGGAGATCCTTCTGTTCACAGTTGGGCATCAAACTGAATTTTTCTTCGGCCTATCATCCTCAATCTAACGGAGCAGCCGAACGCACTAACCAAAAAATTGAGCAATATCTACGTTGTTTTGTTTCTGAACACCAGGATGACTGGGTCGGTCTGATTCCTTGGGCGGAGTTTGCTCACAACAACCTTGTTTGTGGTTCCACTCGTAATAGCCCCTTTTTCTTGAACTATGGCTTTAACCCTACTGTTCTTCCGTCGGTGTCTCCTTCCCAGGGTATACCGTCGGTTGATATTCATATAGCCAACCTGAGAAAGTTGTGGGATCAGACTCGACAAATTCTTGAACGTAGTTCCGCGGTGTTTAAGTCACATGCTGATAGGCGTAGACGTCCTGCTCCTATTTTTTCTCCGGGGGATAGGGTCTGGTTGTGTACCAGACACATTCGCCTGAAAGTTCCTTCCTTGAAGTTTGCTCCTCGTTACATTGGTCCTTACAGGGTACTGAGGAGGATCAACCCGGTTTCTTATTTGCTGGATCTACCTCCTACTCTACGCATCCCTAACTCTTTTCATGTGTCGTTATTGAAACCTCTTGTTTGTAACAGATTTTCCTCCCGCTCTGCTCCTCCATCCTCGGTCCGTGTGGATGGTCAGGAGGAATATATCATCAAGTCCATCCTTGATTCTCGTATTTCTAGGGGGAAGCTGCAATACCTCATAGACTGGAAAGGTTATGGTCCAGAAGAGAGGTCTTGGGTTCCTGGTATAGACGTGCATGCTCCTCGTCTTCTACGGGCCTTCCACGTTCGTTTTCCTTCTAAGCCAGGTCCCATCCGCCCGGTGGGCGTTTCTAGAAGGGGGGGTACTGTCAGGGTACCTGTTGGTGATGTATCCAGGGAGGACATCCTCTCTGCTTAGGGGCTCCCTTCCCCTAGCATTTCGGCCGTTTTCGCGCCGGCCGCGCTAGCTCCTCCCCCTTTTATGACGCGACGGCTAGCGTCGACGTCATGACGTCGGCATTTGCATAAAGTGCCGGGAACCGCTATTCCGGACCTTTTGGGGGCGTGGTCTCTATTTAGGTAACAGGGTATTTAAAGGAAACCTTTACTACTGCTCATTGCCCTGTCGTGGTTCTAGCTTGCTAGTCACTCAGCGCGTTCTTTATCTTGTGTTTCCGGTTTTGACCCTTGCTTGTCTTTTGTCCTGTTGTCCTCTCCTCTCCTTTGACTCGGCTTGTATCTCGCTTACCTGTCCTCCGGCTCCCTTGACCTCGGCTTACCTTTTGACTATTCTTGCTTTGTCCTTACGTTAGTCCGGCCATTCTAAGGTCCGGTATACGTACCTCCTTCTGTGCGCACTCTGCGTATTGGATCCCTGTCAGTTTCCTGACAGGGAGCCAGTGATTACGAAATATCAAGAAAGAATGTCTGCCGTAACACATAATAACGCAAAACAAAACACTACAAAACTGCACGCCACTCAGGTAAAGCTCAAAAGACCCATTGTGCACCCTGGGAATTTTCCATGAAAAATAAAATGGCTTAACTTAACGTGGTCTTAAATTGTTTTCTGCCAGAAGTAAACCACCCCATTCCCTACGAACAAAAATAGCATAATTCCCTGAAGGGAGGCGTAATTCCTTTTTTCCTTGAGCTTCTTTCCTTTTCTAAATAACTTAAAACAAGGAATAATGTGGTTAGAGCTGCCCCATGATATTTATTTTTATTTATTACATATTAACTTTAGTGGCCCCGGGACTGGTACTAATTTCCTGCTAATGGTTATGCTGGTCCAGCTGGGTTTTCATTCACGGTGTCATCAACTATGCACTTCCAAAATGGCAGCCACCAGAAATCCCCGCCTCTGCCAGAGGGGACGCAACGCTGGAAGGAGGCAAGTGAGGACAATGACGAAAGTGGACCAAGGACATGGAGCTTAAATAAAAAAGCTCCACCTTTTGTCAACCTGCAGCTATTATGAAATAAAAAACTATGCCCTACTTTTCCTTATGTACAAGACAAAATCAGGGCTGCCCACAGGGGGGGATTGGACATGCCAGTACTGCTTAATAAGAAAAAAAAGTGACAGCCACTTTAATTTCTGAGGATCAATGAAAGGGGCTTATAACGTAGGCATATTATTAATCTGATAATGGGAATCGATTGAAGTGAAACTAAACAATGCACACGTATCGTGAATGCATTTCCTAGTTGGGTTCCTCTCCAAGTCTGAAAATGATATCCTCTTTATACAGACATGTGGATGGCTGTCAGTAACTTCATAGAAACTACAGAGCTATTGGCAGAAACCACGAGAATAACAAACATAAATAAATGCCTTGCATTGTCTGTGCCTCATTTATAGTACTTTAAAAATTGCCTATACCGTCTGATCGTTTTTAAATCAATTCAGAAAATGTACTCATACAACTTACCCTGCTGCCTCCCCTGCAACTGTCATCCGAAAAACCCCCCCAAAAAACTAACTTCTACTTGTACTTATAGCCCTAGAACTTGCAAAAAAAAACAAAACATGTAAACACTGGGTGTTTTCAAACTCAGGACAACATTTTGAATCTATTAAGCAGTTTTTTCATTAGCTTTTGAAGATAAGTAAAAGATTTTTCAAGTAAAAGTAAAAAAACATGTTTCACCATATTTTATTATTTTTTTTTAAAGTAAATTGTATGACGACATGATACAAATAAGGGTATGTAAAGAAAGCCCTTCTTGTCCTGAAAAAAACAACATATAATTTGTATGGGAACCATAAATGAGAGAGATCAGAAAATTACAGCTAAACACAAACACCACAAAAGTGTTAAAACAGCTCTGGTCCTTACCGTACAACATGGCCAAAACAGTTCGGTCCTTAACCCCTTAATGACGAGTGACGGACGAGGACCGTCACTCAGGAGAAACCCTTAACGATGAGTGACGGACCTTGTCCGTCACGCGGTAAAAATAACCCCAGATCGCCGTGATCGTGGGGTTAATGGTGCTCCGGTCTGCTTCTGTATTAGAGGCAGACCGGGAGCACCCGATCAGGCTGCCCCAGCACATGTGCTCGCTCTGACAGGCTGTCAGAGCGAGCACATGTGCTCCATATACTCACCTTCCGCCTCCCTGCACTTCCTGGTTCTGTGTGAAGTGCAGGGAGACTGATAATCACTGATCTTGTTCCTGTTAGAAAAAATAAAATAAAGTTAATTTAAAATCCCACCCCCCCTACAGTGATCAATTGGCAGGGATTTTACTATGATCTGATTTTTTTTTTTTTAACCACTGAGGGTTAATTTTTATTTTTTTTAACCCTCAGGGGTTAAAGTATTTTAAAATTATAAAATTAGCTAGCTGAGGTGGGTGGAAGTTAGTGGGGAATTGGGGAATTTGGTGTTAGGCTAACTAGGGGTTAACGTTTTAAAAAAAAAAAGTTTTAAAATAAGCTTTAAAAAGTTCAAAATTAAGTTAAAAAAGTTTTAATAACGTTTAAGTAAAAAATAAAAAAAACACCCCCCTTTAGCCAGTCCAAATTTTTTTTAACCCCTTCCCTGCCAGCCGATCACTGACTACAGTGATCAAAATACAGATCATAGTATTATACTGTGATCTAATTTTTTTTAACCCCTAACGATCAACTTTTATTTATTTTTTAACCCAGAGGGGTTCAATTTATTTAATTAACTAATTTAAATATTTTATAATTATATATTTTGCTAGCCGGGGTGGATGGGAGTTATGGGAAAATGGGGAATTTACTGTTAGTGCTGCTTACTGCTAGTTAGGGGTTAACGGTAAAAAAAAAATTTTTTTTAAAAAAAAGCTTAGAAAAATGTTACATCTGTAAAAAAAAAAGTTTAAAAAAAATTAATAAGCAAAACAAAAGTTTAAAAACTAGTTTCAAAAAGTAAAACAAGTTTTAAAAAGTAAAAAAAATATATTTAAAAACGCTCATTACCACTACACCTGGAACAAACAAGAGAAAAAATTATCCCACGCCAAGGTTCAAAATATGCCTTTTGATTGACCCCACGGTGTATTATTTAATAAATAGTATGTGTTTGAGGGGAAGTTTCAATAACCAACCATCTAAACTACTCCAAATTGGAACATGGACACTGCGTAAAACTTCAAAGTTAGAAAAAAAACTGAATGGCTGCGTCTCAAATGTGCCCCTTCAACATCCACATATACCTGGTTCAAAATATACCTTTTGAAATACTCTGGGGTGACTTTAAGAAATGGTAGGCCTTTGTGGGGTAGTTAGAATTTAAAACCTGCGAAGATGCTTGGAAGTTGCACATAGGCCCAGCGTCAAAATTCAAAGTTCGGTAAAAACGGAGATGGCTTGGTCTCCTATATGGCACTGTAGCTTCACGAAATAGTGCCAAAGACATTCATTGGGGGTGTCTTTTTACTCAAAAGACTTAGCTGAGCATAATTTGGGGGGTTTGAACTTAGTGGCACATATGAAATATACAAAATGCCCAGCAAAAATGCAATCCGTATGTAAAAAAATGCACAAATTTTTTACCACATACTTTGGCATATATTGGTGAAAAAATGGGGGCATGTTAAGGCACAATATGCACCTTATGAGATACCCTGGAGTGTCTACTTTTACAAATGGTAGGCCTTTGTGGGTTTTTGTGAACAGTCAAACTACTATAATACCCCAAATGGAAGCAAAGGCTCATTAAATCCGTCTCTCAAAATTCTACTGTGAATACTGAAAAGGACAGGTCTCCTATATGGCACTGTAACTTCACGAAATAGTGCCAAAGACATCCAATGGGGGTGTCATTTTACTCAGCAGATGTAACTGAACACAAAATAAAACTTTGTACAGGAATAGCACACACCAACCTTACAAAATACACATGAGAATTTCTTTGTTATAAGTTTGTGTGCCAAAAACCAAAAAAAACAAAATTTTACTCCAATATTTAGCAGAGGTTGGCGGTGAAATGGCTACGTAGAAAGTGTCAAAACAACCTTAGGTAAATAGCCCGTGATGTCTACTTTATATAAATATATACTTTTGTGTGGCAATTTTGTTTTCTTTTATGGCTATTAAGCTTACAAGACAAACATACCAAATTCTAAAATCGCTCCACATTAACAGTTTATTTTACTCCTTGTGCTTTGTGACCTGTAACTACCAAAAAAAAAAAAAACCTTAAAATCCCAGACACATTATATATTCTGTAAATCTAAACTAAATGAATTTTTAATTACTTTCCTTAACCTGCACTAACTGTGCACACATTATTATTGCAAAAACTGTATAAAAAAAACAAAACACAATTTGTAAAAAAAAAATTGGGATTTTTCTGTATTTTTTTTAAATAAATATATATATTCTTAAAAAATACAGAAAAATCCCCCAAAAATTAAACAAATTGTACACATATTGACACATATTATATACCGTTTTTTATAATTCTTTATTTTTATTGTGCAAGTGATATCAAACGAGCCCGTGTTGCCACATCAGCAGTCACAAGCTTAATAGAATCTTACATTGTCAAACATGGCAAATAGATAGTCTGCACAGTTTTATATTATTAATAAACAGGTGTTAAACTGAGAAGGCATCAATAATAATGAGAGCAACATAAAATGAGATAACATAAGATTAAGTCTAAAGATGAAAGCATTGCTATTCAGGCTTACAGTGCTAACATTGCTTAGGTGAGCAGTTATCCTGGCTTGGTGTCACATTAAGTTGGCATTAACTAATGTATCTGCGTTGATATCGCTTTTCAGGCGCTTTCACCTGTTTTGTATATCAGGACAGGTGAGGTACACGCTTCTATAGAACAAAGTGCCATAAAGCAACATTTGGTCTGCGCTCTAAGTTATGGTCATTCAGTGTTATGGTGTCAGGATCTCCACCTCGGCGTACACGTGCATATTAAACAGGCTAAACAATAGCGTTGACATTAGCGTATTTTTGTTGGTAATTAGTGGCTAAGTTTGTTGGATGATCTTGCTACGTTAACAGATACAGGCATGTAAACTGAGTGTTGTAGGATTGAAATGTGTAGTGCTATACGCTAGCTTAGCCTTCATGCTGAAGACATGTTAGTTCTTGTATTCAGTTATACAGTCTGCCCGTTCTATGGTCATTACAGATAATGCTGGTTTACAGTGCTATAGATGTAGACATGCTGTTGTCATAAGACATCCAGTATATAAAAACAAGTGATTATAGGAACACATTCTTTGTGAGAAAAGAACATAGATTGAACATGAGCACTGTGTGCTATCAGATTATATTAAGGAAAGCATAACTGGTGAGAGTGTAAAGGTATAATAACAGGAAGGATCAATTCAGTACTTGCTCAGAGTGGTTGTTTAACTGTCTGGAACACATATTTGAGTATGCATGTTGTGAACGAGTAGTGATACAGGAGCCGACCCAGATACTGTAGTATTACAGTGTGGGGAAGTCTGCTTTGCTGTCTGGGGTCATCCAATGCCTGCAATGGCAATCCGTTGGTGCTGTGTGCCATATTCCATCGAGGCAGGGGCTGGGGCAGTGTCCTGAGAGGTAAGTGTCGGCATCTCACCGAGAAATCCTTTGGGCTGTTGCATTTGTTCGGCGCATGGAATAGATAGGCAGAGGGTCGTGGCTGATCTGTGCACCCTGGCTTGGTAGCTGTTCCCCTTTTTCAATGGCTCAGCTGTAGTATCGCTATGCTGTGTCATTCGGTCCTTCCCTCGCCTTGGGTATTTAGAGGAAAGTGGAAGTATCCGTTTACGGCAGATGATCCTCCGTTTGCGCGGCATGTGCAGGGAGGCAGTGCCTCGGGGTGCTGTCCTCTTAGGTGGCGTTATGGCCATTGCTTTGGCTATGTTTTTCTGCTTTGGGCGGTTAATGCCCCTCTGTCTCTCCCTCCGCTTTGTCGTGTTGCTGGTTAATCGCTCTCGTGGTGTCGTTGCCAAAATCAGGTGCCTCGGCCGCGTGTGAGAGAGTGTGTGTTGTCGCTTTACCAGTGTAGCTGGTTTCAGAGCGGGTGGTGGGTTCCTCTTTCCCAATCTCTCCCAAAATTTTCGGCATACCTCCTCAAATTTAGACTGAAAGGCCGCTGTCCATTCATCGGCTGTCTGAGGCGGTGGATTCGCGGCACTGCCGGCAGCCATCTTGGCTTGGCCTCGTGGGGTCGATTGGTCGGAATTGCTCTTATAAGTGTCCCAGAGGTGAGTGCTCACCGTAAGCTGGTGGACCGGGATGACCCCCGCCGGTCCAGAGGGGGGGAAGCGAGAGCCCGCCGCCAGATATCCGGCATGGTGTTGCAGCTGGGGAGCGGCCGTCTCCCCTGCGCCTGCCATGCTTGTAGGCCTCACAGTGAGTTTAGCTCGGTTCTTCGCTTGAGAGGTATCGTTCTCCTCACTCCGATGCCCACTCTTGAGTGCTGGCCTTATAATCATGATTGTGTGCCGGTGTGGCAGTGAAATTCGGCTTTAGGTTGCTAAGTTTAGCAGGAGCTGCTGAGATAAGCGTCTTCACAGCTCTGCGGTTAGGCCCCGCCCCCATATACCGTTTTTTAAAGGACAGAAAGGGCTTTAATTTGATGTAACATATATATATATATATATATATTACATCAAATTAAAGCCCTTTCTGTCCTTTAAAAAACGGTATATAATATGTGTCGGTGCAATAAATTATTAAAATACAAATCGCAGTTGAATGCAAACAGCAAAAAATGAAAAAGAAAATGCTGTTGTCTTTAAGTGAAAGACAAGCTTTTGAAGCATTACCACCAATTTCTAGCTTATTTACACAGTGCTATTATCTTAGGAAAGCTTATGGCCTCCCAGAGAAACCTCTACCTCACATACCTGTCTCTTGCTCTCTCCTAAAGGGTAGCACTCTACTCTCTCCTCCAGCTCAGCTTCACTCCCACCTTGATGGCTATTTCCTGTCCTAATGTGTTTTATACCCCACCTCCTGTAGCCTGTAAGCTCATTTGAGCAGATTTCTCTATCGAGTAAAGTGAGTCGATGCAGGATCTGTCAGAGCCCAGCAGACGCTACAGACAGTGACAGCAGAACCCAGGAAAGGTGTCAAATGATACTAAACTGGCTTTACATCTCATCCAGGGGACAACTGGCACCAAAAGGGTCTGCAGTGTTTATGGTGCTTGGAGTGTGCCATCACTACAGAAACACATGAATTTCATAGCAGAGAGAGTAATGTTGGTAGAATGTACAGAGAACTATGCAGCTGTTGAATCAATTTTTACCCAGATACACAATGGCGTTATAGTTACTTTAATACCTTGGCAACAAGTGTCAATTTTCTAAAAGGTATTGCCTTGCATTAACCAACCTATGATTGTTTTATTGACAGTTGAATAAACACTTAACTAACAAAGATCCATTAAGTACACAAAAACAAAAAAAGGTGTTTCCTAACACATACATTTACTCCGCAGCTCAGAGAGAAAAATGACAGATGTTTATTTTTAGAAGAATGGTAAAGGAAACCACCCTGTTTATTCATCTTTATTGCAAGCCACCCATTTTACACATAAGCACACACACACCACACGTACGCACATGCTGATGGGTCGATCAATCACACCTATATAAATAAGTATTTAAAGTAATACTAAGAAGGGAACATTAAATGCAGCCAATAAAAACATTTTACAGGGCAAATGTATGCTGGTCTACATTATTTCACACCGTAACAATACTGGTTTCTAGACGTTATGTATGTGCATAAATACACCCTTCGTCTGCAAAACAGTGTCAGGTGCACAACGTGAGCTCAGACTGCTCGTTCCACGTGTGCAGCTAAACAAGGTAGGAATACCTTTCTACCAATCACTTCACACATTCAAAAGGTAAACACTGATGCACAGATTTGCAAAGGTTTAACCCAATGAATGCCAGATGAAGTAACTTGTGCCATTTAAAACGTTTTGTATTCCTGGCACTGTAGTATTCCTTTAAGGCAGAGAGCTAAACAGGGACAGCCGAGAACATCAGAATTTTAAATGTGGCTTTTTGCACCATAATTGGTTCCAGTCTCTCTCATGTCTGCCAAGCAGGGTCTATCATATTATTTGCTTCAGACAGCAAATTGCTCGTTCACTTCAACCCCCTCAATTATATATTTTACCTTTGATTTCTATTTAAAGCAGACGGTCACTTCCAGAATGATTCTGACTTTCTCTCTCCTAGGGAAGATGTCTTGAAACAATCTAGGAGTTTTTAAAATTAACAATAGATTGTTTTGTATTTTGTATTATTTTGTTACACCAAAATAACAGATTTTGGGAAACACATTAACAACTTTGCTGATTTAAATAAAAATTTCACAAGCCAGTTCTCAAATGCACAAAACCCTTTCAATATATCCAAATGCCTATAGGAAGGATATAGAGTGATATTTTGCTGTTTCATTATCATTACTATTAATAATAATAAATTATTATAGTCTTGTTTTGTTATGGAAGCACAGAAACGATATCAAAATCAGATTGATGTGTCCTCTTCTGGTAACAGGGGTGAAGCACAAAAATAAAAAAATTTTGGAATCCAAGCGAAAATTATCCCTTTTGCACCTCAGCCCTGCATGATGCCACGTTTGTTATGACCTACAGAAACCAATGGTTGCTAATCATGGAACAATCATGGGGGGCGCAAACTGGTAACTTGCTAGCACCCCATGGGTCTTAACCTTTCTCTGCCTAGCAGACCCTAGGTAAAAAGTCAAACCATCCGTAAACCAGAGCACTCCTGGTGCCAAAACCACAAAAGCACAATTGTTCACCTGAGAGATGTAGTTGCTCTATAGGCCTATCAATTGATCGTCATACTCCATTTTGATCTTTAGCACTTGCTCAATCTGGAGAAGCCTGATTAATGTAACACTATATCGTTGGGAATGCAAAACTGTATTCCTAACACATCACATAGTGTCCCTCTCCCAATAACCCCCATGTGTTGAAAGGGTTAAAAACCCATCCAACACTTCCCTTAATTAATTAACTAAAAACAATGCAAGCAAGGCATTACTACGTTAGAAAAACACTGGAAGACACATGGGATAATCTGGCAGTGTGTGGCTAGAAACACAGGAAATTAATTAGCACAATGTTTGGGTATACACCTTTCCTACAAACTAGAATAGAACACGCACTTAGAAAATTGCAGGGTATCCACCAACTAGGTCTATAATTTGTTATTTCCTCGTATACTGTTCACAATGCTAGTTTAGTAAAACTATGATCACTACGGTTATCATTATCACCACCACTAGTTATATAGCACCAACATTATCAGCAGCACTTTATAATTATCGGGATATATGACAAGTAATTTGATGAATCTGATCACATTGTATAAGTGTTACATTTTAAGGCTATTATAGCCACATCCAATACCAGTTTACAATGCCCATCTTTCCTATTGATTACTGAGATGTCCATTCTAGATTTGATTTGAACTGTGGGGAGTCCATGGGAACACACTGTACATACCTTTATTTGCATTCCATTTATTACTACTTCAATTCCTAGTGCGGTTTCGATAGAGTCTATGTGTCTATCACCCACGGACTCCCACCACGCCCTCTCTGCGCCTTCCAATCGAGTATTGGTAGCAGTAGGCATGACGTTATCCTGGAGGTTGGCTCACTGATGTGGCTAAGCGAATGACACGCCCGCCACCCACGTGGGCCGACGTCCTCCTGTGCTCCCTCCCCTCTCCCCCCCCTCCTTCTCTAGTTTGATTGGATATCGGAGTAATACGTTCAGGGAGGTTGGCCCGAAGGACAGTGATTGGCTGATGGGACTTTAGAGGCGGGTCGATTAACGCGGCCAGGTAGGCAGACACTCTGTAGCTCTTGACAAAGGCGTTCTTACACACCGAAACGCGCGTCGAGCATTTCAGAATGCCGATGCATTCATTTTACTTTATTTAATTTTTTTGTTTTTCTTTTTATTTATTTATTTATTTATTTGGGCAGTGAGGGGGTTAAGTGATAGGGATAGCCTTTAGGCTGCCGTTGAAGCAGCAGGCATTGTACCTAGTTACCCTGTTTTCAGGGGAGTCAGTTAGTTTGTGCAGGGTTATTCAGGTTACGGACAGGGCATTGTTTGGAGGCCTTTCTTGTTTTTGGTAATAAGCTACATGTATCTGTATGCTTCTCTATGCTCAGGTGGGCACTTCTCCTATATTAACCCTCTGCATAGCTTTACCTACTAACCTGCACTAGCAACTACTGTGCTCCCTTTAGGGGTACCTTTACTACCAAGGCTTACTTTATATTTATATTTCTATCTGTAATACCCCCCTGCCTATTTACCAGATTTCTGGCAGGATTTATTGGCTAAGACCAGATTTCTGGCAGTTTCATTTTCTAAGTCTAACACTATACTTGCAATTAGTCTATACCTCTTTAGTGGCCTGTCTTTTGGTCCCCAGTACTTCGCAATTGTGTTGGCTTAGATCCAATATCTGTGAGGTTATACCTCACTTCCCTATATGAATTTTTACAAAGGATATTTCCCTTCTTGCCATACATAGAGCCAGTTTGATTTTTTATCATTATTATATTTTGTGTGTATCCCTTGTTCTATTAAAGGTATAATATCCACGTTTTCCCTCCCTTTCTTCCCCCTTCCTTTTCTGTGTTTGATCTTTCCCCTCCTTATGACAAGTACACTTACTTTAGGGGTATAGACCATCGAATGAGCAGGTTTCTACCTTCATATTCGTATGTATGGTGAATTTCTAGCTTATTTCTTTCTTTTTTTGTCTACTTCCTTCCTTGGGGTTAAGCCCCCTATTCGCCTAGTAACCTCTTTGCAGAGCTTGAGGTGTTGGTTGTCTTCCAACACCTCATTCCTTCTGTTTCTTCTTTTTATATATGACAAGTAATTAACATTGAAAATAATATTTACAGAGTAAGAAGGCCTTGCTTAGATGATCTTACAATTTAGGAGTAAGGGATAAAGAAACACAAGAGGAAGAATTCACACTAAGAAATTACACAAATTAAATAAATCCACAATTTGGTTATACGGTGTCTATATGAATGCAGTACGTTGTGGTTTTTTAAAATATTTTATAGGAGGAACAGTCTATATAGTTGTGCAGCAGTTTTTCTACCCGTGGCTGACTGTCACTATGCGATTACACAGCCATAGCAGTGCACATGGGCTGTGCCCAGGCTCACATTAACAGAGCTGGAGGGCTTGCTCTTACACTGTAGCCCAGCTGCTGCACAAGCCGACAGGGAGATCAAAAGATCTCGCTGACTGGCCCAGCGCTCCCTCACTCCTACAAAGAACCTGCAGTTTACTTTAAATGGCCCTTCCCGGTATCGGACTGGAAGGAGCATTTACAGTGATCTGCACCAGCCAGAGGTGCAGACCACGAGCTCCTCCCACCAGTCCCATGTGACCTCCAGGAAATGGTACATTTCTTCTCTGCCCAAGGTAAGAAAGGAAGAGGGGGAAACATGAATCTTATTACAATCATAATAAATTGATGGGGTGATGGGAACAACACATCAGCTACCCAGACGTCACTCACAGCAACTCACAAACAGCCAAACATGCACTTAACAGCTAATATATATATATAATAATATACATTATAGATCAAGGAGACCTGAAGCGCACTGGCCAGGGATGTACAGGGTGAACGAATTATATCTTATCATTACTCCAATATATATCTTCTTATTAACATTATATATCAAGGCACCCTGAAACGCGCTGGCCAGGGATGTAAAGGGTGAGCACAGCCTGGGGAGTATTATTATTAATATTGTATATGATTAATAATAATTATAAGATATAAGATATATAATGATTAATAATAGGAAAATTGATAACTCGCTCACCCTGTAAATCCCTGGCCAGCATGCTACATGTCTTCTTAATATATAATAAGATGTACAATAATGCACAGATGGGCAGAGCTATAAATTTCTTGGTGCCCCTCCAGCCTTTGCCCATGCTATTCCACCATACTAGTATGACATTGAAATCCTACCAAAAAAGTATTTGACAAAACATCTGCTGACTGCAGCAAAGTCCCTGATACCCACGTACTGGAAACAGACGGATGTGCCAACCGTCCAGCAATGGGTTGATAGGGTAGGAGAAATCTATGCCATGGAATCAATGACAGCAGCCCTACAGGGTTCCGACAGGTGTACCCAGACATGGGCCACATGGCCGATGTACATTGCCTGCGGATAACAAGCACCTAAATTAACTCCCCCCGTCCCCTTTTAATTTATTTTTTTCTCTTACTTACTTCTTACCTACTCTCTTACTTCAACTACCACTCGCTCTTCCTTCTGCCCCTCTTGCCATACCACCCTAACCCCCTACGATCCCTATGCCCTGAGCCGACTGACGCATATGGCTCACTGCCTGATCCCAACCCCCTAAGACAGATCCCCCACTCACCGATTACCTGGCAATAACTCATTTATGATACAGATATATACCCCTGTGCAGCAGCCCCGAGCTGCAAAGTTACGGTTGTGTACTCAACACATGGCTTGTTAAGGAGCGATGACATGTTTAGGTATACCTGTCCAATTGTAAGACCAATCTATACACTAACTTTATACTTGTAACCTTAGAAGCTTGAATGTGCACTTTTGTTTGTCAAAGACGTATGTACAACCTACAGGCTTGTTGTATACAAGTCTCTGAACATTTACTTTGCTCAAAAGCCGACTTGTAGTTACACCGCATATTGATGGAAATAAGATATAATATAATAAGTTTCTCACCCTGTACATCCCTGGCCAGCGCGCTCCAAGTCTCCATGGTATATAATGTATAATAATAATAATATAATGTATAATAAGATATAATATAATAATATAATAATGTATAATAATAATAATAATAATAATATAATGTATAATAAGATATAATATAATAATATAATAGTGTATAATATAATAATATAATAGTGTATAATAATATAACAATGTATAATAATAATATAATGTATAATATAATAATAATATAATGTATAATAATATAATAATGTAATGTATAATAAGATATAATATAATAACGTATAATAATAATAGAATGTATAATAAGATATAATAATATAATAGTATAATAATATAACAATGTATAATAATAATAATATTATAATAGTAATAAGTGGCTCACCCTGTACATCCCTGGCCAGCGCGCTCCAGGTCTCCTTGAAGTTCCTGCAGTGTCCGCACCATGAAGCGTAGAACTCTGCCAGCCAGGAGCTGCTGGAGCCGAGCAGGAGGGAGCGGGCGGACCCGGCCAGAGACACCAGCGGCTCATCGGCCGAATAGAGACCGGCCTGCACCGGGACCCCCGCGGCCAGCAACACCACCAGGACCCCGGGGACAGACAACCACCCCGAGACCGGCATCATCACTATACTGACCGAGGATAGCCGGCCAGGAGACAGCCCGGAGACTGCCCACCGGGGAGGGGAGAGACAGCCCACCGGGGAGGGGAGAGACTGCACGGAGACATCCAGGAGACAGCCTACCGGGGAGGAGAGACTGCCAGGAAACAGCCCACAGTGAAGGAGCTACAGCCCAGAGACATCCCACCGGAGCGGGGACAGACTGCCTAGAGACATACCATGGGGAGGAGAGAGACCACCTGAGAGACATACTAGGAGGGAGGGAGAGACTGTCCGGAGACAGCCCACATGGAGGGGAAACCCCCAGGCAGGCATCCCTGGGGGGGAGGAGAGACTGCCCAGGAAACACCACATCAGGGAGGAGAGAGAGAGAGACTGAGAGACATCCCACCCAGGAGAGTGACAGAAGAGCTGTGGATGAGAGAGAGGGGACAGAGAGACTGACAGGATTATTCAGTAAAGTGAGAATTGTCAGAAATTCAATGTGAATTTTAAATTTAAAGCCATGTAGCGAAACTAAAAATGTTTCAATTGCAACTTTTTGTTGTTGACGTCTGCGGGGGGAGGAGAGGTCACCAGCACCGAGGGAACCCAGCGCTGGATTAAGGTAAACTGCTGAAAGGGTTTTAACCACTTCAGCGCCACAGAAGGGGGACCCTGAGGGCGAGGGTCCCCCAAGGATGACATAGTGTCAGGAAAACAGGTTTGTTTTCATGACACTATAGTGATCCTGTAATGTTGATTGGACCCTGGGAAAGCATTTGCTTGGGCCCTCTGGTCCCCTCCCTCCCAACATCTTGCATGAAAACACACCTTCCACCCAAAGAGGCACATAAAGTAAACACAAAAAAACACACACACATAGATCGTAGACTTAGCCACACTTATTTTTCACCTAAAGAAAATACACACACAGATGCAAGCACTGACACAAATACAGATACACACATACACAGGCTCAGACATACACAGCTGCATACATCCAAATACACAGACATACAAAGACAGATACACACAAGTGCATAAACAGATATACAGAGACACAAACTGACACACACACAGATAAACAGAAAAACACACCCTGACATATATGCAGATAAACACAATAACACACATACAGATACATACACGGACATACATGCAGTTACACAGACACACACTAAAACATACAGACGTACAGACACACACACACACTGACACATATACAGACACACACACACAGGGGCACACATGCTACTACACAGACACACATACCAAGAGATACACATATAAACACACTGACACACCTGAAGGTACACACACACACACTTAATGACAAACATTTAGATACACAGGATGACACTCATATAGATGCAAACATTGACACACACTGACACACGTACAGACAGATACGCATACAGACTGAGACACATAAAGACACACAGATACACATATAGACAAATACACACATAGATGCATATACACATACAGACAGAAACACATACAGACACACACAGATACGCTTACAGACAGATACACAGAAACACATGCATATATGCATACAGAAACACAGATACACATGCATATACACATACAGGCACAGATACACACACAAACAGACACACATGGAAAATATAACATTTTAGTCCTTTTGGGTGCAGGAGGTGACTTCCCTGGGGTCCAGTGGCTTTTGGGAGTTGGGCTCTCTCTCAGTCCGCGCTCCTCCTCTCTTCCTCCCTCCCACGCAGCACTCTCCGTGTTAGCTGGGAGGAAGTGACTGCACTTCCTCCTAGCACTGACCTCATCACAGGGTCATTGCTATCGGGTGGCCCTAAGAGCCTGGGCCACCCGATGGGCCCCCTCATCGTGCAGTCCGTGGTGGTAGTGCCACACGCACGATGGCAGCTGCTTTGGCCCCCTGGAATGACTGGTCCCGGGGCAGCTGCCCCTTTTGCCCTGCATTAATGATGGCCCTGCACCCTCCTGTTTCCTACCTTTTGGGTGCAGGAGGGTGACTTCCCTGGGGTCCGGTGGCTTTCTGAGGCTGTTGGGAGTTGGGCTCTCAGTCTGCGTTCTACCTCCCTCCCGCGCAGTACTCTTCCGTGTTAGCTGGGAGGAAGTGACTGCACTTCCTCCTAGCACTGACCTCATCACAGGGTCATTGCTATCGGGTGGCCCTAAGAGCCTGGGCCACCCGATGGGCCCCCTCATCGTGCAGTCCGTGGTGGTAGTGCCACACGCACGATGGCAGCTGCTTTGGCCCCCTGGAATGACTGGCCCCAGGGCAGCTGCCCCTTTTGCCCTGCATTAATGATGGCCCTGCACCCTCCTGTTTCCTACCTTTTGGGTGCAGGAGGGTGACTTCCCTGGGGTCCGGTGGCTGTCTGAGGCTGTTGGGAGTTGGGCTCTCAGTCTGCTCTCTTCCTCCCTCCCGCGCAGTACTCTCTGTGTTAGCTAGGAGGAAGTGACTACACTTCCTTCTAGCGCTGACCTCATCACAGCGGGCCTGGTTGTGCTGTTAAAACACTGCAGCGCTGGCCGGGCCCCTGCAGACTCATTGCTATCAGGTGGCCCTAAGAGTATTGGCCCACTCATCGTGCGGCCCGCGGTTGTAGTACCACGGGGGCTCAGGGGGCAGCTGCTTTGGGCCCCTAGAAATGACTGGCCCGGGGCAGCTGCCCCTTTTGTATGAGTGCAGTGTCAGTTAGTGTGTATGTCAGTGTTCCTGTAAGTGCAATGCAAGGGAGAGATTAGGTTGTAAACCCCCATAAATAAAACAGAGAGCAATTCCCATGATGATCAGCCCGTATTATAGGCTTCGTATTGTAGAACATGCTCTCCACATAATTGTAAAGTGAAATTCCCACAAAGCCCGACCAGACGTAGAGGTTTGCAGAGCATTATGGGATTGTAATTCACATATATTTTTTTTATAAATTTGTTATCTCTCCCCAGCCAAATCCTCCAATTATATCTTGTTAGCCCCTGAGTATTCTCTCCCTAGCCTCCCCAGCTATCTCTCCATACCTCCCAACCCCAGTTATTCTACCTTAGCTAAAGAGGCAGCAATTTCCCATACCACCTGCCTTACAAAGACTTCTCATTGAGCTACATTGGGAAGTCTGTGATTGGACAGACACAGAAAGCCTGGGAGGGGTAAGAAGGGGAGGGCTCGCAGTAGACAAGAGATCTGCAGCTTTTGCAGGCTGTTTTCATCACCAATGAATAAAACACATAATGAAATGCATGCTTGTTTTCATTTGGGATATCCACTAAACAGTGATTGTTATTGTTTTTATTTGGGCAGTGGAGTGTCCCTTAACCCCTTAAGGACCGAGGACGGTTCAGGAACGTCATCGGCATTTTTGCGTTGCCGACCGATGACGGTCCTGAACTGTCCTAACGGTCAGAGCTACTTACCTGATCGCCGTCGTTCCCCCGGCGGCGATCAGCGTTGCTCCGGTTGTGGGGAGACTGCCTGCAGGCCAGACAGTCTCCCCACGGCAGATTAGGACCCCTGTGGCCATGTGATCGCTTAACACAGCGATCACATGGTCACAATAGGTGTCCTAGTGTCTGCCTGCAGGGGGACTGTCTGTGCTGACAGGCAGTCTCCCTGCATGTGTAAAATCAGAAAAAAAAATAAAGTTAGTGTTAATAAAAAAAAAATAATAATTATATATGTGTATATATGATATATAGACATATAATATATCTATATAATATATGTCTATCTATCATATATATCATGTCATACTAAGTGTATTTTTATATTATTATGTACTTATATTAATATAAAAATACACTTATAATTAAATTACACACGTATATATATAATATATATAATAACTATATATATTGTATATATATATTATTATAAAATATAAATAATAAGTAATTTAAATTAAATATTTTTTTTTAAAATAATAATAAAAAATTAAAAAAAATTATATAGCTATATGAAATTTTATTCTAACTGTATTTTAAAATTAATATATATATATTTATATCAAAATACACTTAGAATGAATTTGTATATATATCTATGTATATAAAAATAAATAAAAATAATAAGAAATATACATACGTCCATATACAAAATTACATAAATAATTATATAAATATACACGTAGACTTCAAATATATAAATATGCATATATATTTAAATTCTACGTGCGTATTCATGTAATATTTTTACATAATTCAGTAATTTTATTGATTGCAATTTGAGGGACCTGCCTGCCAACCCAGGCCGAAATTCCAGAGAATTTAATTTGCTAGCACTGTATTTTACCCTGTAACGTTCTACGACACCCTAAAACCTGTACATGGGGGGTACTGTTTTACTCGGGAGACTTCGCTGAACACAAATATTAGTGATTCAAAACAGTAAAACATATCACAGCGATGATATTGTCAGTGAAAGTTACTTTTTTTGCATTTTTCACACACAAACAGCACTTTTACTGATGATATAATTGTTGTGATACGTTTTCCAGTTTTTAAACACTAATATTTGTGTTCAGCGATGTCTCCCGAGTAAAACAGTACCCCCCATGTACAGGTTTTATAGCATTTTTGAAAGTTACAAGGTCAAATATATGGGTCAAATATTTTTACATTGAAAATGGCCAGGTTGGTTACGTTGCCTTTGAGAGCGTATGGTAGCCCAGGAATGAGAATTACCCCCATGATGGCATACCATTTGCAAAAGAAGACAACCCAAGGTATTGCAAATGGGGTATGTCCAGTCTTTTTTAGTAACCACTTGGTCACAAACACTGGCCAAAATTAGCGTTCAATTTAGTTTTTTTACTTTTTCACACACAAACAAATATGAATGCTTACTTTGGCCAGTGTTTTCGACTAAGTGGCTACTAAAAAAGACTGGACATACCCCATATTGAATACCCTGGGTTGTCTACTTTAAAAAAAATATGTACATGTGGGGTGTTATTCAGAGATTTATGACAGATAATAGTGTTACAGTGTCACTATTGATAAATTTTAAAAATGTATGTTTTGAAACCGCAATATCCTACTTGTACCTATAGCCCTATAACATGCAAAAAAAAGCAAAAAAGCACGTAAACACTAGGTATTTTTAAACTCAGGACAAAATTTTGAATCTATTTAGCAGTTTTTTTCATTCGCTTTTGTAGATGAGTAAAAGATTTTTCAAGTAAAAGTCAAAAAACATGTATTTTTTTCAATTTTTCATCATATTTTTTTATTTTTTTTAAATTAAAATACATGAGATTATATAATGAGATTATATGGTATGTAAAGAAAGCCCTTTTGTCCTGAAAAAAACAATATATAATTTGTATGGGAACAGTAAATGAGAAAGCGGAAAATTACAGCCAAACACAAACACCACAAAAGTGTAAAAATATGCCTGGTCGCAAATGTACAACATCGCAAAAACAGTCCAGTCCTTAAGGGGTTAAAGACCTCTACCTAGTTCTTCTTAGTTCCCACTGCTGTGAATAAACCTGTGCGTAAACACAAATTTAAGCTCCATTGGTAAAAATAGATCATGTCTGCTAGCCAGTAGTCTTTTTTCTTAGCCTACCAAAATTGATATAATATTTTTATGAGCTTCTTTATATTATTGTAAATAAAGGTGCAAGATAATTTTAAGGGATAGTGATTTCAGTCAGCTACCTCCCTACAGAGGCCAAAAATGATAGGTTAACATTTAGCCTAATATAATTGTGGTTGGGAGTGATATTTATTCTCAGATATTTGATACACCATTCTTAGAAAACATGAGCAGTAGTTTACTGTATTATGTAGGCTACGGAGTGGCCAGAAAATTGCAGGTTTAAGGTAATTGAGGGAATTAAGGTAAGATTAAGATCTGCGGAGGCCTTAAGAAGAAAGGATTATAATTCCTACCAACTTTTGTGATTGAAAAATAAAAGGAAACAGTAAGCGTTTCATGTTTTGCTGATACTGAAACCAACAATTTTACCAGGTAGATACCCATCTGTTTGAGAAGCACGACTACCTTGATCCTTTGCCAGTAACTTGTTCTTTGAAGCTTTAATATTGGCAGATCAGCATGACTGTCGGTGTTCAACAACAGCTGAGGATATGCCTTTTGACCATTGTGTCTTTACAGCTCAAAGGAACACTTCAAGTATTGAATCGTTAGCTCCCCAATCATAAAAAAGGTGCCTTATTGGCTTAGACCACTCTAGCCAATCTTGCATCTGTCCTATGGCACTCAACACTCCCTGAAAGTTAATTTAAGAAGTCAGATGCCACCAGCGATGGGGAGATCCAGCACTAGAGCTAACCTTTGGGATCACCTGTTTGAAAACGGTTTAATCCCCTCAGGCAAAATAGAGCCAGGGACCTCCTGCCACCACAACAATGTAATTTCAAAGAAGTTGTTATATTCCTTTAGGCAGGTTCTGTCTGGCATATCCTTAACTTGTAGAATAATGGCCATATTTGACCCCACCACCCCTCTGGATATTTCTGAACAATTCCCATGATGCTCTGCAGCCTTAAAGGAACACTATAGGGTCAGGAATACAAATGTGTATTCCTGACTCTATAGTGTTAGAAAAACATGTTGGATTGCCACAGAAAGTCTGGATCGGGTTAGACAGGGGGCGTCAGAGGGGGGATTTTGTGAAAGGATTTGCACATCCATGTAGAATACACTCATCAGCCACAACATTAAAACCACTGACAGATGAAGTGAATAACATTGATTATATTGTTACAATGGCACCTGTCAAGGGGTGGAATATATTGGGCATCAAGTAAACGGTCAATTCTTCAATTTCATTTGTTGAAAGTAGGAAAAAATGGTCAAGTGAAAAGATGTGAGTGACTTTGACAGTGTCCAAATAGTGATGGCTAGACAACTGGGTCAGAACATTTCCAAAACGTCTTGTTCCCGGTATGCATGAGTTTCATCTGTGCCCAAGGATCAATGATGTACATGGGAAGCAAAGGCTAGTCTGTCTGGTCCGATCCTACAGAAAAGCTACTGTAGATCAAATTGCTAAAGAATTTAATGCTGGCCATGATAGAAAGGTGTCAGAACACACAGTGCATCACAGTTTGCTGCATATGGGTCTGTGTAGCCACAGACCAGTCAGAGTGCCCATGGTGACCCCTAAAGACTTTTGCAGACCATGTACAACCCTTCATGTCAATGGTATTCCCTAATGGCAGTAGCAGAATGCAGCCTGCCATACTGCAAAAAATGTTCAGGAAGGGTTTGAGGAACATGATACAGAGTTTAAGATGTTGCCTTGGCCACCAATTTACCAGATGTCAATCTGATTGAGCATCTGTGAGATGTGCTGGAATAACAAATCCGATCCACGGAGGCTCCACCTCGCAACTTGCAAGATTTAAAGGATCTACTGGTAATGTCTTGGTGCCAAATACCACAGGGCACATTCAGCGGTCTTGTGGAGTCCATGCCTCGACACATCAGAGCTGTTTTGATAGCACAAGGAGGGCCTACGTGACATTAGGCAGTTGATTTTAATGTTGTGGCTGATCAGTGTATGCATCTTTTACAGGAGCAAACTAAAAAAAAATACAATTAAGCCTTGATCGTAATGTTAACAAATTAAAAGACAGGCATATTGAGCCAAGTCCTTGCAATCTGTCTTTGATGGCCCATACTTGGACAGATTTGTATTGTTTGCTATCAATACTTGCATTATTGGACATGTCTGTACACATTGTAACTTAATACATTGTACTCCCTGAGTCAGATATAAATTAATTTTAAAAAAAACTGCCAAATGGAAGAAATAATATTTAATTAGTATTACTCGTATTAACATGATCAATCATTTCCCTTGAGGTGAACATTATCCTAGTAACAGGGAATTAACATTAAAGGTTGTCTGGAGTATGAGGACATTAAATAGATATTAAAAAGGTGTCTCCTGACCACAGGGCAGAGTAAGTATTATCTGAAGTACTAAACGATGAGAGATTTGACGATGTTGGTATACCTGTTGATTTTATAATTTTTGTTATTGTGTAAATGAATTAATCAGCCTCATTAATGCTGATGTAACATTTGTTTGGGGTGTTTCCCATCGCATGGCAGACACATCTATAATTAGTATAGTATGTGAAGAAGAATGTAATAACTAACTATTCCACAGGAATTGCACTGTCCTGAAAGTATTTATAAAAGGAACAGAAATATCTGGTTGTAAGAGTGTCATCACGGATACTGTGTAGCAGTGTCAGATATGTACATCGCATTGGCTGATATAGACCCAAACCTCAGGCTCTCTCTGAGAAGGTCGCAAGGCAGAAATTAATGATACAATTTAAAAACAATCATGTTGTAAATAAGAAGATTCAATGATAACAGATTCTCACCAACAAAGGTCCAGAGCATAAACTCAAGAGGGCAAACATTTGTTTTAGATTTAAATGCTTTGATATTACTTTATTGTCCTCAGTTTGGGATTTTTTTCTTAAATGTCCAGTAAACAAATGTAACAATTTATTTGCCTTCGTAAGAATAAAAAAATAAACTGTCAACAGCTTTCTCTCCCTGCACCCTGATTATTCTCCTAAAACTGTCATCAAACCTAGCACTAACCCCTCAATGAACACTATTCTAGCAACCTACTTTTCTACCCTTTTTGTGTCATTTTACCCCACTCCTTCTAGCATGTAAACTCATTGAGCAGGGCCCTCGATCCCTCTGTTCCTGTGCGTCCAACTTGCCTGGTTACAAATACGTGTCTGTTAGTCCACCAATTTTTGTACAGCGCTACGGAACTCGTTGGCGCTTAATAAATAATAATAATAAGGAATCACACTCAGTTTGAAAAAAGTACAATGCAATGTTCATTGGAGGCTTCCTGAGTGCAGGAAGATGAACAATATTAATTAGGTACTTCAAAAAAAAAAAAACATCAAAAATATGTAAAAGGCTGGTGGCCACAGGCCACTGGAAATCAGCAAATGTGGTAGTCAAACATACAGAGCTCTGGGAAAAATGAGAAATAGAAAAACAAATGAGCAGCTGGAGGTGAAACTTTGGACATCTGTAAAAATGTGACAGTTTCCTTGTGTTTTATTGTTTTGTTCTGGAATGGTTCAAGATACAAGCTGGTGTGCATTACTGGTGGGATTTTTTTTTCCATTGGTGCGAAAATTACTCCATCTGGACATATAGTGTAAAGTAGAGATGAGAGCAGGTATAAATGTGAATAAATGGCACATAATACATGCATGAGATAGATAGCAAAATTATGTCCTCAAATGCACCCTACATCCTGTTCAGACCTGTATTTGACTTTTGCCTTGCAAATAATATGTAGTCATTTTCTTCTCTCTCGAGTTCACCTCTCTTATTCCAACTTCTCCCGTCTGCATATCAACGTCAATCAAAGCGGTAGGGTAAATTAATGGCAATAAATATTCATGAAAATGATATCAATGTGCACTGGGGAGAACATTCTTTGTCTTTAAACAAACTCAATATTTAAATGATAACACGGCTCATTTATCAATAATTAAATCTAAAGTAGGTTTCACATAAATAAGATTTGGAATCCTGCTCTTTTTCAGTGGTTGAGGGCAGGTGTTGGCAACCTTCGACACTAAAGGTTGTTCTGGGCGACATCTCTCCTGATTCCTTGCCAACATTATGGTTGTAAGAGCATTATAGGAGATGTAGTCCACAGCATCTGGAGTTTTGACGGTTTCCTTATCCCTGCTCTAGGTTTTAGTACCTGGCACGTTTGTCGTAGCAGACGATATATCATCAATAAAAATCCCTTTGACATTTTTATTGTTTTGATAAAATTAATTAGCAGATTACCCGAAGAGAAATGGAGTGATAATAATTATGATTACAGGGTGGAGCTGTATAATTTCTGCTGTCAGAGATCCGATTAGAAAAGTTTAGTGTTCATACAAGACTTTCCTCGAGCCACGCCAGACAGAATTAAGTAGTATATCAGGAATTATTAACTATGAGTATGAGCATGTAAGTTGTAAGATCTAAATCAGATCTTGAATTGCATGTGTAGAGAGTCTAGGCAAACATACACGTACTTTACCCCTTAACAAATCTATCCGTTTCTAAAAAACGGTAATGTTTTACATTGCAGGGTTAAAATAAAAGAACCCGGACTGCTTTATTTTAAAGTGACTACAGGTGACTGATTAAAAAGTAGAGATGACCAAGCATTAAAGCAACGATGCAACATAAGCATAGAGAGCTGAATTATGAAAATGTTCATTTAATAAAATATTTGGTCAAAACCAAACCATAAGACATATGGACTTCTTATTGAAATTGCAGAGAACACCATCAATTAACATAGACTAAACTTGACTTGGAATGGCAAAAAGTCTTAATTTAAAATATATTTTATCATTTTGATTCCTTTCTGTTTCATTCTCACATTATCATTTGCTTTGTGAGACAAGGACCAACGGTATTTCATGCTGTCACAACCGGATCCCAAAAGCCCTGTGCTAGTACAGAATGTCTACAGTTTAGTAGCTCTGCTGGTTTAAAAGGTTAGTATCTTTATAATTTTTTTTTGTGTAAATTTCTTTTTATTAAAGGGATACTATAAGTGCCAGGAATACAAAGCTGTATTCCTGACACAATAGCTCCCTCTGTCTCCCCCTACCCCCACACGTGAATAAAGGGTTAAATACCCTTTGTTTACTTACCTTACTCCAGGGCCAATGTCCCTCGGCGCTGGGTTGCAGCTCCGCCTCCTCCTCAGTCCCGCAATGAGCTGTCGCATGCACTTTATCAATGTTTTCCTCCTACAGGGAGAAATCTGATGTCCGGTAACAGCCAGGAAGCTGTCTGAGAGACAGCCACTGGAGGCTTACTTTGTGCAGCAATGTAAACATTGCAGTTTCTCTAGAACTGCAATATATTACATTGTAGCACTAAGTGAAATAGGGACACTATTCCCAGACCACTATAGTGTCCCTTTAGGATAACATTTCAATTTTCAAAGCATAGAAGCATAATAGAATGATGGGACACGCAGACTCCTAATAATGTAAAACGTAAATGCAGAAATTGGAGATGCACAGATCTCTAAACAGGTATAACAGAGATGAGTAATCAGGAGTATCACAGAAATACAATGCATGTCTCCAAGCCTCCTCTGCGTTGCTTCGCTCTGATTCACAAAAGAAGTCAGTTGTAATAGGATGCTTAAAAAAAACCCTTTAGAGTAAAATCAACATAACACTTTTTAACAAAATGCCAATGACAGAGCTCTAGAGAACTGACAGAGCTCCCTAGTTCTCCAAAATATCCCACACAAGAGAGGGAAGGGAAGGAAACAAAATTCTATATATATATATATATACGTATGTCTGTCCTCTTCCACTCTCCTTTCACTTCCCCACTCCTCCCTTCAAGTTTGTTGTGTAAGTAATTGGTTATTGGTTGAGGGTTCTAGCAGGACCCAGTCTAAGAACAAGCTAGGATCAGGGCCGTTGCAAGGATTTTTGCCGACCTAGTAAAAAAACATTTGCTGCCCCATTCGCTCCACAGTGGTCCTGTAGGTTTAACCCCACAAGATAAAACATTGCCTTACCTTGAAGGGTTAAACAAGACTCTAGTAGCTGTCACAGTGACAGCCACTAGTGACACCTCCGCTACAATGCCATGTTTACATATACACACACAAACACACAGACTTACATTCATTCACTCACTCACTCACTCACACTCAATGTTCCACAATCACAATCAGTGACCAATGTACAAATACATTCACTGACTCACGCAGAGTGACACACACACACAGACCCAAGCAGACACATACACTGATCCAGACAAACACACAGAGACCCAAGCAGACACACACACACACACACTGATCCAGACAGACACACACACACTGATCCAAACACACACACAGACCCAAGCAGGCACATATTGATCCAGACACACACACAGACCCAAGCAGGTGCACACACTGACCCATGCACACACACAGACCCAAGCAGACACACACTGATCCAGACGCCCACACACACTCATCCAGATACACACACACTCATCCAGACACACACACAGACCTAAGCAGATACACACACTGACACATGCACACAGACAGACGCAAGCAGACACACACACTGATCCAGACACACACACACAGACCCAAGCAGATACACACACACTGACCCAAGCAGACACACACACTGATTCAGACAGACACACACTGACCTAAGCACACAAACATACTGACTGAAATAGATTGACACACACACTATAAAGTCCCCCACTTGCCTTCATTTCATGTTTTCTCTCTGTGGGTCCCAGTCCAGGCCTGGTTGCCTTCATGCTCTCTTAGCTCTGCCCCTGCGATCCTCCAGCCCACTTGACCCCAAGTACAGGGGAAGGGGCGGAGCAGTTGTACGATTCGCCCGTTGAGCTGATGGGATATGAGGTATGTAGGGGGAGCAGCACTCAGTGCTCTTTGCGTGCTGAGGTTGATGGCACTGAGCGCTAGTTTGCCCCTATGTAAGTGCTCCCTAGCACCCGGTGCCATGACCTTCGGCACGCAGTACAGAATGTGTCCCATATAGAAGGGCAGCCCAAACCAGCAGTAAAGCTGTGTGCCGGCGCCCCCATTTAAAAAGCACCCTAGGCGGCTGCCTAATTGGCCTAAGGGACGCACCGGCCCTGGCTAAAATGCAGACATGGCTTAACATCAGTCTCAAAGTCATGAGCCCTTCTGTGTAGTGGCGTTTATGGTCTAGCTTATCATTGAAGTTGTGCAAAGAAAATAGGTGCCCAAGTAAATGGTGCCCTCAGGTCTCTGTTTTTGGACCACTTCTATTTAACATGTTTATAAATAATCTTGAAAAAAAGCATTGAAAGTCATGTTTCAGTATTTGCAGATGACACAAAATTCTGTAAAGTAATACAATGTGAGCAAGATATTACTTTGCTGCAGAGGTATGTAGAAAAAATGCAAAGTTATGCACTTCGGCGTAAAGAATGCACAAGCAATTTATACCCTAAATGGAAGCAAATTAGGGATAACAACACACGAGAAGGATTTGGGAATTGTTATAACAAACTACGTAACAATGTGCAATGTTAAGCAGCAGTGGCTAAGGCCAGTAAGGTATTGTCATACATGAAAAAAAAACAGAGAACAAAAACACACAGGTGAAACGCGTGGATGGATGTTATTAGTTTGTATTTTAATTAATAAAGGTTTTCTTGATCACTGCACTCACGTACTGTGCCAATTATCTTTTTTTCCTACTATTTTATACTTTTATATATTCTTTATTCTACAACACCTACTCCATAGAAATCCCAGATGGGGATCATACCACCAATGCTGACATCAAACAGAAGTGAGTCTGCTCTACCTTTGTGAGTACCATTGTTTTATTTATTTTAATAAGTCTTATTATCTTATTGAGAGCACTATCTGTTGCCTTTTCAATCTTTTCTTTAGTGTTCAGGCATCTCCATCACTGCAGATGTTTTTCATCTTATCCTATAAGGGGGGATTGTACCAATGTACGCAACATACGCTAGAGGTGGTCATAGCTCTATTAAATGTGAGTGTAATATCACTTTTTTATTATCTCCATCTTATTAGGTTTAACATATTGCACTATTGGTTCTCGCTGCTTTTTTGCTTTTTAATCTTCTCTTACATACGGACACCCAAGCAACAGCTTCCAATTCCAAGAAACCTACATTTTATCAAACACCCACAGCCACACTTACGTGTTAATTAGAGGCATCTTTTATGTGAGAACTTTTATTTTGGACTATATAATGTGTATTTTCTCCATTGACTTGCATTTGCCTTTGTCAGCTGTCTTTGAAATTCTGTTGTATATGTGGCGCAGCCCTTTTTTTTTGTGCCATTCTTTTAGATCTTTTTAAAGGCTTGAGAGGGATCCTCTTTTAGGGTTGCTGCCTTTTGTGATTGTTAAGTTATTTTAGTGTTGACCCATTTGTGTGTTTTTTTGTCATGCATGAAAATGGGCATTAATTCTCTGGATGAGAATATCAAAGTGCCTCTTTATAAATCACTGATAAGATCACATCTTGAATATTCTGGGCACTTGTTCTAAAGAAGGATATTATGGCACGTGAAAAAGTGCAGAGACGGGCTACAAAATTAATAAAAGGAGGTGGTGGGGCCTGATCCTCAACATGGCCGGATGCACTTTCTTGTAGTTCCGGTTCTCCAAACTTGAAATTGCGGCTAAATCGCCTAAAAACTATGCAGAACTCACATTGGTTCAGCTGCAGATCGACACCCTAATTACCTAACCTGTTCTATGCCTGGAGTGAGCACTCACCTTTGTTGAAACCTGTGGCCTAGCGTGCCCGGCAATTAGCAGGGGATCACTAGACCCGGAGAGAACACTTGGCTGAAGCCTTTTTGCAGCCCCGTCAATCCCCCTCTGGACCGGTGGGGGTTATCCTGGTCCCCACTAAAGTGCCGACTCTCACAACTGCTACTGCAATTGAACTTACCAACATCATGTTCCACATGGTCAAGATGGCCATTCCTTGTGGTACACAAAGCACACAATCTGAGCAAACAAAGCAAGAGTATGTTGCACTCTACCTGCAACGGCTGAATGAAATATTCGCCCGCTTTTGGGCCTCTCTGGAAGCAAAGCAAAAAGCTTCACTGCCTCAACCTCCAAGGGAGGATTACGGAGGGGAGATGTGAGTAAGGAGCAGGCCCCCTCTGGGCACTCAAATACTTCCAGCACATGGACCCGCTGCTACAAGCCCACCCAGGCCTAGGGGGCCACTAGGGGTGAGACCCCACAGCATTGTCCACACGGACAGGGGACCAGCTGCCACCAGCGCACCACAACATCAGGGCCTTCTGCCTCTTCAAATGGGAGATAGACTTGGATTTTTTGAGCCCCCAAGTCAGTGGCTCCCAGATGCAGGCCTCTTTACCGACATGGGACTTGAGGTAGATCTCCCTCTGCACTCGTCCTTCTGGAGCCTCCCAACCCAGTGGCATATGTGCCCCCAGTCTTCCAAGCTCAGGCATCGGCTGAACAACGGATATATAAGGAGACAACATACCAGCTTTTACTCTGAGACTTTCTCATGACCAGCTGAGGCCATTATATTACATACAGCAAATCCAACTGTCCCTAGCTTAATTAAATATGCTTGCTTAATTGCTTAAATATAGTATACACTTTGAATACTATACTGTTTAGGCCTTTTGTGTTATACATTCTTGAGTCGCATAATTTACTTACAGGAGCAGTGACGGTCTGAGGTAAACCCAGTGGTCTTTACCTATCTCTTAACTGCATTATCGTAATACTACTCATAGTGCCCGTAATCTAACCTAGTTTAAGCAAGCAGTGCCTATGCTTCAAACGTGAGCTTGTTAATCCTCTATGTCCCAGCACTAGCACTGTACATCTTTAGCGTGAATACTTCATATAAAATATGAGAATAATCTCTACTGTTTAGTTAGTGATTGAATACTAAAAAGTGCAAATATCTCGACATATATCTATTGTTATATCTGAAACTACTCATGCTATGCCCACTCATGCTATGTCTACTCTGGAAATGTCACCTAAAGCTTGTTTGTTTTTTCTTTGCACTGCAAAAAATAAACAATGTCAAAAAAAGTAAAAGGAATGGAACATTTTAGCTATGAAGAAAGGGTAACAAATTTAAACCCCTTTAGTTTAGAAAAATGTTGCCTCAGAGGGGATATGATAACATTATGCAAATATATTCGGGGCCAATACAAACCATTGTGTGCAAATCTATTCACAAACAGGGCTATACATAGGACACAAGATCATGCGTTTAGACTGGAAGAAAGAAGATTTTGTCTAAGGCAAAGGAAATGTATTTACCGCAAGAACAATAATGATGTGGAATTCTCTGCCTAAATAAATGGTTATATCAGAGTCTGTACAGATGTTTAAACAGCAACTAGATGCAAATGTCTCTTTTCAGTCTATGTAACTATGTAAATAGTCACATCCCAATATGGGCGATTCAAAGGGCTATCCCACCACACATGAAGGAGTGTTCCCACCCCTTCCCTTCAGAATTTGTCATCCAGGGACAACCCAATATCATATAGCAACTGGGGTGTCTGATACCAATGGACTAGCAATTTGTATGCCGTTGTGTTCCTCTAGACATCGCTCAATGTTGTGTTACATAAAGCTGGGTACGGGCGATTTTCTCTGTACCAATACCATCCAAATAAGGTAGATATTACTCTCTCAGGCAAATCACTATCAGAACAGGTGGAACAAAGTAAGGTTCCTAGAAACTAATAGTCTTCCGAGGAATAGAGATAAAAAACATCAGTTAAATAACAGCTATAACACAAAATAAATAAAACATAACAAAGCATACTGAACAATATGGTCTCATTTATCGCATGAACAAACATGAAAGTACACTTGGGAGCACACGTGGCATCCTGTCCTACCCTTGGGATCAATATCAACCAGCTCCTACTCCTCCTTAACATCCAGGTCACAGGAATAAAGAAATGTATATTGTGGTGTTTTTTTGTTTTTTTTTTCAGTTTGTGGATCTCTCCGACCTATAAGTTAACCATGGTTGCCATGCTTTATCCATTTTAATCTGTTTAGCAATATTGTCAGTACACATTTGTTGATATATGTAGTTAAGATTTATCTTTTTGAGTAAGCTTTGTAAAGAGGGGGTCATTTCCAGCTTAGAACTATGATGTAACGTGCCGCTAGTGATATTTGTATGCAAGATTCTATTTTGGCAAAGAGTGTCCTTTGCAGGCATAAGTAATACGTATCTGGGGGGTTCAAAGGACATTATAGAAAGTGCCTTTAGTACCTCCCCAACCTCCCTCCAAAAAGGTAGATTCCTTCTACAGGCCCAACAGATATGGTACCTTCCTGTGTATTTTATGAAGGTGAGATGGAGTTTGGTACCTACTGATAGACTAGTTGCAGTGAGCTACCACATGGTGGTAGCATTTTTTCACCCCCCAGAGAGCACCTAGTGATCTCCCCCACTCCTTGTCTGAGAAGTTATTCTTCATTCCTCCTCTCACCTCTTTTGGAAGATGTAGGAATGGGTCATTACGATATCTTCTAACACCCTATAACACATAAATAGAGCCTCATGTTTCAATGGATCTCTCCAACATCTATTTAGGAATATTTGAATACTGTGGCATTATAGAACAGGCAGGTATTACAAGGGTGACTAGTTGGGAATGGAGTATACTTTTTTTACTTGCAAGTATGGAAAAATACATCTTGGTGTCAGATTAAAGGTTTCTTGTAAGCAAGGCAAAGTCGCTGGGTTATGTTGGTAAGTCCAATGTCCCACCATTCCTGTAATGCCAGCTAAGGGGAGACAGCAGTCAATTAAATTAAAGAAGCTGCCAGGAGGAAGTGCCTCATCGTTCCTTTTGCTTTAAGTACCTGGTCCCATATTTTAATTATTAGCTCTGTGGTAGGGAAGAATGAGTTTTGTGTGTCTAAATGAGTATGGTGTCCATGGAGTCTCTATGAGGGAGATTTATTTTAGCTGGGAGTCAGGATCGGCGTGGAACCTAAACTTGCCGACTAGAACACAATAAATAGACAAGCCTTATACCGGTTTTAAGAGTGGCCGGACTAAAGATAGAGGAGTCAGAGAGAATGTCGAGGTCAAGGAAAGGAGACATACGGATACACGATATAACAAGCCAAGATCAAAGGATTCCAAAGATCAGGAGAAGCGAGTAAACGGACAAAGCATAATCCAGAACAGAAGATACAAAGAGATACCGCTATAAGGTTACAAGAACCACAACAGGCAGAGGTAATTAAATATAGGAGTAGCTTAACTTCTATTGGTCCATGTTACAAGGGAATTCCTTATGATTTGTGGATGGTAGAAATCCTTATTTGCATAAGTAGAAACTTCATTATTATGCGCTGAGTTCAGTCCAGCCAATTCGACATTCAGACCAAAATTCAGTCCGGTGAATTCGCCATTTGAAGCTGAATTCGGTTTCCCAGGGTTGCAGAGAACATGGGGGCCCAGGTAAGAAGCATAGGCTGGCAACACTGGGCTACTTCCATATCAAACCAATATTAAAACAATTTTAACCTCTTGAGGGCCAAATTCTCCAATTTGCTGTCATCTCAGTCTAGTTCCTAAAGGCAAAGACGCATCTCTGGTAGCCAACACAACTGAGTGAGACATTCCATTTTGGTAAAGGATCTCAAAGAACATATTGTTGTTACCAACTGTCAATGGTCCCAACTGGATTAAGGTTCTGCTTTATATGAACTTTATTTATGTATTTTTTTTTTTTAAAGTTCCTTGTCACATTTTTATTAATTATATATACATTTGCGAGAAGATAATACACTGCTCAAAAAAATAAAGGGGAACACTTAAACAACACAATGTAACTCCAAGTCAATCACACTTCTGTGAAATCAAACTGTCCACTTAGGAAGCAACACTGGGTGACAATCAATTTCACATGCTGTTGTGCAAATGGGATAGACAACAGGTGGAAATTATAGGCAATTAGCAAGACACCCCCAATAAAGGAGTGGTTCTGCAGGTGGTGACCACCGACCACTTCTCAGTTCCTATGCTTCCTGGTTGATGTTTTGGTCACTTTTGAACACAGCTTTGTACTCATGGCACTATAGTATCCCTTTAAGGGGTTCAAACAGTAATTGAAAGAAAAAAAAGAAAAGCAGATTCTTTATATTATACTAAAAATATGTATTATTGCTAAAACCAATGATACAAAATAAATTGGAATCAGAAAAAATTGTAATTACAAAAAGATGTGGCCTTTAATCTGTATAAAGATTACTGTCCAAGTCAAAGTCTGTAATTCACAGTCTGGGTTTCATATTATGTGCACAATCTCAAAGCCAAATGTGTAACATTGCAATCACACAGGAGAGAGAATGCAGAGATTGTGTACACAGCAGCAGGTCTGTTATACGTCATGCAGTCCATACTTACTGTGACAGTGGAAATGCAAATTCAGATTCTCCCATTAGAACCAACAAATTTTCCATCTTCAGGCTCACGCAGCCATAAGTCTAGCACTGCTTATACGTACATCCTGGTTCCACATTCCGGATCTGTATAGCAACTGAAAATGTTTTTGATATTTTCTGCAAAGTTCAAGTATTTTTTAGTTAGTAGTAATATTGTAATATGCTACTCAGGTTTATTTTTTCACGCCTTGTTATTGGTGATGTCTCTGCGTTTATTCTCATTATTTAGCCTCGTGTTTTTGTTGAAACAATTTGATTTTGGGGCTAACCCAGCTGTGGTCTCATGATTTCCTGCTTTGCTGGTATTGACACGTTTGTTTCTCGTTAAGCGACAACATCAACAGACTGCGCATGCAAACAGCTAATCTACATGGTCATTTACTAAACAACTAACTTTCACAAATTAAATCTGAAAAGAAGAAAAAGAGATATAGCCAGTCATTAGGTGTGCAAAAAGCAACAGGGTAGTAGCTGTAAAAATGCCCCCCCAGTTCTGTTCTGGAACAGTTCACAATCTCACCTCTAGTCATAGCTGGGCTATTTTTGCCTAAAATTTACAATTTGGATTTAATTTGGTTACACACTTGTCTATTAGGAAATAAAGTTACAACCCCTGCACACATGAAATACCTGAGCAGCAATTGCCCAGTTATGTTTGGTCTCCTGAGATGAAGGTTCTGTATTCTCCAGTACATATTAATATGTTAGTGGATGTTAAAGGAGCACCATAGGCACCCAGACCACTTCAGCTCAATGAAGTGGTCTGGGTGCCAGGTCCCTCTAGTTTTAAGCAATAAGATAAAACTTAGTAGATATATACCAAATAAATTGGCAGAGTATCTTTCTAGGATTTAAAAATAAAGGTTGGATATGGCTACCATAACCACTGATTCACTAGTAAAATAACCACCACCAGGGGTTAAATAATCGAAATGAAGCACACTAATTGAAATAAATCAATTAAAAACATACAGGATTCAGTGGAAATGAGAATATATAGAGCACTTCACAGTAAATGAAAGTTAATTTTTGCTCTCTTGTTTTAAATGTATCAGCTGATCATATCATCACTACCTATTAAATAAGGAAGGCAGAATCTATGAGCTGCTGAAAATAATCTAATATAGGTTTCAATAAATTTTGAATCCTATATATATGGCTGGGTAATATAAGTGAAATAAAAATGAAATAGGATAAAACCCCTCCAAGGGTTAAAAATGTAATGTAGCAGACAGATACTTTTCAAAGTTTATTAATATATGAGTAAAAATGCTACAAATATATGTAGCTATCAGTAAGAGTCCCAAAAAAAGTAGCAAGTTAGACAGCACCCATACAAGGTTAACAGACCTCGAGCCCAAAGGATATTGTGATTACTTTCTCGCCGGCCGGACAGAAGTAAATGGGATTTGCTCGTGCTGTATGCCGCTGGTTTCTAGCCGCGTGCGTTCCACTGCGGCTCAGGATGCGTGTCAAGGATGCTCACTCTCGGGATCGATGTGTGTTTGCAGATGCCGCCTTACGCGTTTCGTGATTCTCGATCACTTCGTCAGAGGATAGCATCACGGAGTCTGCAGTCTTCTTTTTATACTTGTTCTGTCTGTCTCCAGTAGTATTGAGTTAACCCTTGCTACGTCCATATATAGTGTTGCAATTCAAATCAGTATAATACATTGTTAAAAGAATGTAACTACACATAAAATCCATAGTGAGGAATATGTACCTATATATAGGGTCTATAAAGAGGGGAAATTATAAAAGGCAGTTTAAAGGGGGACAATATAGAGAGGGACAATATATAAAAAAGGGGGAAATGTATAAACAGAATTATAATAAATACTGACATATTAATAGTATGCATGTAATATTAATTAATAAAATAATCTAATCATCTAGTACAAATACAATATTTAATAAAATATTTAGTAAAATATTACATTTCTCATAAATTCCAGTAATCACTAATTTCAAAATTAATAAATGATGATAAATAAGTTATAAGTATATAAATCAACAAATAAATAACACATCTATCTTAAATATAATATAATATAGTATCTAAAAATATTTATATTAAAAATACTTTTAAAATATTATAAAATATAAAAAATTCATTAAGATGTTAATTGATTAACGAATCACCTAGGAAGATAAAAAAGAAAAAAAAAAACCCTGCAGCTGAAAACATAGCAGTTTCAGAGAAACTGCTATGTTTCATTGAGGGTTAATCCAGCCTCTAGTGGCTATCTCATTGACAGCCGCTAGAGGCGCTTCCGCTATTGTCACTGTGAAAATCACAGTGAGAAGACGCTGGCCATTCATAGGAAAGCATTGAGTAATGCTTTCCTATGAGCGGTTTCAATGCGCACGCGGCTCTTGCCGCGCATGCGCATTTGGAGCTGACGCCGGCAGAGGGAAGAGAGTTCCCCACGGTCGAGGGAGCCCGGCTCTGTAGAAAGGTAAGTGGCTGAACTGGTTTTATCCCCTCCAGCCCAGCGGGAGGGGGGCCCTGAGTGTGGGGGGGACCTAATGACCCTATAGTGCCAGGAAAATGAGTTTGTTTCCTGGCACTATAGTGATCCTTTAACAATGTCCAGTTAAAGGAGCACTCACGCTGCCATTAAGTTTCAGCTCATTGAGTTGTTATGGGCCAGGAGTGTTCAAGTACTGTCTTACCTTTAGGGTTTAAACTGTTTTGAAATTGTTTAAACCAGAAATTGGATTTAAGCTGCCGATGCTGTTGCCCTCATACTGTGGAGGCAAACAGGAAGGAACCCAGGGGGTAGCGGCTCCACAACTTCTAAATTAAACTGCCCAAACACTCTGGCCCCCACGACAACTTAAATCAGATGAAATTATGGGGTACAGAATGTTCCCTTAATGTCTTCCCTTTATCCCATTTATCCTATTGATCTTAATCTCTTGCTTTGTTTTGAATTCAGCATTCTTTAGGACAAAATGTGTGCCCCTGCTCTGTGGATGTAAGAATCTAGAAATTGTAATTTTTGTAAAATGTTCTTGCATTTAATATCCTTCATTTATTACCTTGGGTTTAAGCAGCAACATGTTTTAGTGATGCAGAGTTTTATTTGAATTGCCAAGAGGCTGACTAGACAGTGACAGCAGCTGGACAGCAAGACGATTTCAACCCTTTCTTACAAGGGTTTTTTTTTTTTATGTACAAAATCTGGAGTTTCCTTCAGAATTCTTCTCTGTATCCAAGGAAAAGGCGTCTCTACTGTATTTCTTCTGAATTTCCTGTTTTGCAAAAACCTTTGGCTCACAGCGTAGAGCCATTAATAATCATTCTCCTGCCAGAGGGACCGTGACACACTATTTCAGACGAATAGAATAGAATTAGGAATAATGTCTATTTCTTTTATGTGTCTGTTACACAAGCTACTCTTTCATTCCCAGAGATATTTGGCAGTTGTATGTTTTGTTTTTTTCTGTTTATTGCCATCTGTTCATGGATTTTATATGTGATTTAATTAAACAAAAAAATCCCCAAAAAATAAACCTTCCTTGCCGTAGTCCAGAAAACCCAGCCACTCAGTCTGCTCTCCTGATGTGATGGCACATAATCAATGTTTAGAGCTGATCTCATTTCTGTCTATATTAAAGCGGCTATGTCACTATTTTTGTTTTGTAACAGGCATGTCCAAATTCTCCCCTTCACTGCTCTCTTTATTTTTGTCGGATTTAATGCTTTCGTTTGACAAGCGTTGAATGTGCGTTTGGCACTTGCTGCACATGTGCATCAGGTCCCCAAATACTCCTCTGTTAGGAGTATTGGATTGGACTATCGCTGAATGAGGTCATGCATACCTGATGACATTGCAGGAGGTGTAGAGGTTAGCAGCGCCGTGCTTCCTCTTCAGCTCCCTCGCGCACCGCACTGACACCGGAGCCGGAAGATGACGTCATCTTCTGGCGCCGGCATCCCTATGCGGCGCGCGAGGGAGCTGAAGAGGAAGCACACAGGGGAGAGTGCTCCCTCGCGCACCGGCCACTCAGACAGCCAGCTTGCCCGCCCAGCAGCACCACTGGACCCCAGGGAATCCCCCCAGCTCTCCAAAAGGTAAGGAGGCTGGGGGGATGAATTTTTTTTTTAAAATGTGTGTGTGTGTTAGTGTGTGTGTGTTAGTGTGTGTGTGTGTGTGTGTTTGTGTGTGTTTGTGTGTGTGTTAGTGTGTTTGTGTGTGTTAGTGTGTGTGTGTGTGTTAGTGTGTGTGTTGATGTGTTAGTGTGTGTTTGTGTGTTAGTGTGTGTGTGTGTTAGTGTTTGTGTGTGTGTTAGTGTGTGTGTGTGTTTGTGTGTTTGTGTGTAGTGTTTGTGTGTGTCAGTGAGTGTGTCTGTTATTGGGTGTGTGTCTGCTAGTGAGTGTGTTACTGTGTGTGTCTGTTACTGAGTGTGTTTGATGTCTGTTAGTGAGTGTGTGTTTGTCAATGAAAGTGTATGTTTTGTAAGTGAGTGTGTATGTATGTCTGTCACCGAGTGTGTCTCTGTCAGTAAATGTGTGTGTCTGTTAGCTAGTGTGTATGCGTCTGTTCATGAGAGTGTGTATGTGTGTCTTCAGCATTTAACTTTCTCCAGCGTCGGACTCCCTTGGCGCTGGGGATCCCTCCTCCTCTCAGCTCCGAATGCACATGCGCGGCAATAGGCGCGCGCTCATTTAAACCGCCCATAGCAAAGCATTACTCAATGCTTTCCTATGGACGTTCAGTGTCTTCTCACTGTGATTTTCACAGTGAGAATCGCGGAATCTCCTCTAGCGGCTGTCAATGAGACAGCCACCAGAGGCTGGATTAACCCTCAGTGAAACATAGACGTTGTGTAGACTATGTTTTCAGCTGCAGGGTTAAAACTAGAGGGACCTGGCACCCAGACCATTTCATTGAGCTGAAGTGATCTGGGTGTCTGTAGTGGTCCTTTAAGTGTGTGTGCATACCGTGGTCGCGGGGTCGCAGCACTGCAACCCCTGCGACCAGGTGCCCGCCGCCATGTGTTGCGGCCCCGACCCGTCGCCGAGTAAGCGCGGGGGGGGGGGAGGCCCACGGATCAATTTTCGCACCGGGGCCCCATGGGTCATGTGTACGCCACTGACAACAGGGGATGTAAAAGCTAATTTATAAAGGCTTTGTTTGAATCCATATAACATTGTGGTGCTTTTACGCTCACGATAAACTTTATACATTTGGATTCACACTTAGAATATTTTTCTTTATCACTTTATTTCCAGATTCCATTGTTACCCGAAGCTTCGAGACACAGACTGGGTTAATACTATGAATAGCAATGTTTCTTATTAAAGGGACACTATAGTCACCAGAGCAACTACCGCTTGTTGCATTTGTTCTGGTGAGTAGAATCATTCCCTTCACGCTTTTTGCTGTAAACACTGTCTTTTCAATGCAGTGTTTACATTACAGCCTAGTGATAACTCCACTGGCCACTCCTCAGATGGCTGTTAGAGATCCTTCCTGGGTCATGGCTGCCTAAAATGCATTCAAACATTCAGGGTCTCCTCCCTCTGCATGCAGACACTGAACTTTCCTCATAGAGATTCACTGATTCATTTCATCTCTATGAGGAGATGCTGATTGGCCAGGGCTGCTCTCTCTGCCCCTGATCTGCCTCTCTGTCAGTCTCAGCCAATCCTATGGAGAAGCATTGTGATTGGATCAGGCTACCACTTCTGATGATGTCAGCAGACTGCTTGTTTTTGTTTTTTTGAGGTAAACACCATGCAGAGTTACAGCATTTGGCTTGAATACAGTAAGATTTTGCTATATGTATGGAGGCATGAGGGGCCCAGGGGTGCTAGATGGTGGTGTTAACACTATAGTGTCTCAGAGTCACATATGCAATTACTAGTAAAGATCTCACAGCCTTTCATCTTCTCATTATCAATATAATGAGTATAATAAGGTAGAATATTAATAATACCTATATATATAGACGTACTTGAAATCCTTTGACATTTGTAAAGCCACACCATACTTTGTGCTTTGTTTACGAAACAGCTAAATATTTTAGAGCACTGCACATCAAGTAGACTCAAACTGGTTAGTTTAAGATGAACAGAAATCACATACCTATGGCATTACTAACCATAAAACCTACACATGAAATTAAAGGGATAGTCCACTGCCAAAACACACACACACACAAAAAAAATCAGTAACAGATATACCCCCAATGAAAACATGCATGCATGTAATCATGAATTTTTTATTGGTCGTATATCTAGAAACAACTTGCATATAGTGCAGATCTCTTGTCTGAAGCCTTTGCAAGCCCTCCCTTCTCCCCCAGTCCAGACTTTCTGTTTCTGTCCAATCACAGACTTCCAAATGCAGCTCAATGAGAAGTCTTTGCACGACAGGTGCTCTGGGCAACTGCTGCCACTAAAGTTTAGCTCCACTGAGCTAACTAAACCAGGAAGTAGCAGGACTTGTTCCTGCTTGAAAGACGAGCACTCATTACACATAAAGGACTTCAGCAAACTAAAGTGATTTATGGGTCTGGAGTGTCCCTTTAACTAGCAAGCTTGAGCATGAAAGTGTAAATTGTTGTGATTTCAAAGTAAATTTCAAATGTTTGCACAAAAGCTGAAAACATAGGTAAGTTGGAGATTTTTTTCAATTTTTATTTAAATTTTAATTAACCTGGAGAGATTCCATTCTTGTATTCCTAACATAGTGTTCCTTTAAAGAGCTGTTAGAATTTTACAAATATGTGATTACACATAAATGGACTCCACAGATATGGAGAAAATTTGAGAGTGAATGGCTAGTTATAGCTGGAACATCATGTCAATGAGATACAGACTTTCCAAATTAAGTGTTTTTTATGAAAAGGGGTACTTTAGAATTAAAGTGGAATCAACAGATTACTGCTATAACAATATTGAGAATAAAATGTAAACCTTTTTAATCACTCTACATGTTAAAAAAGCCAAACGTATTCTCAAAGGATTTTTCAAGTAAAACATTGGGAACTTGTGGTAAATCGAAAACATAAATGCAAAAATTCAGCCGAAATTAGATTTTATATAAATTCCAATTCTGTTTTTATTTTTTTCTGTTATTTTACAAGTTGGTCTTCAGTTTACTGTAATTCAACGTTTAATGAGTAAACCCAAAAAGGGCCATGTCTATAGCATTTATAATGAATTGCACAGAAAGAGAATAGCGGATTTGTCCAGAAGGGAATATATATTAATTATTTGACAAGTTAAAATGGATGCTGGCTTCTTGCCTTTTCCCCCTATCCTCCCATCTCAGTAAAATGAAGAGAATGTTTTTTATTTTTCCATAAAGAGAGCTGCAGTTCCAACAGATCTTCACAACTGTCACACACGAGGCTCAATAACATTTGGTGGTTTCTAGTTAACCTGAGGTTTGAGATCTGCTGACATGCTGCTGTGGTTTTTAGCAGCAAGATGCTGAAATCTATGTCGAGGAGGATGGAATTCTCGTCTGTGAAATTTTGGTTTCCAACAGGATTTATTGAGGTGCTGGCAAGAAAATATCTACATGAGCAATAGAAATATATATATATATATATATATATATATATATATATATATATATTTTTACTAGTGTAATACAAGACATCAAATTAAGCATGTAAAATAATCTTTCCTGGCTACTCATGGCAGCATCACTTATGGGTAGCTCCACCCTCAGCCGGATCGGGACAGATAACAATTAGACAATTAACTAGACTGTAGGCATAAAAGGTTCCTCCCCTCCCTCCATACCTCAGTCTTTTTTCTGTGCTCAGTCGGACAACAGAGATGTTCCCCAATTATGGAATTGAGTATTTTTTGCTCGATTTCCATAGGAGGCAAAGTTTTTTGGAGAAGCATAGAGTTTATACTTTACTTCTCAGCATTCCCTTATAATGTAGTGAAGTCTGTTTTAGGGGAGTGTGCCCCTCTTTTTTTGAGATTATTCCGGGTTATTAATCAGTGAGGCAGGGAACAAAATGAATATAGATGCCTCTTATGCTGTTTCCTGATTGTTAGCCTATGAGGGCATATTCTCCTGTTTGGATTGGGGGAAGTGTGCAGCTATTCCGCTGAGAGGCGGCTGTCTGTAACGGGGAACTTCTTAGTTAGATTTGTTTCGCGCCAATTCCACTGAATGGCGCCTACATCAGCAGGGAGCATCAGAAGAATACGTCATCATCGGGCGCCCTGCTTAGTTCTGATGCTTGCATGCGCAGTCAGGGGAAATGGGGACTTTGTCTTTCAAGGTTGATGTTGTCTCCGAGCATGCGCGAAAATTACGGCAAGTAGGATTTAAAGGGATATGGCGCGAAAATTATAGTCCTGTGTGTTTTTTTATACTATTGGAAAGTGCTGCCCAAACAAATTATTCTGCTGGGATGGTAAGAAAAATATTAAAAGTAATAATAAGAATTCATTTATTTTTATTCGCATTTTCTTCATTTTTTACTTAGAATAATTGTTTCTTCTTATTAGTATGGCTTCTCCCTCTGCCTCCAGACATTGATAGAAGAAATAGGTGAGACAATTTCAAAGTTTTTATTGGGGGAACAAAAAGAGTGCCAAATGAGCCAGTAATGTATTTATATATGGCCTTCGTATTTTACAGCCCCACTCTTCTCCTAGAAAACATAAAGAAAAGACCAAAAGATGTGTGAATTGCAGTGGGATTGCTATGGAGGAAAATAAGTTGTGCAGGTCATGCTTATTAGAGGCTGCTGGAGAATGTAGCAGAAGGGATTCACATCAAGAGGATCTTAAAAGTTGGATCTCCCAGGCTATAGCTGAAGGATTTAAATCCACTTCAGGAAAATTTATTACAGCCAAGCATTCCAGACATGAATCCGGGACTTCTGAGTCTGAAAATAATTTGGATGTCCTGTTTGTCAGATGAGGAGATGGAACATTCGTCAAGATCGCTGGATTCTAAATCAGTAGAAAAAATGATTTTGTTGCTGAGGAATACTTTGAAGATTCCTGAAGAGAAAACGGATGTCCTAGAATCTGATAGTTATTTTGAGGACCTCCGGTCCAATAGACGTATCTTTCCGGTTCATTCAGCTATTAAGGAAGTCATCTCTCAAGAATGGAGTAGTCACGAGAAAAAAGCTACCCTGAAGAATAAAACAGCTAGCGTTTATCCCTATTCTCCAGGGGATTCAAAATCTTGGATGTCTATTCCGAAAATTGATGCGGCTGTAATACATATGGCCAAAAAGACTACGCTACCTGTAGATTCGATGGCATACTTGCATTAACCCATGGAGAAGCATTTGGATGCTGATTTAATAAAAGCATACCTGGCCTTGGGTTCTGTCCTACACCCGGCTGTTGCTTTAACTACCCTTTCTAAAGCCTTGAAGGTATGCCTAGAGAACTTGGAAGAGGACATTGCGGCTGGTGTCTGCAGGGAACATCTAATTGAAAGCTTGAAGGATTTCCATTTGGCTACGGAATTTTGTTCGAAAGCAGCACTCGATATCACTAAGATGTAGCTTCCAGAAGGGCTTTGTGGCTACATTCCTGGGGTGCAGACTACGCGTCAAAATCCTCTCTGTGTGCACTTCCATTTCAAGGAGATTTGCTTTTTGGTAAAGTGCTGGATGAGGCCATCCAAAAAGCACAAGATAAAAGAAGATCCCTATCTAGTCAATGGAAAAATAAGAAGTTTAAGGATCGCTCATTTCGGGACAGTACGACATATTGCCCAGGTAGAGAATACTCCAGATATTCTAACTGTAGATCAAATCAGCCTTGTTCCTCCTCCAAGTTCTCCAGGGGTAGAGGAATCAGACCTTCGAAGAAGAACTTCTGAAGGTGTGCAGGTCCAGCCAGGAGTAATTGGAGGTCATCTTCAAAAGTTCTACCCTGTCTGGATCAAAAACCATCTCAGACTCCTGGGTTTTGTCAATAATAAAAGAAGGATACCACATAGAGTTTTTGCGGTTCCCACAACCAGTCTTCAAGCATTCTCGAGTGGCAAAAGGAATAAAAGAAGTTGCAATGAAAGAGTGTATCAAGAAACTGCTTCTACAAAAAGTTATTGTAGAAGTTCTAAAGGCACCTTTCTCTATAGCCAATGGTACACGCCAGGGTTGTCCACTGTCCCCGCTCATCTTCATCCTCTGTCTTGAACCCCTGACACGCCTCATAAAAGGCAACACACACATACATGGCCTACTGACTCCAGGCGGCACAAACAAGATAGCACTGTTTGCCGATGACATTCTCATGTTTATTACCAACCCAACAACCTCTATCCCCACACTCCTAGGGCTCCTGCGAGGTTATGGAGAGGTATCATATTACAAAAACAACACCTCCAAAACTCAAGCACTACTGATAAACTTGCCACACCACTCAATGACCAACCTAAGCTCTGAGTATGCATTCGACTGACGCAAATCATCCCTTACATACCTGGGGATCAAACTGACGAAAACACACCAAGCCATCCTAACGGAGAACTACTACCCCGTAGTCAATAAACTCAAAACTACCCTAGAGAAGTGGGAAAATCTAGAGATCTCCTGGTTAGGCCGTGTGAACACAATTAAAATGATGACATTGCCCCATATTCTCTACCTCTTCCGCCCACTGCCCATAGCAATACCAAACAAACTGCTCAAACTACTACAAGCCACCATAAATGCGCATGTTTGGAAGCAGAAGCCTCCGAGGGTAGCCCAACGCAACCTAGGGCTTCCTTACACCAAAGGGGGCCTGGGATTGCCAGACATCAAGACGTATTACAGAGCCTCTATCTTAGCGCAGGGGGTGCACCTATTGAGACTTACAAAATCTTCCCAACAGCCCTTATGGCTGTCGTTAGAAAATGCATGCCTCCATCTGCAAAACATAATATACTCCCTGTGGACCAGCACACCACCTAAACAGGTAGGGGCGCAGCCACTGCAATGCACTCGATTTCTGCTGCGCTCCTGGCAGCTCTGGAATAGCTTAATTATGAAGCACCCATGGTGACCTTGGCCATATTCTCCCCAGACCTACCCATGACTGGATGGGCCACTAAGGGCATACATAAAGTGCTAGACCTCCTGGAGGGTAACACGATCAAACCCTTCCCTGACCTTCAGAGGCAATACCTCCTACCCCAAAGAAACATGTTCCTCTACATTAGAGTAAAAAACATACTATTACCGTACCTGAAAGAAATGCAAACACCTCTCGAAGACCCCCCTACTACTCACCCAGGTTTTGTCACCTAAATTGGGGAAGCCACTGTCCATGTGTTATAACGCCCTTCTCCACAGCCAGTATGGAAAGAAGACATCTTACATGCTGCATTGGGAAGAGGAGTTAGGGCACCAAATCCCTTTATCTCGATGGAGTGAGGCAATGACGAATACAAAACGAGCCTCCAAGAGCCTCTCTCTGTGGGAGGCATATTGCAAGATTTCTATGCGGTGGTACCTAGTCCCACATAGACTGTCACGCATTTACAAGGATGCATCTAAGCTGTGTTGGCGCTGTGGGGGAGGAGAGGGAACCATGTTACATATGTTTTGGGAGTGCCCATTGCTACGGGCATTCTGGAAACAAATACAAGGCCTTATATCTAGCACAACAGGCCTCCTGATCCGGCTACAGCCCGAACACTATATATTACACATAATACCTGAGTTGACACTACATACCCACAGAAAAGTGATAATCAACATACTTAACGCAGCAAAGGTTCTTCTAGCGCAAAACTGGAAGAGCACAAAAATACCTACCATAGAGGCGGTTAGCAGCAGATTGACGTAATCAGCCCCTATGAACTAATGGCTAGTAGGCTGCAGGGCCGGGAGGATAGGCACGAGAGGGAGTGGGGCTGTTGGAAACCCAAACCGTTGAAGTAAATAATATTATGTCAAACAGAGGGGTTACACTCCACTGTGACCGCAAACGCATATACAAATGTAAATGAAATCCTTAAGGTAAACGCAATCATAGATAACCACGGATACGCAACTACTAAATGAACGCTAACTAAGAGTAAACAGAACAGGAGCCGGCAGGGTTTAGGATTTATATATCCCCAGTCCCAAGTTAGACCCTTCCCTTCCCACCCGAGTTCCCCCTTAGATTTCTATCGAACAGATATATCAAAAAATAAGATGCCTTGAAAATCCACGTTGACAATACACACCAACTTACCCTTGTGATACCTTATGTGTAGATACTTACTGTTATGCATACCTCATGTACACTGGACCATGTTAAAATGTAGCGCAATACTTCAATGTAATGATTTATGTATCTAACACTGTCAACTGGATGGAATGTATGTACCTACTCTGTTCAAACTTAATAAAAATCTATATATGATAAAAAAAAGAAGTTCTAAAGGCACAAAGGTACAAAGACCATTATTCTACAATCTTTCTGGCTCCAAAGCCTCTAGGAAGGTGGAGACTGATTTTGGACCACCAATTTAACGATAAAGTCATTCAAGATGGAATCCATTGCCAATATAGTATCAAATATAAAGAAGAGAGATTGGATGACGTCTATAGAACTCAATGACGCATATTATCAGATCTCCATTCACCAGTCTCACGTAAAGTTTCACAAGCATTTATACTCTGTCTTCAAGAACACGGGTGGATACTGAACATAGAAAAAAGTTCTCTGATACCTTCTCAACAGATCATTTTTCTGGGTGCTGTGATAAATATATCTTTAGCAACAGTATCTCTATCTCCAGACAGAATAGTGAAGATTCACGAGAAGATTGTGAAAATACAAGCTCATCCGTTCCTTTCTTTATATGAGCCTCTTGAGATCCCTGATAACTACAATAGTTCTGGTAATATGGGCCCATTGGGAAATTTGACCTATTCAGATGGAATTTCTGAGGCAATTCAACAGGGACAGACCCGAGTGGGATCAAAAGATAGTTCTTCTCAAGAATACAATAGATCAGATGAACTGGTGGACAAACAGGAAGAATCTTGGTCGGGATTACCCTTTGGAAGAACCAAACTGGCTAGTAGTCATGACAGATGCAAAGACAGTGGTCCAACAGAGAGAGAAAAATGCACTCCAATCTAAAAGAATTAAGAGCTATTCTCAAGGCCCTTCAAGGTTTTCTCCCTTATGTGAAGAATGGTTGGATTATGATTCAGATAGACAACAGGGCAGTGCCTTTTTATGTAAACCACCAAGATGGAACCCGAAGCAAACTTCTGTTAAAGGAGCTGACACCTCTTATATTTTTGGCTTAGACTTATCTTCAGGGTCTAAAGGCAGTGTATCTACCAGGGACTCCGAATATTTTGGCGGATTACCTAAACAGATTGAGAATAATGCCAGGAGAATGGAGACTCCATTCAGAAGTACTCAAGGCAATAACTCTTCCGTTGGGCATACCCCAGATCGACTTGATGGCAACTGCATGGAACACGCAAGTAACAAGGTTCTTCTCTCTTCACCCAGACCATCAGTCTGTGGGACAGGACGCTCTATCACAAGTTTGGGAATTCGATCTGGGGTATGTGTTGCCTCCCCTACCTATCATTCACCGCCTGCTGAAGAAAATCTGGAAGGAAGAATGAGTTATAATAGCCATCATTCCAGTTTGGCCAAGGAGACTCTGGTTTCCTCTCCTTTGCAGGATGTCTTTGGAGAAACACTGGCTGCTTCCAAACAGGACAGATCTATTGAGTTAGGGTCCTGTCCTCCATCCCAACTCCGAACAGCTGAGATTCGGGGTCTGGCTTTTGAAAGGGAGAGGCTCATGCAATCAGGATTGTCTGAGGAAGTAACTGATACTCTTCTGCAGTCCAAAAAGCTTTCTACATTTAAGTGCTATAACTGTACATGGGAGATGTTTAAATCTTGGAAACTTAACAAGGGAATGTATTTCTTGCACCCTGATCCAAACCATATATTGGAATTTCTACAAGTTGTCGTAGAAAAAGGTTTAAGTCTGAGTACCCTAAAGCGTTCTGCTATATCGCCCCTATATAACTATTCTTGGGCTTCAAATCCCTTGATTACTAGGTTCTTTAAGGTTATTCTTCATATTAGACCTCCTCAATGCAATTATACACCTCCATGAGACCTTCCTCTAGTCCTAGGTGCCTTATCTGAAGCACCATTTTCTCCTCAGGAAGAGTTGGATTTCACTTCTCTTACATATAAGACTCTGTTTTTGCTGGCAATTACATTGGCTAGGATAATCTCAGAGGTGAGAGCTCTCTCCTGTGTAGAAATGTATACTCAGGTGTACCATGACAGAGTGGTTTTGCATCCTAAGCTATAATTGCTTACTAAAGTAGTTTCTAATTTTCATTTGAATCAGGATACTGTTCTACCTTCCTTTTTTCCAAGTCCGTCCTCAGAATTGGAGGTCAAACTTCATCATCTGGATGTTAGGGAATATTTGATCAGATACATATCTGTCACAGGAGCTTTCCGTAAAACAGATAATTTGTTCATTATCCCAGAGGGCTCCAGAAAAGGGGAAGCTGCCTCTACTTCTACTTTATATAGATGGATTTCCAATATCATCACGAAGGCTTACACTTTAAGAGGTTTTTCTCCTCCTAACAAGTTTGTCTCATTCTATGAGGTCGTTGGCTACTTCATGGGCTAATTGGGCAGAGGTTGCTCCTGATGACATCTGCAAGGCAGCGTCGTGGTCTTCTGCTTTGACCTTCATTAAACATTACAAGCTGGATGTAGCCTCTTCTTACACAAAGTTTGGCAGAAGTGTTTTGGCCTCTGTGAATTCCACATAATAAATTTGAGTGTTTTTGCAGTGATTTAGTGCGGTCCCCCCAGTTTTTATAGTAAGCTTAGGTATTACCCATAAGTGATGCTGCCATGATTAGCCAGGAATATCAAAATTTTAATTCATACTTACCGGTACATTTCTTTTCCTGGCTATTTATCATGGCAGCATCAGGTACCTGCCCAAGGTTTTATCTGAGCTATCCAATTGGACTGAGGCATGAAGGGAGGAGGAACCTCTTATGCCTACAGTCTAGTTAATTGTTTGTTTTCACCAAATGAAAAAAAAAGTATTTGATCCCCTGCTGATTTTGAACATTTACCACTGACAAGAATAACCAAACATTTTTTCCAGAAAAACACATGTCAAAAAAGCTATAAATTGATTTGCATGTCAGTGAGTGAAATATGTATTTGACCGCTTTAACTTAGTACTTGGTGGCAAAACCCTTGTTGGCAATCACAGAGGTCAGACGTTTCTTGCAGTTGGCCACCAGTTTTGCATAGGATGGATCTTGTCCCTCCTCTTTACAGATCTTCTCCAAGTCATTAAGGTTTCGAGGCTGACGTTTGGCAACTCGAACCTTCAGCTCCCTCCACAGATTTTCTATGGGATTGAGGTTTGGAGACTGGCTAGGCCACTTCAGGATCTTAATGTGCTTCTTCTTGAGCCACTCATTTGGCTGTGTGTTTTGGATCATTGTCATGCTGGAATAACTATCCACGACCCATTTTCAATGCCCTGGCTGAGGGAAGTAGGGTTCTCTTCCAAGATTTGATGGTACATGGCCCCGTCCATCATCCCTTTGAAGCAGTGCAGTTGTCCTGTCCCCTTAGCAGAAAAACACCCCCAAAGCATAATGTTTTCACCTCCATGTTTGATGATGGGGATGATGTTTTTTGGGGTCATAGGCAGCATTCCTCCTCCTCCAAACACGTCGAGTTGAGTTGATACAAAAGAGCTTGATTTTGGTCTCATCTGACCCCAACACTTTTACCCATTTCTCTGAATCATTCAGATGTTCATTGGCAAACTTCAGACGGACCTGTAAATGTGCTTTCTTGAGCAGGGGGACCTTGCAGGCACTGCAGGATTTCAGTCCTTTACAGTGTAGTGTGTTATCAACTGTTTTCTTGGTGACTATGGTCCCAGCTGCCTTGAAATCATTAACAAGATCCTTCCGTGTAGATCTGGGCTGATTCCTCACCGTTCTCATGATCATTGAAACTCCACAAGGAGTGCATGGAGCACTAAACTGAAGAAGACTGACAGTTATTTTGTGTTTCTTTCATTTGCGAATAATCGCACAAACTGTTGTCACCTTCTCACCAAGCTGCTTGGTGATGGTTTGTAGCCAATTCCAGCCTTGTGTAGGTCTACAATCTTGTCCCTGACATCCTTGGACAGCTTTTTGGTCTTGGCCATGGTGGAGAGTTTGGAATCTGATTGATTGATTGCTTCTGTGGACAGGTGTCTTTTATTTTTTTTAAATTCTTTATTTTTGGTGCAATAAAGTTTACAAACAGGCCTGTGATGCCGTGACAGCAGGCACAGGCGGGATAATGTAGACAAAGTCATGACGATATACAGTTGCACATTTTTGTTATAAGACATGTTGCATTCGTAAGTAAATTCGTTGCGAATAATTTAATTGTGTTGGTAATGAAGAGTTATCTTAGTAAAGAGTGACTAGAACACAGAGTGTAAGCCTTGCCGTTAAACGTTCTATCATAACATGGAGGCTGGCATTCATATATATTCTCATTAGTGGTTGCTTAATTCTGTGCATTAATAGATGTCGCTGCGTCTGACTAATTGAATCTCGCTAGGTAAATAAGTTGTCAAGGTAAATATAACATGGAAGTGTTCTCAGAGGAGTGACATATACATGGAGCACATGACATGCACGAACATCTTTGCAGCAGTTAGCGGATACCTGTGGGTTATACAACTTAGTAGGCTCGCCATGCTGAGTAGTCTACGATTTACTGTAAGTACCACATATGCATTTAGGGAACTCGACATATAGAGCATTTCTAGACTATTAGCTGCAAATTCTGTGGGAGTCAGTAAAACACACATAGAACAAGCTTAACCTTTATAAGTCACTAGGTTTTTGGGGTGCGTCTGCATCCAGCTATGGAACTAGACCATTAGGCTAAAGAGGTATACTTGGCTAGAAAAACAAAAGCAGAGCATTCAGTTAGAAAATTATTGGTAATACTCAGGAGGCTACACGTATCATTATGTTATAAATAGGCAAGAGCTTCAACTGGCATGCTAGTATTACTTGACTGGCATATAAGCATTTAGGAAACTGGAAATGGCGGGGTAGGTGGCGATGACAGTAGTGCCGCCATGACATAAACAATAAGGCTGAGGCAAGATAGGTGGTAAAATCATGAGTTAGTGTAAATAAAGTAAATAAAGCTCTTAGTGTCCATGGCAGGTAACCCGGAGGTCTGACTTATAGTCCGGCAGTAGGATCAGCCAATCCCCTTCAGTGATAGCGATGGTACCTGTTTAGGCAAGTCCAAATCCTTTGCCATCCTGGCGCTCAGCCTGGAACGGCATCGCTGCTGACATCGATCGGTACCGAGGTGGGAATGTCTGGCCCAGTCCAGTTCTGGGCTCTCCCGCAGCCGCGGGTCGTTGATGTTCCAGATAATAGCTCGGGATCTGCTCGCAGATTGCTCTTTACCCACTGCCCGAGGGTGACAGCCGGATCGGGGTTCAAGTAGGCAGCTGCGTGATACATGGTGGTGTCTCCTGTGGCGGGGTGTGCTCTGTGGTGCCCCTCTCCATTCTCTCTTAAGCTGCTTTCCAGAATTGCGCTTCTGGGCGGTCTTGAGTGCAGGTTGCCATGCAGGCCTCTGTAGTGGCGCCATCTTTACTTTTTGAGCTGCTAGGGTAGGCGTTTTGCCCGCGGGGAGCTTTCCCGCCAAGTCCTTTGGGCCTCTCCTCGACCCCTGTGTAGGCTGTTTAATGATAAGGCGTGCCTGCAGCTTGTTCCAAAAGGCTTGAAATATTACCTCCAGCCTGAGGTCAAATGAGTCGAGGTGTGTCTCATATGTTTGGCTGGGGGCCAGCGAGGTCTGTGGAGGGGCCTCCACCATCTTGTGTGGTCTGGGCTCCACTTCGTTGCTGCTGTGCTCCATTGGGGACTGGGATAACCCCTGCCGGTCTAGAGGGGGGGTAGGAGACCCTCAGTGTCGCTTGTTGGGTTCGGATCCGAGGAGAACGGCCGCCTCCCCCCAGATCCTTCTCCAGTAGGCCGCACTTGGCGTTCCGGTTGCTCGGTTCCGATTGGCGTCTATTAGGCATCATTCTGGTCAGTGGTGCATTCCTAGTGTGGGAAGTGCACTCCAGTGAGTCTGTGGGCTCCATAGCCGCCGATTTTGCCGTAAAGTTTGCCCGTTCAGCAGGAGCTTGCGGTAGTCGCGTCCGTGCAGCTCCGAGGTCAGGCTCCGCCCCCCCCCCGACAGGTGTCTTTTATACAGGTAACAAGCTGAGATTAGGAGCACTCCCTTTAAGAGAGTGCTCCTAATCTCCACTCATTACCTGTATAAAAGACACCTGGGAAATCTTGCTGATTGATAGGGGATCAAATACTTATTTCATTTATTGACATGCAAATCAATTTCTAACTTTTTTGGTCATTCTGTTTCTCACTGTTAAAATACACCTACCATTAAAATTATAGACTGATCATTTCTTTGTCAGTGGGCAAACGTTCAAAATCAGCAGGGGATCAAAACTTTCCCCCCTAACTGTATATGTGCCTAGTAATACCTCTAGCAGCAGTCAAGTCCCTAGAGGTGATTCCTACATCAGTTCTGCACATTGCTACGGCAAGACTTACACAGCGTGCGAGAAAAGTTTAATCACCTTTTTACGGAGATCGTAGGGGTGCGGGTACTAAACCTAAACAGCTACTTCAGGACTATAGTGTCAGGAATACATGTTTTTATTCATGACATTATGGTTTTTCTTTAAAATTGTAAAGCTCTGCAAGATATGTTGGAGCTATATGAACTGCAATTATAAAACTGTTGGTATTGAATATTACATACGTTGTAGACATCACAAAATGAATCACTTCCATAACAGGTATTTCTGAAATAGTTTAATTGTTTTTTTAATGGTTTGTGAGTTTTGGAATGTTCCCTTCCCTCCTAATAATGTATCATGTTCAGCTATTCACTGCTGTAAAATGTTACCAACATAACAGGTTACATAAACAGAGCGTGGAAGAGGCAGAAAAGGCAGTGCGGGTACTGTAGCCTATATTATTCCATGAAAAGTGCTTCCCTGTAGTATGTAGAAATCACATACCTCGCAAGGGAAATCGAAACGGTTCCTTTGAGATTCCTTCTTTATTTATTGCCCAGCATCATGTGCATGGTGGGAGTGAAAGATGATAATGGAATCCCCCTCCTATTGCTGTGTTATGGATAAAAAGTTACCCAGAGATATGTGCTGGGTACTTTCCTTCACAGCTGCGTATAGTGTTTGCACAGAATCTTTCAAGTTTGATAACTTATCAGGTGTTTGTTGAGAAGTTTTGCCAGGGCTTTATGAAGTCATATTGTTGTTGAATTTGATAAAGAAAAAAATTACTCTGTTAACATGTAGATAAATTGTATCAAGAATGACTATGGTTGCTTAAACGTAACTGCTAACATAAGGTCTCTTTTTTATTTTTATTTTTTGCCAAAAGTGATGTTGAAAAACATTGAAATAGTGTGTTAGCATTTGTTTATCATTAGTCCTTAAAGAGACACGCATCACTTGACATTATATTTGAAACCAGCAAGTAAACGCCTTTAACAAATATTCAGACTAAAATAAAGAAAGACAAACTGAGAAGCATGTAATAAACATTTATAAACTCACCAAAAACTTGGTCAGATTGCATTGTTCGACACACCTCTCAGTTACATGTTTATTCGGTCCCCTCCCAGCTCAGTTTCAGACCAGTTTACTAATGACGAAATACGGCATCATTGGGCAGCAGCAGGAGATAGAAACCCAACACTGAAGCCTGCTCTGCATGAATCATAGTGATCAGTCTCCCTCCCTCTCTTCTCCCCCTGTCAAAATATTGCAAGGTAAAGAGATGCTCTAACTACACATGTGACAATCTGTCAGACATGCCCCATGCACCTTTCCAGCATTCCTAGGGATAGGACACTTATTGGTTAGATCAGTGCCCTGAGTGTGGAATGTATAAGAAAAACAAAGTAGCTAAACAATGAGAAAAACCCCCAAAACATTTATCTTCTTTTCAACCTGCAGAGTGAGCCAACTGAGTGAGCCAAGCTTTTGAATGAGTCTGTTATCTCAAAGTGATGTATGTCCCTTTAACATGTTGTTACATATACCAAAAATATTGTGGTCAAGGGCCCTGTTCCTTCCAGTTTGTAGAACAGACTGACTGACTGAGAGAAGTGTCTACCGAGAGTCCTAGATTATTTTTTTTAACACACTACTCTTGGGTTTGCCACCTGACTGGTAGTTTACCAGCACAGCCGGTATTTGAGGCTGCCTGGCCGTGCCGGTATTACTTCAATGAGTAATCTTCAAAGAGTTATTTATTTATTTTTTTAATTGGTTTATTTTTCTCAGTATAAATGGAGATTACTATGCAATACCAGCACCAGCCAGTAGGGGTCACTGTGTGTGGAGAGAGACAGGGATAGGACGTTGCAGCATATCCCTCCCTGCCTCTCTCTCTCTACTCACTGATCCGTGGGGGAGCAGCTACACAGCACAGAGAGTTCAGACAGCAGCTCCCAGTCTGCAGAGACAGATTACAGCTCAGGGAAGTGAAGGATAGGGGAATAGGGGGAAAGGCAGCAGGGAAACATGGGGACACTGAGACACTTGGGGACACTGTGAGACATAGGGATGCTGAGACACATTGGGACATAGAGACACTATGGACATAGTGTCTCCATGTCTCCCAGTGTACCCATGTTTCACAGCCAGTGTCCCTAGTGTCTCAGTGTCCCCTACTTTCCCAGTGTCTGTGTCCCCATGTCTCTCAGTGTCCACATCTCCCAGACAGTGTCCCTAGTGTCTCAGTGTTCCCATGTGTCCCTATGTCTCCCAGCCAGTGTCCCTAGAGTCCCCAAATTTTTCAGTGTCCTAATGTCTCCCAGCCAATGTCCCTAGTGTCTCAGTGTCCCCACGGCTCCCAGTGTCCCTAGTGTTTCAGTGTCGCCATGTTTCCCAGTGTCCCCAAATATCTGTCTCCCAGTGTCCACGTGTCTCCCAGCCAGTGTCCATAGTGTCTCAGTGTCCCCATGTCTCCCAGTGTCCCCAAATGTTTCAGTGTCTCCATGTCTCCCAGTGTCCCTATGCCTATGTCCACAAATGCCCCCGTGTCTCCCAGTGTCCCCATGCCTCCCAGCCAGTGTCCCTAGTGTCCCAATGTCTCTGTGTCCCTAGTGTCTGTGTCCCCATGTCTGTATTTACAAGTGCCCCCATGTCTCCCAGTGTCCCCAAGTGTCTCAGTGTCCACATGTCTCACTGTGTCCCCTAGTATCCTAGTGACATGGGGACACGGGGAGAAACGAGGACACTGAGACACTGGGAGACTAGGGGACTGAGCAACATGGGGACACTGATGCCAGGCTGGCCCTACAATTCTTTGAACAGACATGCCCCTTTTTTGGGCATGTTCGCCCTTTTGGCAGCTCTGGTCACATGATTCACATCAGTGGCCCACCCTTTTACCCCGCCCATTGACTTCCTGCTTCACTGGACACTGTTGTTAGGGGGTATGGATTTACTTGAAAGATGAAAACATAAATTAGAGAGAGATTAGCATAGAGTATGTGTTTCTTATAGCTGCATCCTTTGAGTTTCCCTCCAACACCATCAGATACATGACACTTGGGAGGTAAGACTGTTTTAGTGTTTTTGGTTGATAAGATTCTGTAATTAGGCCCATCATAATTGTCAGCGCCAGGCCCACTGGTCTCTTAATCTGGCCCTGGGTACATCTCTCACAGCTAGTCAGCATAGCAAGAAACCGATCAGGACGTATACAGACATTCTGCTTGTCACACTCTTACTATTGCCCTAATGGGACAGAGCTTTGTCATTAGATATTAATGGGGGTTTTATAAGAGATTGGAGATGTATAGCACCCCGGACCAGGATAATCTAAAGATTAACGTGACTCGGGGACTCACAATCTTATAGATGGGCAATATTTTAAGCTTGTTCCTGCTGCCACTGAGCTATGCTACACATTCAGTTTTAATGAAATCCATTTAGGTACGTTATGGTGAATGTGGATTTGCTTCCAATACTTTATCCTGATAATGCCATGGGAGAGTAGCTGTTTGTAAAAGCATTTGTACCACACCCAAGGTCACAGCTAAAACCCTTACTGGCTCACAAGTAAATCAATATTTATTTACAGCATTTGTTTGAGTTGGTTAAAATACAATGTAGAGCGAGTTACTCAGAGGGGTTTTACAGAGTGGGGACTCAACGTGCTAAAATAGACATCCAAGGTTATAATTGGGAAATGGTAGTGGGAATGGAGGTAGCTGCTCTCTGGCTGGGAATCTGGCTACCGGGAAGCTCTCCACAGGGTACTGTCTCCTTCCTACCCCAACAGGGTACGCTGCTCCAATGGCGGGCTGAGGATAGGACATGGGTAGCACAGAGGAGGTCTGGCTCCAGCATGCTGTCAAATTTGCACAGAATTCACATTATCCACATATTATCCACTCTCATAGCGAAAAGTAAAAATCACTGAAGTGGTCCTGATGCTTGGAGTAACCCTTTCATCAAATTACTCTTCATGTTGATGTACATGAAAAGTGATGACCCATGGTATATGGCATTCAAATGCTGCATGCAGGAAATCAGTTAACTAATCAAAAAGTCTCCTTTATCTGTGCTAGCCATGCTTTTAGTGGAGCTACTCTGACCTCAAATGTATCATTCGCTTTGAATTGTCCCTTTAGTAAATAACACTGATAGTGGATTTGTACACTTAGCACCAAGGCGACATCTAGCTAAGGATGCGCAGTGATTTCCTACACACGTCGTCTACCTGCTGCTAAGCTGCACAAGCTGTGTGTAACATTTCTACTCTGCAAGGTGGAAACTCAAATCTAGATTTGTGAACAAATCCTTTTCACCTGTGATGAACTCCTGTTAATCTACACCCGAACAAATCAATCCGTCACGTAAATCCTGGACACAGGGATACTTTCGTGCACAGATTAACAGGAATTTGATTTGTTTGTCGCAGCTGAACATAATTTGTGCACGTCTACTAAAATCTCTTCCTGTGATCAATTAACCGATTTATTGATTAACAAACAATACCAAAGTGTGAACTGCTGGGAATTCAAAGTGAATTAAACTTTTTAGAGGCCAAAATAACAAAACTGTAAAAATTCTCCCAGTCAGCGTTGCTTCCAGTTCCGGCTATTTTTGTATAAAATTTTTAATTTACTTGAAATTCCTGGTAAACTCACTTTGATTTCCTGTCAATTCACATTTTAGTAAAAAGCCTTGTGAAAGAGCCATTCTCTGGATGCCCATTGATTTGTTGGGTAAATCAGCCGTGGCTGATAATTAAATGTTTATTGTTTACCTTGTTTGTGCCTTATTGCAAAGCAAGTCTTACTACTGCAAAACGAGTTAACCTGGTTACATGGCTTCGCTCCAGTATGCCTCATTCAGAGATTCTAATCACTTTCCCATGTTTTATAATGAGATTTTTTTTTTTTAAGTGTCTGGGCTATGGCCCAACAGGTTTCATTCAAAACCTCCTAACTGATTAATACTATTCGTATTTATATAGCTCCAACATATACCGCAGTGCTGTACAATTAGAGAAAGGGAATATTCAGAGGTGAAGAAGGCCCTGGTCAAACAAGCTTACAATCTATGATAATTTTAGGTTGGCAGATATATATCATTAGGTGTATTACCTCGGGACAATTACTGGTGAGTTAGCCTGACCCAGCATCAGTGGTCTGATGGATGGATGCATAAATATATTTGGGAGAATACAAGAACAACACTGGGAGATATCATTTAATTTATATATAATGCAATAATGAGAAAATATACCTTCATAAATCTTGTATACAGCATCCTTATCAAACTGCCACAATAATATATAGATGATTCTGTTTATTACCTCGTTTGAGCAGGGTCCTCTTCAACCTATCGTTCCTGTAAGTTTTCTTGTAATTGTCCTATTTATAGTTAAATCCCCCCCTCTCATAATATTGTACAGCACTATGGAATCTGTTGGCGCTATATAAATGGCAATAATAATAATAATTACCTGTCCGATTTTCAGATTCACCAGGTTTCCTGCACAATTAACTTTGTCAAACTGATGTAAAGTATAAGCAAAGCTCTCTGTAGTAACGTATTTACTTACATAAACAGTTTGCATGATTAGTAGAGGCTATAATCCATATATATATATATATACACTAATAGGAAAACACAATCACATAATTCCTACATCTAACACACACAAAATTATCTGAAATCGAAAACAAAGTACATCTGCCCTCTACGCTAGATTTCATTATCAAGATACCTATGTTGTACAATGAATTCATTAATCAGTTTATTTTTTAATGTTGATCGTTTGTGCAAACACCCTTCAGATATAATAAAAGGTTGTTTTTCCAACCATTATGACATTACTGTAAAATATAAATTCCTCTTTCTCAACACACTTTATTACGAAGCTCTTGTCTAGGGAGATTCCATTTTACACCCAACTTTTCAAGTAGTACAAGATGCTAAAGGTACTTTGGCTGTACGCACCGGACCTAAAAAAACCAACTGTTCATTGATAACACAGTGCCCCTTATGGTGCAGTGTTGGTACTGCTTCTACTAAAATCATCATTAAGATGAGCTCAGTGAAGGTCAGAATATGATACTTCAAAGAGTGACTCCAAGTCCATCATAATCACTATAGGCTCCCTGCTGGTTTAGTGATGTGCTTCGGCTGTTGCAGAAACCAGAAGCTAATGTTGTGGCCATGCATTGACTGAGAGCGTCAGCTGACCAATGAATGACATTGTATGCAATGAAAGTTGCAAAGAATAGGAAGGTTTATTTTTAATTCATAAACTTAAAGAACATTTATTTTTTTTCTTCTAAATATTTGAACTTTTTTTTTCTGATGAGGCCAAATAATCACAGCAATTATTATTATTATTATTATTGGCACCAACATATTCTGTATTTATATACAATCCTAAATTACTGTCCTATATAATTCTATATTTGAAACTTTCATCCTTAAATGAAAGGAATCTAACGTGTTTATAGATCATTTGGCCAGATATTTTCCATATTAAAGGAAAACTATAGTGTTAGACATACAAGCTGTGTTTCTAACTAATAGTGTTATGCTGCCCACGCAGCATTCAAAGGGTTAAATAACCTTCAAACACTCCGCTTGTTCCAGTGCTGACTCCGTCTCCATGGAAAACACCTTGAGCAGCTTGGGCCTTACTGCGACAGTCAAGACTAGGGATATTCATCTGTCTAACGAAGATCCCTATCTTCACACCTCGCTCACCTTCTTGACTCTCACCTATTGTGGTGGTCACTTGACTGGTTCCCTACCCGTTGTCTCCCAGCAGGAGTAGGAGGTCTTGTAAATTCCCATAGGCCGCATGAAGCCTAAGTTACTGAGTGTTTATCATTTAGAATCATTTTTTTTTCTTTCCTAATTTTTTCATGTATTCTTCTGTTGCTCATTCACTTTCCTTTCTTTTTAGATCCTCAAAGATTCTAATGGGTATTTGCCAAATGGATGCTCTCCAGATTCCACTTAATTTAGGCTACGTGATGGCTGAACTCTGAAAGAAACTCTAATACCCACACTGGAGTGTCCAAATAAGCATATCTTGGAGGAATGGTATCTCCAACCCCCACTTCCCCCATCCTCTACAGTTACCTGGCCAATACTTGCTTAGCGTCGTCTGTAGTGTGGGTTGGGGGTAATCTCACCTAAGGTGTTCACTGGCTAGGCTTCATTTTTTGCTACGATATTTACAATAATATCTAAAAACTCTCACTTGACTTACCATTACTGTACAAAGTTAATATATTATTGTTTTATTTATAGTGTGATGTATAAAACGTCCTTGTTCAAGGAATAATAAAAAAAAAAAGATAAATGGAAAATATATCACTAAACCTAGAATTGTTGAATAGTTAAAAGGGAATTGCAAATTTTAGGTCAACATAGCACATCTGGATAAAAAGCTTAGTTTGGGAATGTTTCCAATTAATATATTTTGGACTAAAAATTTTTAAATTTCTAGTTAATTCCCAATGATTTCCAGGTCCGTGAATAAGCCTGAGAGAGTCTAACTAGAGACCCAGACCAAGTAACTTTTGATCCAAAGCAGAGTGCAATAGGTTCCTATAAAATTTATTTAATTTCTCTACCAATAACCATTTTACAGCGTACTGTACATTTACAGCAATGCTGACAGTCACTTAGCTTTTGGGCAATTTGATCAGAAGCCCCAGATACCTGTACTAACACTATATGACAATTCAATCCCTATTGTTTGTATCATATGTTTATTGAACTTTAGTTTACTGAACTTCTCAAACAGTTCCCTGGGCCAGTCCTTTTCCAAGAATAGAGCATACCCCTGCCAGCGTTGTACACATCGCTGCACTTTATCCTGTATGTGGCACATTGTGTTATTGTACATATTGTAGAGGACTCTGATATTTGTATTCTCTGATTGCCAGAAACAGGCTTTTTTTTCAAAGTGCAGATTGTAATTTATTGAATATCTTCTGCCAGGAACGTCGACTTTTCCAATATGTGACGTCTGAGCCTTCGCTATAAGAGATTGAAACATCATCCTTTTATTTCCTCAACATACTGCACCATCCCCACTCAACAACTTTATTTCTTAAGGAAGCTTAATCGAGGTGAATTACGTTCAATTCATTGTCCTGGTGCAAGTTTAGGCAGACTTCAACAAAGTATTACAGCATAATCGTCAACTGTGTTGACAAAGGTCTTCTGGATTGAAATGTGAACTATCAATTCTCCTTGATGGAACTAAGAAATTATGACATTCCACCCAACAGAATACACTACTCACTATTAACACAACACTAGTGTGTTTTAACTGTGCAGTGTGGTCCATGCTCCCCGTAAGAGTGGCCAGAGCATCTCCGTGTTCGTATCATATTAACACACACCAGTCTGACATAACCCCCCCTTTTGGGCTATCTTCTTACTTTCAATGCTTCTCATCACAGCCCCTTAGGGTCCTGTGTCCATAGCTCCCTATGTGATTATGTTGTTACTTTGACTCCTTTTTTTAACATCTCATATCACTTCAAAATGCTATATTTGTAAAATAATAGTTGTTTCACAATAACAGTCCTGGCAGAGACATGGATCTATGATGAGCATAAAATTAATTGTAAATTTACACATTTCAACACAAGGAGCTGCAAATGAGGATAATACTCATTCGCTTGCCTTGTGGAGAAATCCAATGTCCCCTGAGCTACATGAATGGATAACAGTGCTCCTTAGTGGTAAAAACTGGATATACACTTAAAAAAAAACATACTGTGTTAAACAATCAACACACAGTTTAATTTCTTTAAAATATATTTGGTAAATTTACAGGAAATCAACTGTTAAGGTTATTTGCTAAGCTCCAAATATTAGAAAATTAAATAGAAATTTAGGGTAAATCGCAGTTTTTGAAGAATTTAGGCTATTGTGACAGTTTGGCTATTTTAAACTGCATTTTACATGACATATTTTGTGTGGGGTGTTGGACTACCAAAATCACTAATGTACAACACAAGGTCTAACAAATATGTAAAACACATAGAATCAGGTATTGATAACGTTAAAAGACTGTTCTGCCACAATCCCGGGTTTAAGTATAAACACTTATTTTTGTAACGGTGAAGATTTGTTGATGAGATCAAACAGGTTTGTGACCATGGACTAAAACATCACGTTTTTGACAAAAAATGAACACAACTCAAATAAAAAAGGATTGTATTAATTATTGCGGGGTACATGAAATTTCCCCAATATTGTTACAGTCGCTATGGCATTTGTAACTAGCCAAACTTTTCATTTATTTACACTATAAATATAGTGATGAACTAAGCCAATGGTTAAACAGCCTCATTAAATCATATCCAGGAGAGTTTATACAAACACGAGATTAGATTGGCACAAAGGTACACACAATTAAAAATTTTCAAGAAAAATTTCCAGCTTGTTGCCTATATACTTCCCCACTTTTAGAAGAGTTCCAGGTCGAATACCTGGGGAATGACAGGGGGAGTGGACAGGGCCCTGGGGGAGCCGGCTGCGGGACTTGATGATCCCTCAGTAGAGGACGCCGGAACCCGGATACGCTGATATGCACCTGCTCAGACCCTGCACTTTCCTCTTGCTCATCCCTTTTCCCCTCTTTTCCTCTTCCTAATGTATACTTCTCCTTGCTTTATCTATACCCCGAGGCTTGGAGTATGGCCCAATTGGTAATCACAACGCGGCATACCCGATTGCTCAAAGATGCACTAAACATAGGCCCTATCCGGAGTGGAGTGGCTGGAGTCACATCGTTTTACCTTAATTAATGTCGTTGTTGAACGCACCTGAAAGAATATTTTTAAAGGGACCTGCATGTCCAATTTTGAGATACTGAGGGACCTGCGAGTCCTATGCTTTACTAACTGAAAAAAAAAAATATATATATACTTCGCCACAGTAAATAGCAATTTAATCCATAAACCAATTTGACCTTTTGTTCAACCAAAAGATAATATTAGTAGCTTGCTCACTGTATTTTGGGAAGCACGTTAATTCTCCAACTTTGGAAGAAACCGTGAATGCAGTCCAATAAATGGTAATATATACATAAATGCTTCTTACACATAAATCAAATTCAGCTGACACAATTATAGCAAACATTATATAGAGAGGAGGAGAGATGTCATGTCACCATAGAAATTGCAAAAGGAGCTCTTTGCTCAATAAATGGTGATATATACATTAATGCTTCTTAAAAACTAAAAAAATTATTTTGATATGATGGGATATGTCCAAGCACACAAGAGAAACAAACAAACCAATTCAGCAGACACCAATAGCAAACATTATATGGAGAAATGTCACCCATAGATTTTTGAAAAGCAATAAATGGTGACATATACATTAATGCTTCTTAAACACACTGATGCACACTCTCAATCACAGGCACACGATCTCACTGATTTGAAACACACTCACTGACTTGGCAAAGGCTCAGGAGAGACGAAACGTTTCAAATAAAGACTGCCTACTTAACCACCAGGTGTGCCCAGACCTTCTCATTCTCCTTTCCTCCATAATCCCTGACACACACTCTCAATGATTGATACAGAATCTCACTGACAGACAAACTCACTCACACATTTACACATTCTTTTGTACACACAAATCAATTTTCTTTCTTTTCTTTACATTTTATTTACATTTTTTAGGCCAGTCCGGGTCTCCCTAACTTTAGAAGAGCTGGTGTTGGTTCTCTCCCTGGCCTCCAGTGGGTAATTTAACTTACATTTCCTCTCTGCTCCTCTCTGCCCTCTGTAGTGATGACGGTGCCAGAGCATCATATTCCGGCTCCCGGTATCACTAGAGAGGGCGCGTAAGCAGAGAAGAACTGGAAACGTCATCAGAGCTCACTTGACGCCCCTGCCGGCTGCCTCCTCTCTTCCTGCCGCTTCATGAATGCCCTAAGGTGGTCAGCCAGCCAACCCCTGGGCCCCCTGTGACAGCATAGCACTCAATGTAATTTACATTGTCTATATAATCTTTTAGGATCACAAACAACTTAGAACCTTTGTAATCAATAAATCTTTTTATAGGGATACATATTTATGAATAAGACAAATATAACTAAGTTTATATGTATGTTTATAGTGTACCTGCAGTTCTCAAATGTGCAGATGATGAAATCATACCTTTAGTTAATTTTAGTTTAGTAATTTGTACGCCATTAAGAATATCTTGCCGACAATTGCCTGCTGCTGCACCATACATGCATGAAGACCTACGCAGCTAGCAATCGGAAAGAGGGAAGTTAGGAGCTCCCCAAATTCTTATGTTACACTCCTGGACATAAAGACTTTTATTTTTTGTTTTGTTAACTAAAGATAAAATGTATATTTTTCATAAATATTTGATAATGTTTAAACTATTTATTTAATTTGGAATTGTAGGTATCAGGGTACTTTTACCCTGCTATGTAAGAACGCCTCACATGTTCACAATTTGAATTAATTTTCCATTTCCTAATTTGCTTCCATGGAGTGGCTGTGTGTTAGTTACATAGCCAGAACTGAATGTTCAGATAGATTGTAACGTACTTTTACTTCTAGAAAGCCCCTCTTATATTGTACTTGCCTAGTCATTCTGGACAAACGTTTAGTGATTTCCAGACTAAAATGTTTCATTGTTCAATTTTCTTTTGTTCTGTTTCTTCTATCAGTCCTTTTATTCTTCTAATTTGTTGGGAATCCTGTAGCAGTAGCCGTGTGATCTGTTGATTAAGGATGGTTGTAGATGGCTTTCTGATCGAGTTTTGTATATTTTGTTTTTAAATTTTTGCATCCAGTTCTTATTGTTTGCAGAGGAAAACAGGAATAATTTGCATGCAGATGCTCTCAGAATATCACTGCTGTCCATTGAGAGTTACAGTATGTATTCGAGCTCTCAATGGGTGGCCAATGATGGCCAACCACCATGTCCCAAGTAGGAAAATAGAGAAAGACGTGCAGCCGCCACGGCAAGGACCACAAGAGGCATGGCAAACAGGTGTCGGGGACCCAACTTCAACATTAAGCCATTTTAAAAACGGTTTACCCACTGACTATATGTAAGATGGTGCCCTGGGACTCCCTACCGCAAAACAACTTCATTGATGTTGTTTCGAGGGAGAAGAATTTCTTTAAATGTATTTTCCTGATTAATAACCATGGCGGTATTACATACCTATCATTTGTCTTTGGGATTTGCAGACTGGTTGGTAGAAAGTGCCCAGTACATTTACACTAATTTCACAGGCATTTCAGTTGAGAGGCACTACCCATTAGTTAATTCTGCCATGGTTACTAATCAGCTGTAATTAGGAAGCACATTTTTATTTTGACGTCTACTGTAACTTTTTTTTTTTATCATCCTGTATCCCCTGTACTGGAGAAGGGCATACAATCCACATCAGTCCATGCTCATTCATTGCCTTGGAAACATGTGCCTCTGAAGTGTATGTGAAAACAAAAATTAAAGAAGCATTATCTACTTAACGTTCAATCACTTGTTCGGTATATTTGGTTTCTGGATCTGATCTACAATGCACAGGCAATGTGTTTGTTTAATTATTAACCTTTTGCATATACACATCTGCAAATTAAACTGAATATAACCATAAAGTATTAGTGATACACTAAACACCCAGTCAAGAGGTAGAATTTGCAATGAGAATGTCCCTCACAGACACTTATAACGATGATTAGAAAAGTTACCAGTTAATGTGCACAGTTCAGAAACCTCTTCACTGCCAAGCGTATACATTTCTGTTCTAATGGTTCAAGACAAGCTATAGCTCTCTACAATATGGCAGTTTGTTTCCAGAATCACACAGATGTTAACATTCCACTCATTTGTTAAATAAACAGACATATGTAGGTGCATTTTCTAAATCTTTTCTGTATCTATGCAAGGAATGCAGGTTTCAGAAAGTAAACCGACAGAGTAATATGAACCTGGTCTGTACAAAATATTCTGCAAATTCCAGGTAAATTCTGTATAAGCAGCAAAGAAGTTTAAAAAGAGTCAGGATCGCATTCAGGGTCAGAGCTAAACTCATTTCAGGCTCATGTACAAATCAATATTTATTTACAGCTTTTAAAGTACATTTGCAGGTTATTCACAAGGGTTTTACATTGCGGGGGACTTTACAATGCAGCATTGTGGGCGACAAGATACATCTGTATACGGCACCAGAGTAAAGGGAGCTTGAGGTTACTGCCGGAAATCTGAACAGATCTGAGGGGTGTCAGGTTAGGCACTCTGTCACGCGTGGCTTAAATGCTTTTGTTCACAGTTTATTAAGCACAATTTCTTAAAATGAACAAGCTTTTACTGTAAACTCTTGCTTCTAAGAGAGAAATTCTAAGTTGTGGTGCATTATTCCACACATTACAAATCTTCTATAAGGAACTGGAATAGAAAAAAATAATAAATTAAAAAAGGCTACAGGTTATATTTTCTGGGTGCCAGACATATAAGGTTGCCAGATCTACCATGTCTCTTTCTGGACACACACCAAATCTTCAAACTTATGAGCAATACATGAAAAGCGGTACACTTTGTGGCATTCAAAAGCTGCAGGACGGAAACCTACTAATTAACCAAAGTAATTTCTTTACGATTTCTCCATGTTTATTTTACCAATGGTCATATGCCTGTGGCATTTACAAAAGCTACATAATGCAGGACAGCACTTTTCATGTGTAACACATAAGTATGAAGAAGAGATTTCTGTCCATTAAGACATTGTGGACTTGGCAGCACTACAGACAGAACTATAAATACACCAATTACTAGTGTTTCTGACTTCCGTCTGATGGTTGAGAGCCTAACGCCACCTAATTACATTTTATTGCATAGCAGAACTTAATACGGTAGAACAAGTTAACCAGGCTGCATGGCTCTGCTCCAACATGTCTCAGGCAGAGCTTCAAATTACAAGGTGAAGTATTCATGGTACAACAGGCCATAAACCAACAGATTTCTTACTGACCCTCCTGTCAAACAGAGATATCAGAGATTGGTACATGTCAGTGATAAAACAGCTAAACATATTTATCAGAAAAAAAGGCTAAGATTTGTCAAACTCAAAATCTGGTTTAAAAAAAAAAAAAAAAAGGTTTTCTATGGTCTCTGAATATTGAACATGAAATGGAAGTATGTTGGATATCGTATTCATGAAATCCACAGAGACCAACAAATTATAAATCTGTAATGAAATGTTCAAGGTTAAGTGCTACACTTGAAATGTGCTAGATTAGAATGGATGTCTGTCCTGTAAATGAGATGTGTTCAATTATTTGCACTGCCAGATTTTAGACTCATGAGGCCCTTATTTCCATAGACGGTATTAATGCTAAAGATGTTATTATTCCCAATCGATCTTTTATGGACGCTTTAAAAAAAAAACAAAAAACGGATACAAACATTATGAGATAACGTTTCTCCCCGCAGGCTCTTATGACAAAGCTCTTATTCAGGGAGATTTCTGATCGCCCATAAATTGCATTATACACCCAACTTTTCAAGTATTGTAAGAAGTTAAGGACACTTTATGAGGCAGCTGCACGCACCCGACCTCAAATGTTCATGCTAAGTTATAATGTTTATCAATACCACGCAGCCTCCTGCAGTCTCTGTACTGCAGCAATGGGAACTGCTCTGGTAAGACCAGCAGGTAAGATGATCTCAAGGTGATTAGTGGACTCCTCTGCATTGGGGTTATTAGAACCTTAAAAGAATGAAAGAGTCAGAAAACTATTTAAAAATTAAGTCCACACATCGATGAAGGGGATTTTCCTTGCATTTTAGACCAGTAGTGTAGAACATCTCATTTGCAAGGAGGGAAACTAGCACTCTTCTGTTACTTCTTCTGCACAAGACCCTTTGTCGAGCTCTACTTTGTAGTCCAACACTTGTTCCTTACAGGAACAGCACAATCATTGATTCTTCTCCTTATTGGGTCAACCCCAATATCTAAAGTCCACATGACTGGAAGCTAGTGACCAGTGAGATTTTTCCCTCATGGTAGTGTATGGTGGTAGATCACACTAGAAGTGTGACATTCTTCTTCTCTTGGATGCGCTGCAGGACTTGCACAGTGTCTCGGATTAAAGCATCGAATATTCCATCAGCCAACTGCATCTTTACAAATAATTCATCTTCATCATAATTCACCCACTGCGCTTCTTCCTCATGCAGTTCCTGTACCTGTCAGACGAGAGTTTACTTTGTCAGTAAAAGCTTAAGTCACATAAGTGCTACTGCTACATTGTCAGGAAAGCTTTATTTCCCAAACAAAAACAAAAAACACTATACATATCTACATTGTAAAAAACAAAAAACCACAACTATGCTGCTCTTTTGACAAGAGTAATAGATTGGCATATGTCATCAGCTGAAATGCTATAGGTATCCACTTTACAAATTTGCTCCACAGACCCCTTGGGGATACGTCCCTGGATTGAGCGGAGTAACCACACGGAGGCATGTCGCTCACATATTACCATATGTCCCACAAAGTGTTTGACAAATTGGTTAAAAACAGCCAGATCTCATCTGTTCCATCTCACCTCAATCAGATTTCCCACAACAAAATATTTCTGCCTCCAAGCCTCAAGTTTATATATTTGTATTTGCAACTGATCTCATCCTTGGTTATTAGGGCGCACCACGTATTAAGAGAGCTCACAGCCCATTTTGGAGGTGATAGTGGCGCCCCGCTCCCTGGCATAGTCTGACTCATGGGGATACTCACAAATAAAACACTTCATTGTACAGATGCCTTTGTGTTATCTTTGTACAAGCAGGACTGTCCCACCCACCTAATCTCTACTATTTATAATTTGTTGATTGCTCCACTCGAAATGGCCTTACCTAGCTTTATGGAAGTTTGGGGGAAGAGAGCTCCAGTTATCCCTGTCTCCAAACCAGTGGCAGAATGAGTTTCTTTTATTTTTTTTTCCACAGATGTTCAATTTCCTTTAAGTTTTAAAAGTCTGCCTACAAAATTCTACCAAGATGGTACTGTACCCCAGCTTTTCTCCACAGGATCTCCTCTAGCATTCATGATGCCTGTTGGCGTTGTGGTGCCAGTACTTATTTACATCTTTGGTGGGACAGCCCTGAGCTGGCCTGTTTCTAGTCTGTTATTCAAAATGTTGTTTCCTGTGTCTTGGAAGACTCAGTCTAGCTAACTACAGCATTAATTCTGTGGCCTTATCATAACCTCTTAATTAAGGTGTATAAAAGCTCCCTAATCAGACATTTTATTAAAGGACCACTATAGTGCCAGGAAAACATACTTGTTTTCCTGGCACTATAGTGCCCTGAGGGTGCCCCCACTCTCAGGGTCCCCCTCCCGCCGGGCTCTGGGGAGAGGAGGGGGTTAAACTTACCTCTTTCTCCAGCGCCGGGCGGGAGCTCTCCTCCTCCTCTTCGGCTGAATGCAAATGCGCGGCAGGAGCTGTGCGCGCATTCAGCAAGTCTCATAGGAAAGCATTCATAATACTTTCCTATGGACGCTTGCGTCTTCTCACTGATTTTCACAGTGAGAAGCAAGCAAACGCCTCTAGCGGCTGTCAGTGAGACAGCCACTAGAGGCTTTAGAGGCTGGATTAACCTATTTATAAACATAGCAGTTTCTCTGAAGCTGGACCAGGGACCCAGACCACTTCATTAAGCTGAAGTGGTCTGGGTGCCTATAGTGGTCCTTTAATGCAGCAAAAGCATTAATTCCATTATTTTTGAGAAAGGAGGGTCCTCTAAATAAAGTTGAGGAGATCCGTTCAATGGAACTAATTGTAGCTTCGACTCATTCTACTTTAGAGCGGGTTGCAGGCCTTTGGTATAAAATTATATAGTTTCTTGGAATCGGAGGAATACTGTTCATTGAGGCTTGCCGACTCCAACCCATGGTGTGCTATAGTCCCACTATTAGTGGTGAGACCACTGCCTCCTGGATCTAAGGACACTACCTAAACGGTGGTTTGATCTGTGTTTCTATTCAGCGATGGTACATTAGGTTGCTATAAACTCAATTAGACAAAGTTGCATGGAAGGGTTGTCACTCCTTCTCCAACCCCCCTTTTTATTGTTTATTCATTTATTTTATGTATGGCTAAAGATATAGACTGATTCTTTCTATGCAGCCCTTGAACTATACTAATGCTCTTGCATACTATGCAATGCTGACTATCAAACCGACTGACAACATTTACTTATTTTTAATTTTGCTGTACGTAGATCAATATAGAATAAAGGCTTTGAAAGTTTAAAAAAAAACAAAAAACACACCAAAATGTTAAACCATTACACTATATATATAAAAAAAAAAATTGAATTCACAACTTTGGTGGCATTAACAATAGAATTTGTCAATGAATCATAGATCATGCAGCACTTTAAAAACGGCTTACACCTGGAGTCGATCTATTAAAATATGTTTAGGAGTTTGTTCGTGTATAGTAAGTAACCAATAGATTTCTAGCTCACTCTGGGCCTTTCCTCTCTCCTGTATAGTGGGAGTTTGAAATCTACTCGTGATTTGCTTCTGCCAGCAAGTGCTCTTTTAGCAGCACCACTCTGGAAAATTACGATGCATTTTTAAAATGGTCACATCATCCAATAAATGGGATACATATGAAGTGATAATTAGAGCTTACTATAGCTATTACATCTATATTGTTAATCAGTCAGGCACATGATATTGAATGGATTTAAAGAAATCTTTACAGTGACAGGAACTGAAGGATACGCAAAACAATTACAAGGACAAGTCATAGTAATAAATGATTTAATATTTACCAGTATATGATCCACTCTGTCTCTTTTCTTCCTCCCAAACTTCATCATCCTCTGCCAGTCTGTTTTATGATTGTGGGTTTTCTTTAAACTTAGGAGGCTAAGCACTTCATCTGTTAAGAAAGACTAAAAAAGGAAACCAGTCAAAAACAAGTAAAGCGGATAGAAAAGTTGATGTTACCCAATCTGTTAAAGTGTTACCTTCACTTCTTCAATGTTGTGAGGATCCCTCACCCGGCGGGCATACAGTGGAGAAACTCGTGGAGGCTTCTTCCAAGGAGGCTGAGATCCGCGAGGGTCTGGAGAGCATATATCATCAAATATCTGCAATGTCAGGTCAAACACAATCTGCGAAGAATAAAACAATATGATATTTACACCAAATACCACAAACTAAACATTTGTAAAATCTATTTTCTTACTAGTTATGCTTGTCACTGTGATTGAAACATCTTAAAGGATTAAACAGTAATGTTAAGTGGCTCCATCAGCTTTTTGATTTAGGGAACGTATTCAATTTTGGGGCATTTTAGCAGTAGTTTTTATTTATTTATAATAAATTAAAAAAAACTGTTATGGTCATCAAGTTTAATATCCAAGAGAACAAAGAACCTGTTCATAAATCAATATTTTAGCGTTCAGTATAGAGATCAATATTTAAGCTTAACGGTGAAAGCAACATTTAAATACAACTAAAAGATCTGAAAGACTATTCATAAAGACAACTCATCAACGGTTGCATAAAAATATCAAAACAATTGGACAGTAACATAACCACTAAACTTACAGCCTTGTAAGCACAAACAGCAGTATTATGGTCCTCCTCTCCAGCTTGTGTATAAGATGTTCGTATCTTCTGAAGATCTCCGCCAAGCTGTTTCCATCTCCACAACTCATCAGCTGCCACTTGTACTAACTGTTCTACTTCTGGTACAGTGTGAGGAACAGCCATCAAAGGTTCTGGTTGGGGAACTGGAAGAATGGGTTTGGGAGCAGGCTCCGGGAGGGGTACTACTAGGCATGGCTCAGGGGTAAGTTCTGCTGACATACTCTTTTCCATTTCTCTCTTCTGGGCTTTGCGGCTACTCAGTCCAAAGTCCTCATCAAACCAGTCAGGCTCCTCTCCAAGTACAGTAAGAAGATTGTGGCTTGGTTCAAACTCCTCCACATCCTGTTTGGAAATGGTATTGTATGCTGGTACCTGGATACGAAGAAGCAGATGCTGATTAAAGAAGAATAAAACATTTGCAAAATAATATACCCAATTGTGAAAGCAATATGCAGTGCAAACCAGGATCTGGCATATTTTAAAGTACATAACAGTGAACTGTGTATTTGGAATAAAAATAATAATGCTATCAAATGGCTCTAGGGATATCATAGTAAACCACAAGAACAAAGATCAAAGCTGTTTACGCTTCCAGAACCAAAAACATTTTTCCTGTATCTTTATATTCGGACCACACATTTATCACAAAAATATGAAGCAATATTGCTAAATATAGGACATAAATTTAAAATAGATCCAAGGAGAATCTTATTTGTACCAACATAGAGAATGGACTTAGTTCCAGAAATGTTAGAAATATTTGTACTACCACTGTTCTCAATGTAATCTGCAGCAAATAAACTGGGATAGCTTTGGGTAGTTTGGACCAAAACAGCAATCATAAGCAAATATTCTAACCATGCTTAGAATTTTTCTATACCAACCCCCCCCAAAAACACTTGGCTTGTATGTTACTTACTAATGCTGATGTCTATCCTTTAAACATACGACAAATTTTGGAAAACATTGTTTTATTTATGTGCCAATAAAGCTTTGATAAGTAAGTTTGTACGAACACTATCCGATGTTGAAAATATACATTCTTAATACTCACCAGATGGAGGTGCAAATCTTCATTTGGTGTGTTATTATCTGATTGGATATCACTAGTAGTAGGAGAACTCTGAAGATCTTGGTTGCTCTGTAGAATCTTATCTGCCCGTTGCTTGCGTATATTTTGGAGACAGGCGACTGTGTCCTTCAGACAGAATTTCAAGAGACTTTCAGAAAGAGTGTTCAGCTCTGGTGCCTGAGCTCTGATGGTTAGGAGTTGCTCTTTTTCACTGTCCAAAATATCTAGCAGAGGAAGTTGAGGGGTAAGGCTGTTGTCCTTATCAGCTGAAATTTGTTCTGAGATGTCAACTTTTAAGTCACATGGGTGAAACTGCTCTTCCAAAGCTTTGGTACTCACTTCTGAGACACTAGACACATTGCTTTTTAATGAGGATATCTCCAAAATGTTGTTTTCAGGCACATCACCAAAAGTGGGACTATGAAAACCATCCAACTCTTCCTTTTGTTCAAGATACTTTTTATCTGGAGAAATGTGATCTTCAGATTCATGTAAATTCTCATTCTCAACTAGCAAGTGTGAAATCTTATGAGGCGGTGCAAATATTCCATGCTGATTCAGACAGGAAAAATAACGTTTGCCTTCGTGGGCTCCATCGTTATTGCCTTCAGACTTGTCCAGTTCTACCCCAGCCCAGACACCTTTTGCAAAATGAGTTTCTCCTTTGTAGCGGAGAATGCCAGGCTGTACGCCACTCACCAGAACCCTATTTCCCAGCTGAAAGTCTGCAAGGGGGTCAGTTATATCAAAGGAAGGTTTTGACTCTTCAGAAGCAGGAGTGGTTTCAAGCAATTCTAGCAAGATAGGGCTTGACGATCTACATTCAAGGTGCTCTTCGTCATGCTCATCCAAAACTTCGCTGGGAAGATCTCTCCCAGGTGTAGTTGCGTATGACAATTCTCTCTCATCACGAGGGGTTTCACCAACTGAATGCTTTGTGGGAGAAGATTCCTCAAAATCTTCAGAATATGAGTGTTCTCTTTGTAGGTTTTCATCAGGGGTGGGACTCTTCAGATTAAGACTCAGGACTGGCAGAGGTGATACAGAGTGATCACTTCGTGTTTCCAGCATCTCCTCTGGGACCTCAGAGTGGATGCTAGACACTGGACTGCTATGTGTCGAGTAGGACACATTGTCTCTGTGTGAAGGTGAACGTGGCTCATGGACACAGACGTCCTCATTTGCAGATAATGATGGAAGGCCTTGAACAGACTGTTTCAAGAAACTCTCTGCCTCAGTTTCTCTCCTTCTCTTCTGGGATGTCTCTTGACTGAAGATTCCTGAGTTATGGATAAATTAATAAGCAAGAATATTAAGTATCGGTTTGAATGGATTGCGTGCCATGCTAACAAATTGTAACCACAGTTTCTACATACCAAAAGCCTTTGTGCTAGGCTCAACATGATGTTCATTCTCATTTGCAGAATTATAGGTGGGTGTACCATCAGAGCTGAAAGAAGCAGACAAGATATGGTTAATAAGGTCTATATCACTGGAAGACTTAAACTGATGAATCAGTAAGTTTGCTTAAATTCACATATTCCATAAAATGCTTGATACCTCTGTATGGACTCTGGTATGACCCCAACTGGTTCTCTGGAATCCACTGTAGTTTGTGCACTAGACTTTGCATTGGGCACTGCTCCTTGTTCTCTACTGAGTTCAGCTTGAGTTTTTAGAATAAATTCATCATATGACTGCAAAAAAGTATATAGAAGCTGTTACAACGTGCACATTTGTGTCCCTTATTTACTTCAATGCACATAAATATGGAGATAAAATATTCTGTACAGAATTAAACAAAAAAATGTAAAGGTTACCACTGTACAATACGAAATAAAAAAAAAGGGACTAAAAGACTATTTATTGCACCACAAACTGGATTGAGAGGTCATTTGCATAATAGACAACAAATACTAGATTGAATGATTGTTAGAGAAGGGCACTCTTCAACTCATGTATTAGTCAACACTAGTGATGTCCCGAACGGCGAACATATGACCCTGTACCTCACAGTCAGCAGACACATTCCAGCCAATCAGCCGCAGACCCTCCCTCCCAGATCCTCCCACCTCCTGGACAGCTCACTAAGAATGCAGCTTCAAAATGGATGCTGTCCAGGAGGTGGGAGGGTCTGGGAGGGAAGGTCTGCTGCTGATTGGCTGGAATGTGTCTGCTGACTGTGAGGTACAGGGTCATATGTTCGCTGTCTGCGGCGAACCGTTCGGGACATCACTAGTCAACATTATTCTTGAAACAGAAAAAAAGGAACAACACTCAAATATACTTAAAAATGGGTGCACCAAAGCAAGCCCAGCAAACCCAAAATACGTATAATAAAACAGGAAAAAAATCTTCAGGCACTCACGGAATTAAAGCCACAGGCAGATTTATTGGATAAAAAAGGCAAAAAACATTTCAACCTACTAAGAGGCTTTGCCTTTTTGATCCAATAAATCTGCTTTAATTCCGTGTGTGCCTGAATTTTTTTTTCCTGTTTTATAACACTATTTATTCGGTTACTTCTATTTCAAATATATTTTTGCTTAATCTTCAATGCATTGGATAAAATATGAGTGTTTCTTTAACATCATCCCCAACACAAACGCAAACCCTGGCCTAAAAAACATAAAAGCATGAAACAAAAAATTACACTAGGGTACAATAATGCCATCTCCTGCTCCTGACCTTGGTTCTTGTGGTTTATGATGGTTTCTCCAGTCCCCGCAATAACATTTTTATATATACATAATACATATATATACATATATACATATATATATATACACACACACACACACTGTTGCGGCTCCCGGCTCGCCGCATGGTGCAGCCGTGCCCGACCGGCAAGACCTCGCCGATATTGCGAGCTTACCTGCTCGCCGCCGAGCCGGGAACCGCTCCTCCGTGTCTTCTGGGAGAGTGGAAATCCAGTTGCCCGTGATTATAATGTATTCCTAACGGGTTTTAAAACTACTTTTGAGCCAAAAGGGAGAGAAAAGAACGCTGCCAGAGCCCTAATGAGAATAAAACAAGGCAACCGCTCTATAGCTGATTACACCATAGAGTTCAGGACATTGGCGTCTGAGGTTGACTGGACCAGTAGCGGTTTGGTGGCTGCTTTTTCCGAAGGTTTAGCGGAAAATATACAAGACGAGACCGCAGCCAGAGATCTTCCAGTTAACCTTAATGACTTTATTGCATACATGATAGACACTGATAACAGGCTCAGAGAGAGAGAAAAACCAACAGCGTACTAGACGTTCTAACTTATCCATAGCCCCTCGTTTCTCTAACCCAGTGGTAATTAGCCATGCTCCACCTCCAGAACCTGAACCCATGCAACTGGGCATTGCTAAACTCACTGAGGCAGAGAGACAACACAGACGCAATGAGGGGTTGTGTTTGTATTGTGGCAAAAGGGGACATCAAAGGTTTTCATGTCCGGTTCGGCCATAAAACTTACACACCTAAGGCATGTTCGGGGACCGACCTTAGGTGTGATGTATATGTCCTCTAAATTGACTAAGAACCGTTTCCTTATAAAAATTACTTTGTCTTGTAAGAAAACCACTGTACAGTGTGAGGCTATGATTGACTCTGGGGCAATGGAGAATTTTCTAGACAAGGAATTCTCTGCCAAACATCTCCTGCCCTTAAGGCAGAAAGATAGACCCATAGCAGTAGAGGCTATTGATGGGAGACCTCTTACCCCACGAAACCCTGCCAATGACGGTCTCAGTGGTTATCTTACATTCTGAAGAAATGGTGTACCAAATTATATCTTCACCTACATGTCCGATAATACTGGGTTTCCCTTGGCTCCAGAAACACAATCCATTGGATTTAGATTGGGTTGAAGGAGAAATTGTGAGTTGGGGTGAGAGATGCAGAGGTATTTGTTTAAAACAGGTGCAACAACGAATTGGTACCCTCAATATACCTATAGCGCCTCCCTTGACCACAGAAATCCCATTGCAGTATTTGGACTTAAAGGAGGTATTCAACAAGGTACAGTCGGAGGAATTACCACCACACAGACCCTACGACTGTGCCATAAATTTGTTACCAGGCACTATGCCCCCTAAGGGAGGAGTATATGCACTATCTCCCCAAGAAAATCTTTGCTTAGAAGAGTACATAAAGGATGCTCTCAGAAAGGGTCACATACGTAGATCCTCTTCACCTGCTGGGGCTGGGTTCGTCTTTGTTTCTAAAAAAGAAGGAGACCTACGCCCTTGTATAGACTATAGGGGTTTGAATAGGTTGAAAGGGGCCAGAGTCTTCACTAAGCTCGACCTCAGAAGTGCTTACAACCTAGTCAGAATTAAGGAAGGGCACAAGTGGATGACCGCGTTTAATACGAGAATGGGACATTACGAATACCTAGTTATGCCGTTTGGACTGTGCAACGCCCCAGCGGTGTTTCAGGATTTCATTAACGATGTCCTTAGAGAATATCTCCACATGTTCGTTTTAGTGTATCTAGACGACATTCTCATCTATTCCCCAGATTTAGAGACACATCACGAACATGTGAGAACAGTACTAAAAACCCTGTTAAAGAATGGCCTCTACTGTAAGCTGGAGAAATGCCAATTTGACCAGACTGAGATACAATTTCTTGGGTACGTTATATCTCTGTCTGTTTTCAAAATGGACCCACGCGAAATGGAAGCAGTCTTACAATGGCCATTACCCAAAGGCCTTAAAGCTACACAACGCTTTATAGGTTTTGCGAATTACCGCAAGTTCATTAATGTTTTTCCTCTGTAATCTCTCCCATTACCAACCTAACCAAAAAAGGAGCAAATTACAATTCATGGCCCAAGGAAGCAAAGGAGGCATTTGAGCAATTAAATTTTTTATTTGCCTCGGCACCTGTCCTGACACTTCCCGATCCAACCAAATCATTTATTCTAGAAGTAGATGCGTCAGAAACAGGAGTAGGAGACATTCTGTCTCAAAGAGAAAGTCCTGATACGCCTTTACATCCCTGTGGGTTTTTCTCTCGAAAACTAACGTCTGCAGAGAAAAATTATGACATTGGGAATAGGGAGTTATTGGCCATTGTACTTGCCCTAAAAGAATGGAGGCATCTCTTAGAAGGTTCCAAAGAGCCACTTCTGATTTTTACCGATCATAAGAATTTGGCTTATATTGGGGACGCTAAGAGACTGTCCTCTTGTCAGGCTAGATGGTCATTATTCCTCTCCCGATTCAATTTTGTAATTATGTACAGGTCCGGGACCAAGAACACCAAGGCAGATGCGCTGTCTAGGCAGTTTGACACAGATGAGGTTCCTGAACAAGAGGTATTCCCTATCATACCTCCAGAATGCCTTATTGCCACTACAATTTCCGAAGTGTCTTCTCCACTCTTCTGTGCCATAATAGCAGATCAAACTCAGGCACCCATGGAGAGACCTCCGGATAAACTGTACGTTTCACCACCATTAAGGAAAAGGTACTTGGATTATTCCATGATAATTTGACAGCTGGTCATCCTGGAGTCCATAAAACTCTCTCTGCTATCTCCAGGAGGTTCTGGTGGCCTAAACTTAGGAACGACATCAATGATTATGTAGGGGCATGTCAAATATGTGCCGTTTCTATAGCCTCTCACAAATCTCCTCTTGGGCTGCTACAACCACTGCCGATACCGAATCCAAGCTGACAAGAGACGGGGTGCCAATCCTGTCTATCAACCAGGAGACAAGGTGTGGTTATCCACACGTCATGTCCAACTTAAGGTTTCTTCCATTAAATTTGCCTCTCGGTACATAGGTCCTTTTCGGGTCCTCCGTCGTATCAACCCTGTGACTTATTCATTGGCACTTCCTGCTCACCTGAGAATTGCCAATTAATTTCATGTGTCCTTGCTTAAGCCTCTTACTTGCAATCGATACACTAAAATGGCTGCCCCTCCTCCGCCCTTGGTAGTGGGTGATCAGGAGTACGAAGTTCGTTCTATATTGGACTCCAAAATCTCCAGGGGTATTTTGTCTTATCTAGTTGACTGGAAAGGATATGGTCCTGAGGAATGTTGTTGGGTTCCTGCTGACCAGGTTCATACACTCCGTCTTATCCGGTCGTTTCACAACCGCTTCCCTCATAAGCCGGCTCCTTCCCGCCCAGTGAGCGGTATTCGAGTGGGGGGTACTATTGCGGCTCCCGGCCCGCCGCATGGCGCAGCAGTGCCCGACCTCGCCGATATTGCGAGCTTACCTGCTCGCCAGGAACCGTTCCTCCGTGTCTTCTGGGTGTTGCGCCCAAATCAAAGATGGCGCTGACCACGTGGTCACGCACACCACAAGCTCCGCCCCTCAAATTTATATGGACGTGCGCGTGACGTCACGACGTAAACGCACATGCACGTTCTGGGGTCAGAGGTCACCCTCTGACCAATCAAAGCCCAGAGAGGAATATTTAAATCCCTATTTCACTACAGTTCCTTGCCCTGTCGTGGTTTCCTGTTCCTGGTTCCCGAGAGTGCGTTTATCTTTGCGAATATTACTTCCTGGTATCCTGAGCTTGGCTTTTCCCTGGTTATTCCGAATTCTGGTTCCCCTGACTTTAAACAGTATCTGAGTATTTCTGGCTTCCTTGACCTCGGCTTTCCCTTTGACCATTCTCTATCTCTAAAGTATTAGTCCGGCCATTCTAAGGTCCAGTTTACGCTCTGTCCTTTTATTTCCTTTCCTTTTTTATGTATATGTTTACATAGTTTCTGCGTGTTGGACCACACTAGCAGCCGTGACAAACACACACACACACACGGTAGATCCCTAGATGTTGTAGAACTACACCTCCCACAAATGGCAAAGCATCATGGAAGCTGCAGTTTTCAAACATCTGAGGATCTACTTTTTGGGCACCCATGATCTATATGAAAGTTTACCAATCTCTATTGGTAAAGTGCCATTCGCTCACCTGTAGCTGCTTAAGCAGAATTGCTTCCTGTGCTTTAAGTCTCTCTTTATGCCTTCTCTTTTGCTCCTTCTTTAGATTGTCCACCACAGATTTGCGCTTTCTCAGCTCATCCTTTAATGCTTTAATGCGGCACTCGATATCGCTTTGGTCGGATGTAGTCTCTACAAAAAAACAAAAGCTGTTTTTTTTGCAGTTCAAAAATATGCACAAAACCGTATTCAAAATATCGGAAACACAAATGGGGTTAAATGTGTCACGGCAATCTGTCATATTCACAAAACAGGAATTGCAACTTGTGTATTGACTTTCAAAATGTAGGTTAAAATATCAGAGTTGGAGATTTTCTTTATTATTTAAGTTTTGCAAGCTGAATATCAAATTAGAACTTAATGTTTATGGATCATCTGTTCAGATAGAGAAATGGTGTGGATACAAGGTGAAAGACAAACTATGGTCACCATGTGCTGTTTTAGTGCTTGGAAGCTAGGCAGATGAGGATTGTGGAATCCTAAACTCATTAGGGTGTGCACTCAGAATTTTATGTCGCTTAACATAAAATAAAGAGACTTTATTGAATACTGATTCAAGAAGGACATGTATTTTAATTCAAACTAAAACTAACTTAAAAAAAAATAAAAAAGTACAAAATAGCGGTGTATACAAAGACAGTCAACCTTAAATTTTATTTTCAGATAAATGAACATAAACTGACAGAAAAAGACAGGAAGGGTCATAAAGGGGGGATAAGGATGTCAATTGTGCCTTCTAATAAGGTGTGCCTGGTACACCCATTAGATATGCCTATGTATTTTACCTATAAATACTACTACAAATATTGTCATATGGGGTGTCTACAGCTGAAAAGAGTGAATAAGCCAGGAATACAGTGAGTTTTACCTGAATGTGCTACAGATAAAGATTCCTCAGACCAGGTTTGAGACAGCTGATGAGGTCTCAGAGTGATGTGGGCTTGCTGGGCTGCAGACTTCAAACTTTCTTTGCCAGAATTAAAGGACTTGCTTTGTTTTTGTGTAGACTGCAAAAAAAATAAAAACCTCAACAATCATTAATGCAATTATGAAATCACTGCATTATTTACATGAAAATATATTGTATGTTAAAAGAGACTATAGAGAAATTCATGGAACAAACATATCCTGCACAGCAGAGATGGGCAAAATGCAGTCTCCTCGTTCGTGTACAACTACAATTCTGAGGGTTTCTATTGGCAAAGCAGTGTGACATGTATTACATCATCTAGTCCTCCCTGATGCAAAGGTGTCTTACAAGGAAACAAGACACGTCATATTTATGGGTATGACAGAGATTTAGAGGGTACGCGGATTTCCCTTACCATATTGCTGTCACGTGTTTTGTGGAATACCGAGATACTAGGCAAAAAGTGATGAAATTCAGGCACAAAATGAAACACATTGAATTGGGATGATATTTATTTTCACATCACAGTTGTGAATAAGAACTCTCTCCAGCCAATTGGAGGGGAAATAATTAGATACAGCATCTCTCTTTGGCTGTTCAACAGTCCTGCATACCTGACCCATTTTACTAAATATTTAAGCCTTAATTTTAAAACGGTTTCTCTCCAGATTTGAATATGCACCCCTCCCTCCCCCATTAGTATTCCATATTTTCAAAGCAGCTTTTACATGTAAAATACACATGCAATTAAACATACAGAGATTTGTCTACTAAATAAGGGTTCAGTAAGGCTCTTCTTCAAATATGGCAAATGCTTAGGTCTTTATACATTTGTTTAAAGAGGGCTTTGGGTAAACTGCAAGGGTCACACTAACCGGAAGACTAAGAGTCTCTTACTAACAGCGTACTGCTATTAAGTGCTATAAACACATAAATAAAACATCAGGATTGGGCATATTGCACCCTGCTGGCTTACATCCATGCAATAGGTAGTTCTCAAACTGTTTGTCGGACTCTTTAAAATGTAACAAAGTGGGTATGCAGCTGTTGTGGAACAGTTTTCACGGGACAATAACTTGTTGGCTCGGTATTAGTGAGTGGGGAAGTGGTATGTGAAGATGATATTGACCCATTTTAAACAAAGAACTCATCACATGACATCTGAGCTTCCTGCACCTGATCAAATCCCTTGCCACGTGGCTGCTAGATAAATAGATAGAATTACCCCTTTGCTTTGGAACGATGATGCCATCTCCTCAGAAATACTGCTGTGGTCTTCACTTTGTTCGAGTTGTTCAGCGATGCTTGAGTGTTCAACAGTCTCAGAAGGCACATAGGCTGATGTTGGACTCCCAGGCGCCTTGGTGGGAATCGTAGAACTTAACAGTCCAGGAGAGCCCTCAATGCTCACTTGCTCTATAGGAAAGAAAAATCAATTAGTATTGCTCTTTAGACTTATGCACAAATGTCCGGTAGATTGGTTCGTTCTGGTGTAGATTAAAAGGAATTTGATCTCTTTAAATCCACTGATATGCATCTGTGCACAAGTCTATTGCTTTTACTCACCCAAATAAATCACCCTGCTTTTCAAGAATGTTGTTTAATTTGAAAAAACAAAACAAAACAATGATATTCTGTTTAATCTTGCAGTTTGAATAGAAGTGTTTACTGATTGAACACTGCACATAACCAGTGAAACACTATTGTGTGATTATTCATTGTTGTCCTCTGAAACAGTCGATAAAAACCTTTATTGCAAAACAAAAAGCAATAACAAGTAGGAAGTCAAAATAAACATTATGTGATCGCATAATTTGTCATTAAAATTTTGGAGTAACTTGGATATTGCTCATAATTTCTTTACATTCAAAATACATAAGCAAAATTAATCAGGCATCCGTTCTGCAATCAAGGTTACTGAGCTGGGAACCTGGGCAGTATCTTTCTATGATCAACAACAAAAATACACTGTTTTTTCCAGTAAACAGGAAGACCTACTGGCAAAAGAAGATTATTCTTCAATGAATATTAAGATGTAAAAAAAAGAGGAGAATTTATATTGCCCAATGCCCGGGGCATGTAGTTCAAGGTGTCAGTCAGGCAATCATTTTGGCCTTCAGCCCTGCTGTTAAGCCAAACATGCACACAAATACATGCATGTTCGTACATATACGTACACACACACACACAATATGCGGGGACAGAGGGAGAGGCCCTAGGGGTTACTCTGAATTTTCACAAATTAAAAAACCACTATAGTCACCAAGCAAACTTTAGCTTAATGAAGTGGTTTTGGTGCATAGATCATGCTCCTGCTGTCTCAATGCTCAATTTTCTGTTATCTAGGAGTTAAATCATTTTGTTTATGCAGCCCTAGTCATACCTCCCTGCATGCCTTCCTAAGCACTTCCTGTAAAGTGAGAGCTAATGTTAAAAACTTCCTTTATTGCACAACATGTATAGTCTGTAATTCCTTAGCTCTTGCTCTGTTAATAGCCCTCCAGACCTTGCAGGAGCCTCCTGTGTGTGAATAAAGTTCAACTTACAGAGCAGGGGTAAAACTTGCTAAAGTTAGTTACCTTCTGATCTGAAAATAAAACCTTTTTTTTCACATTCAGGCTGTATCAGCCAGGGGAGATGTGACTACAAAGACAGAAACAAAAGTGATTTATCTCCTAAATGGCAGAGAATTGAGCAGCGAGACTTCAGAGGTATGATCTATAGCCAAAAACAGCTTCATTAAGCTAAAAGTTGTTTTGGCAATTATAGTGTCCCTTTAAATCTGAATGAAAAAGTGAGGCAAAAAGTTGTCACTATATCTGAGCTGGATAATTTTTCCAAATAAACTTTTCATGTCTCAGTTTTTCCATTTGGATTTAATTTGCAGAAATCCATAGTTTAATGAATGACCCTGTCTATGTCTGGGGGTGTATGCAGGTGCCACAACCTGGAATTATTTTGTGAGTCAGGACAAGCAGATCGGGCTATAACTTTAGCTCCATGAAGAAGTAGATTTTTGGTCTTTACATTTCTGCAGCCCTGAGAAAGGCTTCTTAAAGTGGTTTCTTCATTTTTGCTGCCCCCTCCTCCCTCGCGCACCCCCGCCCTTACATTATCCTGAAGCTCCGCCCCACGACGAGCAGTATCTAATGTACATGCACAGCAAATGCCGCACATGCATTAGACCTCCCCATAAGAAAGCACTGAATCAATGTTTTCCTATGGGGAAAATCTAACACTGGAGGTCCTCATGCTGAGCAGAGCATGAGGACCTCCAGCGTCCGATATTGGACAAAAAGTCACTCTGGGCTGACTTAGTGCTGCAATGTAAACATTGGCACTAGGTGCAAAAGGGACACAGCACCCAGACCACTTCAATGAGCTGATGTGGTGGTCTGGGTACCTACAGTGTCCCTTTAAAGTAATTATGAAGTCAATATTCCTTATGAGTACCTTTTCTTTTTCTAGAGAAATATTATGTACTTTTCTTCCTATTTGCTCAAAGAAGGATTGGACACATCCAGTGCTATAATAATCAGCTATGGTTTTATTCCTAAAATGAGACTGCAGATAAATGATCTATATATCGAAATGAATATCATTAACTGCTAAATGCATGTTCTGTCCTGTATTTTCTTAAGCAGGATACTTGGCTTGATCACAAAATCAATCAATCATGAAATTCTAGGAGAAACTGGAATTTATTTTACTCCTGATCCTAGTGTAGGGGTTTTAGCCCAACAGGACATGTTTCCGAATGAGATATATTGTTTCCAGATTAAGCCACTATCACCTTACATAGTAGGGATTGTGCTATCCCAGTTTATATCTATATTACTCAATCGGTATCCCACCTTCTGTAGTGTTTAGTACTTCTGGACTCTTTGTTTTCGCTCTCTGGTTATCCCAAGCCGCAAGTGCTTGCTTCTCAATGCGTCTGATTTCAATTTCCTCTGCATCCAACCGCTTCTTCCATTCCAGCAGCTCTTGGGCATGTAGTCTTCGTTGCACCAGTTGCTGCTCCCTTTTTGTTAAAAACCTGAGGAAGTGTCAAGGTGTGAGTACCACCAAATTATGGAAAAACATCACACGGGGTAGGTAGGGGTGAGGGAAGAGCAAGCAGAAGAAGGGGGTGTGATACACAACATCCACATGCTCTGTCTTCCCTAGCCCCCAACAGCACACTGTCATGCCCCCGTGATTCATCTTCTCCCCCACACACAATGCAGGGAGCAGAGGTAGTGGTGCCGTTACCTGAGCAGCTGGCGGCAGATATAGAGCTGGAATTTGGGGTGAAGTTTGGGAAAGCACACACTGAGAGAGGCCCAGTGCTGGGGCGTAAAGACAGAGAAGAAGCAGTGAACAGGGCAGATGTCTCTACAAGAAAAGGAGCGAGAGTTTACCAAGGAGACGAGAGAGGGAGAAAGAGTAACAGAGTGGACCAGAAGAGAGCATGCGATGAAGAGGACTATGGCATGGCTACTAGAGGATTTAACCAAGGCGAGAGGAAATAACAAAAACAAAAAAACAAAGAACATATTAGATTTTAAATGGCCAAATCATCAGTTTGAAAAATAAGGTTCACAACATTTAACAAGGGAGAAAAGAAAGTTAATCAGAAAACATAAAAACCACGGGGGGCAGCCACATAAAAGTCCTGGGTTTGGAAGGCTGGGAAGACCAGAATCTTTACGAATGAAAAAAGTGCCAGTATGAATAGGTGATTTAATGTACAGCAACACACCAGGTTAAGAACAATAAACAAAAGACAGAAAAGAAGAAATAATATGTTGCAATAATATGGAGTAAGGAATTGATGAGAAAGCAAAGCATATGGTGGCGCAAAAAGCATTCTCCTATATCCCACCCATCTAAAAATTAGAAAGTTTGAAAAATATACGGTAGGATTTATAAAACACAACAAAATAATTTTAAGGGAGAACATTTACTTGGCGTCCATGTGGCTGTGCATTTTCCGCAGTTTTTGCATAATGCTGCTGGTTTCACTGCCTGACACAGATACTGGGGAGGGACTGCGACTCTCAGCATCAGAGGGTAACTGAGTGGACGCAGGGCTTGGCTGAACATCTCCTTCACTGGGAAGCTCCTGCATGTAAACATTAACACAAGTGAGGTAGTAGCAGCTAATGGTTCAAACAGATGTCATACTTATCAGAACACCAAAGAGCAATAACGTTTAACAAATCACCCTATGTATAACATATTCCTCTATTAAAAGTTTTATAGTTCTACCCATTGAAATGACAAATATTTTAAATAAAAAAGACATTTTCACAACAGAGGGAAAAAAAATACATTCTTGTCCCTACAAACAGTAAACATATATACCTAAAATCCTGCAAGCCATTTTTGCAACCACTATATTTTCCCGCACATTCTGCTTTTTGCATCTGGCAGGAATATGATGTCATAGCTCCCCACTTAGAACCATTAAAAAGGATTCTCTATGCACTAAAACAATGTTAGTTTAAAAGACAAAGGTCACCTCAAAATGATACTTTTAATAATCCTTTGATGAAGTCTTAAAAGGAAACGGATTTGCTTTCAAAAGTTGCTCTGTCAAAACCCACCCTCAAAAATGAGAATTTCATGAACACAGAACCTTTATGAAATAAACACATTGACGATTCACTGAAATTCCAATACAGTCAAAAAATATCACGAGACAAAGCTTGACAAGATTTAAAAATAATTAGATTATCTACCATTTAGGAGATAAATAATTTTTTATTCTGTTTATGCAGCCCTAGCTGGGACTGACATAGCCTGCATGAAAAAATGGTTTCAATGTCAATCAGATCTTACAACACATTGTGGTTACTTTAAAAGGTGTTATCTCCTGCAGGATCTAGCTATTGACAGAACAGACTATAATTAATTCTAAATTAAACAGACTGTGCAATAAAGGAAGTACAACAATTATATCTCTCTTTACAGGAAGTGTGTAACATAGAAACATAGAATGTGACGGCAGATAAGAACCATTCGGCCCATCTAGTCTGCCCAATTTTCTAAAAACTTTCATTAGTCGCTAGCCTTATCTTATAGTTAGGATAGCCTTATGCCTATCCCATGCATGCTTAAACTCCTTTACTGTGTTAACCTCTACCACTTCAGCTGGAAGGCTATTCCATGCATCCACTACCCTCTCAGTAAAGTAATACTTCCTGATATTATTTTTAAACCTTTGTCCCTCTAATTTAAGACTATGTCCTCTTGTTGTGGTAGTTTTTCTTCTTTTAAATATAGTCTCCTCCTTTACTGTGTTGATTCCCTTTATATATTAAATGTTTCAGTCTTTCTATGTAGGAAGACTGTGTGAATTTGCTGCAAAAAGCAAAATAATTTAACTTCTGGATGACAGAGAATTGATCAGTGAGACTGCATGACTGTGAGACTATACATCAAAATTGATTCATTAAGCTGGAGTTGTTTGGGTGCTTAGCATGCCCTGGTCTGCCCAACAACAAACACAGCAAATCCCCATAAGCAAACTCTACCAGTGTGTCAAAATACACAAGTTATGATTTCTTTTTTGCATCAGCAAAGTTGATAATACATATAACAGTTTAGTAAAAGGTACAAACTCACCAGCTGCCCATTCTCTGCAGATTTCAGCTTCTCCTGCAGCCTCAGAGTACTGTTCTGAATGCGCTGGATCTCTTCTTGTTGTTTCAGAATAAGTTGCCTTTCCCTGCGAGCTGCCTTGTTTGCTTCTTGGAGACGTTTTATTTCCGCCTGATAACGAAAACATGATGTCAAGGTTGGTGGGGAAAAACCAAAACCACCCACCAAAATAAATTTAAAAAAATCTAAAAACAATAAAACCCACAAAGAAATACAGAAAGATTTACATTCATTTCATTATGCAGGTATCACACCAACCTGTTCCTGCTGGAGCCTCAGTAAAAGTCCTCGCTGTCGCTTCCTCAGGGGTGGCATCTTATCATCTTCCCCTTTATCTCTTAGGCGCCTTAAGAGCAGCAACAGATAAGGTTACATTAGAAGACAGCATAGCAGCATTTAATTCATATAAAATAGACATTAAAGGGAAACTTCACTGCCCAAATAAAAATACATACATACAACTGTCTAGTTGATATACCCCCATAAAAACATGCATATATTTAATTATGCATTTTTTCATTGTTGCTATTTAAGACAAACCGCTTGCAAAAGCTACAGATCTCTTGCCCGCAATCTTTGTAAGCCCTTTCTTCCCTTTGTCCCTAGTCCAGACTTTTTGTGGCTGTAATGCAGATCAATGAGAAGTCTTTACAAGGCAGGTGATCTGGGCAATTGCCTGCCTCTTGCGTTTAGCTCCACAGAGCTAAACTACCAGGAAGTAATAGGACTGGTTATCTAATTGGCAGCCAGGAAGCTGTAAAAAGGTTATTTTATAAAAGTGCCAATTTCTTTTGAAATCTGCACTTTTTTTTTTTTAAATGAAAGAAAGAGGATCAGCTTCACATATAAAGCATACAGCAGGATAAAGTGCTTTAGGAGTTAGGAGTGTTTAAGTCCTTCAAAGTAAAAAAATTAAATAAAGCTTAAAGAGTGATTTACAGTATTTTAAAGAGTTATAAAGGCACTTTAACCAGATGATTGCCCAATCCACTAAGGCTCAGCATTTAAAAGTCTTTTAGATCTTATGCTCCCAATAAATACTATTTTTTCTTTGGTAAATGCTTTCAAGTTTTATCTTTACTTTGAATATACAATAATGCTCTTATGTTTTTACATCTGTGTTACAGCCATCACTTGCAAACAATATCAACACTTATAATTAACATAATGTACACATTTTAAATTCAAAATAGTTTCCGGCTAGAGATTATTCAAATAGGTGGCGCCTCGGCCAGTTAGAAACCACAATAAATAGGCAGACTGCTAAATGTGGCCAGACCTGATGGAACCATGACTTAACAGCTTGGAAACAAGGTGACTAACTACCGTTTTTGATGTTCTAGCCATGCCAGTTCAGCCTTTGTCTTGTCCTTAAGAGCTTTTTGGCGAAGGCGGAGAAGAGCAGCTTGGTGAGCTGAACGCATTTCTCCTTCCTGCATGTACTGCCGAACCATTTCCATGGTGAATCGCCAAAAACTGTCCTGACCACTTGAAAAAGGTCCGCTGAGTTCCTGTAAAGAAACCAATATACAAGTAGAATCATTCAAATCACCTTAAAGTTAAGATTCCATTACCAAATGAACATTTAATTTCACCTTGTCTGGAGTACTCTCTTCATCAGACTCATGACGATGGCTGCGCTGCCTCTCCAGACTTCCTCGTCTGTGTGCCTCAGAGGGAAGCAGAGAACGGAACGATTGCTCTTCTATGCCCTCCTCACTTACAGGATCTGCGGAGCTGGTTTCTGAAGACAGACCGGCAATTAGTGCTACTATTAAAAATGCAGGGCTATCCAGCCTCATCTTAAACACATTCTAAATTCTGAATCTGTATCAATTACCTCATGAGGTATAGGGCAATTTTACCTTTATTTTCAAATGACACACTCTTTTCCTCCAAAACGCTCCTGGACAGGGATGGTAACTCTTCAGAAATGCTCTCTTCAACTTCACTGTGGCTAACAGTGGCTTCCATCACAGGAGCTGGTTCACTGTGCTGCTCAGTACCCCTACAGAACAAACATTCTCATTTACAGTAATCCCACAGCCTTTGCAAGAATGCCCTCCCCACACACACTTTTCCTACAGCACAGATAATCACTCATTGAGAAGCCTCTTTGCTGGAGACGCACGTGCGATTGTGGCTTTCCTATGCTTCTCTGTGAGATATGGCACACTGCGCGGCCACGCACCAGCCCAGTACGCCTGTTGCTTTCGATAACTCAGTGGAGCTAACAGAGGAAGAAAACCTCTCTGGCTGTCTGACAGGCAGGGAGGTGGTTCTGCTCCCAATAAGAAAAGTGACAATTTCTATTGATATCGCACTTTTAGAAACTGTCAAAAAAAATGACAGATTCAAGACACATAAAGCAATTTAGCAGCTGAAGTGAATTATGTGTGTGTAGTGTTCCTTTAGCAAAAAAGAAATGCGTTGTTCGAATAATGATCGGACCATGTACTTTTATACTGCCCAAACATGAATATATTTATTATTTTTATATAGAATTTTTTGGTTTGGAGGAGGAATCATACGTTTCTGTTTAATATTCCTACCTATGGGGAGGTTCCCCAAAGCTGGACGGACTGCTGGAAGACTGAGAAGAAAGCAGAGGTGAAGACCCTTTTTTCCTGTAAGAAGCAGAAAAAAAGTACATGGCAAATGAGTTACTTAAAAATAATTGTGTATAAAACAACAATAACGTCCGACAAACAGTGATATTTTGCTATATTAAAAGGATATTGCATTAGATATGTTGCTTTGATAATTTAGGCACCATCGCCTGGTTTTCTGTAAAACAATGTTAGAATAGTTAATAAAAACTTGGGCTCTACCTGGCACACAAAGTCTAACTCCTCTCCAGACGCTAAGATAATGAGGTAGCTATATTTCTACATTAACTGTCCAAAAGAAATTCATACTTTGGCAGCAATGATCGGCTGCAAGCCCTGGTCTAACTTCAACTGGAGGGATTAAGGGTCACTGAGTGTTCCTTTAAATATACACAAGGAGCATAAATACCTGGTCCCATGTTGTCGGAATCTGTTTGGAAGATCAACAAGAGAAGTCACAGTAGGTTCTGGGCTAATTGAAGAAACTGAACCACGATCCATCTCCTAACAAGAAATACCAGTTAATACCACATTGTAATACAGCACTGCATTTGCACACTTTTTAGATCATCAACACAGAGATCTGTGACTTTGTTCTGTAAGAAATGTAGTTTGTTTGTACGAATTGTGCCAGCCCTCCCCTGGCTATCATTTTTTATTTCTTTCCAAATATACACCAGATCACCACTACTTTACACATACAGGGCTGACCACTGCATGCCCAAGATTGGCTTTGAGTACAGAGTGAAGTAGGTCACACACTGACAGCTTATTATTGACTGGACCGCTTTGTACATTTAAGAATTTATCCACATATTGCGGTGATCTGCCAAACAGAAAGCAACACTTAACTTCAATTTATTTCTTTTAGCAACAGTATTGAAACACTGTGACCAAACTAGTAGGCATATAATTTGATTGCTTCCTAGGAAAACTATACTTAAAATAGGGATTATTGGCACCATATAGCAAGCCTGTAACCACTCATGCTGATGGGTTGCATTAAAAACAAAACAGTTGTCCATGAGTGGGTCACTGGACAGTTGAGTTGTGTTTCAAAGCTGTTGTATACAGCAAACACATACTCCAAGGAATCCATGTCTAAAATAGAATAACAAGGCAAAAACTGGATTCTTTGTTGAACTAGTTTGCATATGCCCAACCAGAATCCCCTGCAGTAATAATGTCAGTGCAGATTTGAGATTTCTGTGGGAAAAGCAGGTCTTCTGGCTTGGCTGGTGTGCAGATCTGTGTTTCACAATGTATTGACTACATATCTTACACCCCTGTAAATTCTTTCAGTGCTTCCAATTTTAAGACAAACACCCAATAAATATTTTATTCTTTTTTTTCTTTTTAAATATATGGACATTTAGGCATAAAAAAAATAAATAAACTTATTTATTCTGTTGCTGTACCAATTCAAAGAAAGGTTTTGGAACGTCTACTAACCTCTTGACTTTTAGTTTTCTGCGGTGCAGATGTCTCCATTGTCTTCTGGAAGCGTTGAAGCATTTCAGTATGTGTCTACACAAAATAAAATGTTAACATACATTATTTAATATATCAGGCAAATAGAACAAAACACTAAACTCACCTGTAATCCAGCATTGAGGCATTCTCCTTGCAGCAGTGGCTCTGTCTTTTGTGAAATCATCAGAGAAACATTGTTCTCATAAAAAAGCAATGGCAACATTTGGTGTCATCATGCTGTGCATTAGAATGAAGACCTTTGATTTTTTTTTTTAAAGGTTCGAAGTGTCTTTAATGGGTGTCAGTCTTGTACAAATGGCAGTGTTTTACATTGCCAGAGAAAAGAGACAGCATTTATTTACCAAAACAACTACATTAAGATGTAGCGGCTTTGGTGCTTACAATGTCTCTTTAACAGGTACCTTTGTAAGACAAATCAAGTTACCTGTGCGGCCTTCTGTCGTGCCTCTTCCAGTTGCCTCAAACTTTCTTGGGCCTCTTGCTCTGCCTGTTGTCGAAGTGCGGCCATACTTTGCTCATGGCGTTGCTGCTGTGCCTTTAAGAAAAACAATGCAGTTGCAGACAAAAGGATATGGTATGGCAGCGTAATGATATCAATCTTGCTACATGTTTAGTATGTCTATGTGCTGTTTAGCCCACCCAAGTTGGACCAGTATGCTCGTACCTTAAGAATCTGCGCAAGAGAAATGGTTTCTTGCTGGGCTAATGATATTCCACGTGCTCGCTCCATGTCACACAATTGGCGCACAGATTCTTCCATGGCACTGAGATAATTCAGCTCTGTTGACATGCGCTGATGAAGCACTGCTGGAGAAAACCGCATGGTACCTGCAAGGTGGTGGCTGTTAAATAGGTTATATCTAAAGATCTCTAGTGATCAATAGCTATCACTATCATGATTTTTTTATTTTTTTTTAAAGAGGGCATTACCTTGGTCTGACCCTGTGGCTGCAACTGATGCTTGAACTCCCAATCCTGGTGTTGTAGAAGGTCTTGGTGATATTGGTGGTTGAGCTACTGCATCTGTGACACTTGAGCGATTACTCCTTAAAGATATTTCACTATCAGAGAAGAATAAAATGAAAGGTTAGAGACTGCAGCAGAACAGAGAGTCAACAAATACGTTTTAAAGGAACAGTTCGTGCTCCATAACAACTTCATAGGAATTAAACTATTCGTACTGCAGGTACTTGGCACAGGCTTTTCTATAGGTGTTAAACTGTTCCTGAATGCTTTAACCTGAAAGTCTTGAATCCAGCACTGTTTAACTCTGCTTCTGCCCTTCTCTCAGATTATTGAAACAGAAAGCCTCAGACAGGGGTGCTGCTGATTGGTTAAGAGTGTCAGCTAACGCTCTCAGGCGATCCGTAGCTCTCCATTCATGAAAACAGCTTGAGAAAAATATGTACGTTTCTCATCAGTTTTGTCCAATGAAGTTGTTATGGTGTTCAGAATGTTCCTTTAATATAGCAAACATCATACCTAGACATGGATCGAGGTGAAAGCTCTCCAGTTGTGCTCTCGGTAGCATCGGAGCCTATCAAGTGCTCCTTTCCAGGAGGGGACATAGTAGGATTACGTTTGTTCCCTTGCGATCTATGCTCCGAGCCAGAGGAGCTGTGATCATGTACCAGAGAATTCTGGGAGCTGAGGTTTTGCTGTCCTTTCCCTGCAATCCCAAATGCAAGATAAATATATGTACTGAAACAGAATATAGCAAAACACATAGGTTATAGTGTTCATCTCTTAACCAGGAATTTGCAAATTTTATAGCAAAATAGCCAAATTTGAAATATTTTTCCAGTGTTGCTATTTTGGCCTAAAATTTGTAATTTCATGGTCAATTGTAATTTTAGTGAATACCTTTGGTATTCTTTATAGCAGACACAAATTAAAAGAGACCTTATATGACACTATTCAATTATTGTAAAACTCAGTATGTGTATTAAGCAGACATAATAACATCTGCAAATACTTACTTCTATTCATTATTTGTAAAAACAACATTTCAGAATTTAAAGATATTTAAAGATACTTCTAGCTAGGGCACAATATTTGTTCTCAGGGAAGGGATTTTGTTTGTGGTTGAAAATTGTGATTTCATTCCCTCATAAAACCATCAGCACTGTTACTTTTGACTGTTTGTGTAAACGTGGCTGAGAGTAAAAAAAAAAAAAATCAAAAAAAAAGGAAAAGATAAAAAATTTAAAAAAGCATGAAAATGTAAAAGGATGGTAAATCATAAAAAAAAAAAAAAAGTCCGAGGGCAGGTCCTGACTGCTGAGTCAGACGGACGCATAACACTTTGCCTTTCTGCTGGAACGCTATATTCTACTACATTGCCTATGGTCCGTGGCTTCTTTTCAGACTGCCAGTAAAGATTTATGCTCAGACACGGTAGCTGGTGCAATTTGGAGGCCGACATAATCTGGGTTTGGCCTGAACACACAGAGATTGATTCTAAACAAAGGAAGTGGTGCTTCCTCATATTATGGTGCACCAGACATCTGGAACATAACTTCTTGGCCCCTGTTCCCCTCCTCTTCTTAAGAACTGTGGGAGTTATATAATCTGACACAGTTGTGTTCAGGTGTGGAGTCTATGATGGCGGAGAGGCAGAATGAGCAACTACCCTGCCTTATGACAGGAGAAATCCTGTCTAAATTCGACAGCATTTGCATGGAATCCTGGACTCTGATATCTCACAGAGCACTCCTGATGCAGCTTCATACTAAAAAATTGTGGAGGGATCAGAGTCAGCAAGGAAGGAGGCCTAGGACGCAGATACTGGGCAGAGCTACTACTCCATGTGGCGTTTCTGCTCAGTGGAACCCACTCGGACAGAGAGCCGTTCGGGGGACGCTCCCATTACAATGGCGTTACATCCACGCCATTCGTAGAAGATGATGGGGTTGCCGAATCCTTTGCTCTTATTCACACCTTATAACAATTTTTATCTTTTACACCCTGCTTCTCTATGTGATGGCAAGATGAAAATAAACATAAAATAAAAATAACAAGGGCAGCAAAAGCAAACAAACAAGCACATTTTTATTGGGTCTGTAATAACTTCCTCACGCCTTTTACTTTGAAAGTAAAAGGAATGTGCACTTACGATGTTTGTTTAGTCTCTGAGAGGATGCTGACCCAGGGGACGAGGCAGCAGATCGAGACCCAGATGAATGAGATGATGCCACTTCACTTCTAGACTTGACCAGTGGGAGCTCTTCCTTAATACTAGAAGCATTACTATCAACACTGGAGACAGCATGAACAACAGGACATGTCATTTATTCACATATTAAATCAGACATCATTAATATCTACATTGTATAGCCGAGTTAAAGACATGGATTCCAGCCCCCCTTTGTGTTTATAGTTGGGCTTACATTTCAAAGCAAGTTGCACTGAACTACTTTTTACACCTCCTTGGAGCCCATCCTTACTGCTTGCATGGGAATTTATCAATGAACCATCAAGACAAATCAATGGAAATTTCAGAGTAAAACTCATTACTGCTTGTCTTGATAAGCAAACAGGTTGCGACAGAAAGCCTGGTCTTCTGGTCACACTTACAGGCGCTGAATGAGTGACACACTGTTTCTCATTAACAGCCTTTGAAAAAGAAAGGTGAAAAAACTGCCTGGGTAAAAAAATTAAATAAATAGAACTCTCCCTACCACTAATGGTATACAGATATCGAAGGTAACATGACCAGAAAGAGTTCTATATCCAGGAGAGAGCTGTCATGTTAGGCAGATCCCAAATACCGGTATAGTTATTTACTTGGAATGAAATGCCCAATTTTTAAATTTACTTAAGTAGGTACAACATAGTTAAAGTCCCAACACTTTTCTCTAAAACCTAAGCACAGTTTTTTGCTGGTGACACAGATCTTTTCTGCTTACAGAAGTTAAGAGACAGGCAAAGTATTGAAACACTACCACATTTTTGGGCCTGTGATGGCTGAACAGAACTTCACCTAAACTCTACCCTGCAGCGTCCTTCCCTTTTACTGTTTACAGAGGTAGAGTAAATGTGACATGTGAGCAATGTGGACATCATAAAATGTAGGTAATGTAGCACATGGGAAATGCAGGCATAATAAAATAAATGTCACAGAGGTAGAGGGTCAGTATTATGACAAATATCAAAGCAAAACCAAACATGTTGTACTAGAGGGATTTGTGATTTCAGAGGCGCAAACCTCTACCATGACATATACTCAAATTACAGGAGATGGGCAAGAGTGATTCTTACAGCTGACCCTGGCAAGCGATAAAGTAAATCTTTTGCATAAATAGCTTCTTTTTTTCTTTTCCCATTTATACATTTTTATTGTTTTTTTGTTCACAAAGAGGATATGACACATATGTACATTAATGCCTATACATGAAATCTAAGATTACATCAATCGTACCATTCAATCCATGTTCAAGACAAAGACATTACTTATTTTTTACATGCTTTTAACCCCTTAAGGACCAAACTTCTGGAATAAAAGGGAATCATGACATGACATGTCACCCGTCATGTGTCCTTAAGGGGTTAAACGGATAGCTGGAACGAACAATATAACACAGCAAAGTTCTGGGAGAGAGTTCTCCATTTGTATGTCCCTGTGACATAATACATATTCTCCTATTGTGAAAGTCCCATACATCTTCACACATAAGGAAATTATTTTAGAGCTAACAAGAAAATTTAAATAAAAGAATAAACTTTAAAACAAAAACTTCAACCATAATTAAAAACAGCACTGTCCCCCTTTTCCTATCTATGTGATACTAAGGTGGGTTCTGCTCACATTGTTCGAGTAGGTGCTACTAGAGACCACAGAAGGTCATTTAAAAACTGTTTATTAAGGTCTTTTAACAATTAACCCTTCCAACAATTTACCCTGGAAGGAGTAATGCTGTCCCAGTAGTTGGAGTCGTGGATAAGTTATCCTTTTCTTGCTCTGTTATTATACTTCCTCTCTTATTTCCCCCTGATAATCTGATACCTGAGCCTTTTAATGGTTTTACGCCCTTCTTCCCCAATCAGTGTCACAGTTTTTTCCACAGTTCACAGATTTTATCATACGTATATAAGTTATTTGCAGACCATCTAATTTCCTCCATAAGTCTCAAGTTTCCTACTCTGGCTAACCATACTTCCCGGGAGGGTTTGGACATTGATTTCCAGTTAACCGCTACCTCTACTTTAGCTGTCGTGAGCTTAAAGTATAACAGGGAGTTTTTGTATTTATGTTTAGATTGAGCTGAAGAAAAGTCGGGTGCATGAAATAGCATTGTCGGTACATTCATGTCTAGTGCATGTCCGGTTACATTTTTGATAGTGTTCCTCACCTCTTTCCAGTATGGCTTTATTATTGAGCATTCCCACCATATATGTTGTAGTGTGCCCTGTTTTCCCTATGACATATCCAGCAACGGTGAGATGGTGCTATTTTTTTTTTTTTGTGTAGTTTCAAGTTTGCATCTTGTAATGGAATATTTCTGTGTGAAAGGTCCTCTGAAATATTGTCAACCACGTCTGTTCGTTCAGTGGTTCTGGGAGATATGCATTCCAGATATTAGCATATCGTGGTAATGCGGATTGCTGGTCTGATTGGATCAGGTTATGGCATTGTGATACTGTTTTGCTTGGTTTCTTAGCCTTTGTGCATAAAGTTTCAAAGGTAGTTTCTGGCCGTAGGCCTGTCTTTGGAACTGGGAGCGTTTTTAAAAAGTCTGTAAGTTGATAATATTGTAAGCTCTGGAGGAATGACGGGGAGGCTTTTGTAACCAGTTGTATTAACTGTTTCACTTGAGCGGCAGATAAACACTCTTATTGGGAGGGTTTTAATTTTAGGGAGTTCCGACTGTGTACAGATGGCTTTTTGTGATATGTCGTACTCACCTCTGTTGCAGAACCTTCTGAATGTCTGATGTACTCTCACTGGCTGAAGGAGAAATAAAATCATCTACATAGGATACACTGTCCTGGGAGCTGGCATGTCCATATGGTGGCTGGATTTCAGGTGAACCCTTTCCTGACTGTTCATCAAGACCTTTGAAAGACAAATACATAAGTTATTTTAAAAAATTGAGTGAGAGATAAACATGTCACTGTTAGAACACACTCACCTTTCCCAAAGAGTTGGTATGATTTAGTGAAGATGTTGATGACACTATGAGGACTTCCCTTAGACAGCTCTTCCCAAGGGCCTCTCACTTGGGAACCAATGTTAGAGGATGACAGTGGTGGATACTTTGTGGCCTCCCTTTGGAATTCAACAAGTGGAGCATAGGAACTGGAGTCCCTAGCACAAAACTCTTTATTTCTAAGAGTTTCTGCTGGATTTATAGGTGACCCAGCCTGTGGGGACGCTCCCTCCCCTTCAGAAAGGCTTCCTTCACTTAGCAGCGGGCCTTCACTGATAGAACTGGTGCTTGAAATTTGAGAGATACTAGCTTTGGGGGAAATATTGTGATGAAGATCAAACAGTCGATCTGTTTGTATTAAAGGAGTTTCTTCATTTCGGACTTCACATATCCCAGGGGATGTAATTACTTGATGAAAATCGTCAGGAATCATCTTGTAAAGACTGTTCGCACCAGGAAGGTCTCTCTGGGAAAAATTACTTGTACATGTCCCCAGCATCCTCTGAAGCCTGGCAGAGAAAATGTCTTCACTGGCTTCTCTTTCAGGTGGGCTGTCTGGTTTCTTCCACGCAGTTTTTATTTCATGCTTGGGTTCAACATCAGCATTCCAATTCGACGGGAGACTTGGTGAGCCTCCAGCTAGTTTTTTAGCTTCATTTTCTATTCTAGATGACAGAGACACTGCAGTTGCCTTTAGATTCTCAATGCGATCAAGGTTGCTCCTGAAATTTGAGGACATTTTCCCCTGGAGGCCTTTTCTTTGTGTTTCTGGAATCGTTGTGCTCGTAGTTTTCTTTAAATGTATTAAAGACTCCACATCCCTGGGCAGAGTGAAGAGTTGAGAGAGCATTCCTGTTCCCCCTGCAGATTGACTTTGAGGTAATGAGCCCTTTGAGATCAATCTGTCTGGCTGCAAGCAGTACGTGTCCATCAGATCACTCCTGCAAACACAGAAAATCGCTTACAAAATTGTACCAAAAAACACACACAAAACACATTGTAGTTTCAGCACTATGACTGCAAATTCAAATGCAAACAGAAAGCTAATTTGAATGAAGAAAAGAGCGAAAAAACACAATATCTATCTTGAAAATGTATGTGTTTTGCAATTCCTAGGCTATGGGCTATATAAAGGAGTCAAACCTTAAAAAGTTGCTAAGCAGAAAAAAACTAAAGGATAATTTTACTACGCAAACAATTAATACTTTGTGTTTTCTTTACTCCTTATTCATTTAAAAACTAAATTACAAAAACCATTTCAAGCAGAAATGTAAACCAAAACATACACCCGTAATGTATTAAGTGATAAAACCAACCATAACCGTGATTTATGAGATGTAATTTATAGAGTGTGCCTTAACATTAAAGTATGTATTGCCAGGTCCACGAGAGGCATCTCACCACTGATCTCTCCAAGATGTGTGCGTTTAATTATGCATGCCACGTGGTTGCATGAATCTCAGCCATGCTCCTGCGAGATGTATATAACGACACCGCTTGTAAGGGAGCACATAGCGCAGACTCACATTAAGTAATGCAGGCAAAGTAGATATGTTCCACAGGAAAGAAATCGAGTAGCAAAATCTAGGTGTAGTATTTGATATTCACATAGGAAAGAAGGTGACTCATAACTATATGCTCACCTTTTTCAGAGCCCATTCCCTGGCTTTAAGTTAAAGAGTATTGTATTAACTACGGGGTGATACAGCCCTATTGGATTCAGGAACCTTGTGAAGAAATGAGGATTCTGGATAAATGTAGCCTTAAAAGTATACACTATTGAACAATATAAATAAAAATAAAATAAAAAGATATGTGAAATAGGAAATTCTAAAATTTCACATATCTTTTATTGCATTTTATTTTTATTTATATTGTTTACAAAATAGTGTATACTTTTAAGACTACATTGATCCAGAATCCCCGTTTCTTCGCAAGGTTCCTGAATCCAAGAGGGCTGTATCACCCCATAGTTGATGTAATACTCTCCCAACTCAGAGCCAGGGAACAGGCTCTGACAAAGGTGAGCATATAGTTATTTGAGTCACCTTCTTTCCTATGTGAATATCAAATACTACACCTAGATTTTGCTACTCAAATTCTTTCCGGTGGACAGTACTACTATCTGAGAATCCTGTGCGACTTACCGGAGAGTGCATTAGGTCTGGCTGCCACCTTGGAAGTGTACCTGTGTGTGTGTTTAGAGCCTATACCTAAAAAGGCTCTGCAAAATGTGAGTTTGGCTCTAATACAAAGTATACCAATTATAATATCCACAGAGTTATCCTATTGGTTTCTCTCTTCTTTCTTTTCATGTATAATGTTATTCCCCTATATCCAATGAGGGGTAAGCTTTAACTATACGGTATAGCATTACACTATCACATGGTTGTTTTAGGTGGTGGGTTTCTCACCTAAACACTGAGTTTTGCAGTGTGTTTCATACTATATTTGTTGGGTTTGTGGAGTGCGCAGTTCAGTGTCTAACAGCTGTTATAACTGTATAAGCGCCTACAAATCACTTATGTTGTTGTGATTTTAGACAAAGTAAATGTAGCATGAATGTGGACATAATAAAATGTTAGTATTGTGGCATATGGACAATGTGGGCATAATAAAATAAAGCAAACAGAAATATATAGAGGTAATGTGGCATGATGTGGGCATAATAAAAACCAGAGGTAAACAAACAAAATGTAGGCAATGTGGGCATAATATAGTTTGCTATCATATTTGTATTACATTAAAACATGGCAACACAGTTTTACTACACATGAGAGAGACAGTTATGCAGTTCTGCGCAGACATACTTCTGTAAAAGAAAAAAAATAATCTCACCACTTTAAAGCAGAGTGGTTTAGATTGCAAAAGAGATTGCACTATGCATTTAATTTAAGAGCAACTTTGGTACATAACAGAATCCATTGAACACTACCACTAATAAAGAAAATACAAAGTATCCATGTTCCTTTTCCCAAAAAAATAACTGTAAGCCTGTATCATTTTGGAAACAGTAGATGGCAGGATCAGTCTATTATTTTCCATTTCCAACAGACTGCACACAACATCAGTGAGGTACAATTTTACCTCCCATTTTCATATAATGGATGAGGTTCAGGAACCGGCTATCTGCATACAAATAATCAAAACTAGGAAATTAAATTCCCCAATTTTAATCGTTTCCCTTTCTTTTTGAGAAGCAAATACGTCTGCTGCGAACGGAGTTATATTTTACGGCTATTGTACATTTGAACATTTTGACTTTGAACCCATCAAGGTCAGCCATTAATGGCCTACTGGAGCTGGGTAGATATGAACAAACCACAGCCATGAAAAATGGCTGGACTTAGTCTCCCAACGATACAACCCCACAAATAGTGTCTTCTACTGCTTTTCTGCATTTTAAAATGACCTTTCTCACAAATCTTACACATAACAAAAAGCAATAGACATAGGGGAACATATAAGAGTACACCATGAAAACAAGCTCCAATCAGCAGATGCTTACCTGAGAAGAGGCTGCAGAGGTTCTGAGAGGGACAGGTCACTGCTGGAAGAGGCACTAGGAGGTCTCTCCTGACACTTGTTCTCCTTGTCAGACTCCCCCGAGGGCTGATACAAAGGTTTGACCTTGAAACAGACCAATAGGATCATGTTTTTGTTACATGTATTTTTCTGCATTCAATATGAAGACACTTAATATTGAAATAAATACTCCTGACATTTTTTGTGTGCAGATTCCCATTTTGTTTATTCCACCTCACTGCCACTCTCCTCATTCCCAAGATAATGCCAGGGCTCTAAAGCACACAGTAATTTTTATAATCCCAAGAAAGAACATGTTTTACAATATGGCTTTCAAGCTGTATTTTATGTATACGGTGGGTGGGAACTAAAGAGCCAGTGACATTTAGAACAACTGATACTAATCTTGGAATGAGTAGAGTTCAGCAATAGGGAGGGAGGCTTCTACATGCGCTTGATAGAGATTATAAGACCTGTGATCTAGGGCTTTTGTGAGTAGCAGCTTTTCATCTGCATATACTCATCACCGATATTATATTTACATAAGAGGCTGTAATTCTCTAGTTTTCCCCCCTTTTGAATGCCTTTTTAGCGCTTAGGTCATTTCCCCTCTTTTTTGCACATTCACATATTAACCCCTCTGCTGATGGAGGTGTAACAACACCTTTTGCAGCTTCATTGGGAGTTATAAGCCAGCCTGAAATAAGGGGTACATTATTTTTATTTGTGTAAATTTGGCATCTGATGTCAACATGCACAGAAAAACTTGGCCTTGGCAATGAAAAAGAGATAAGTTTAAAAAGTTTTTCTTTATTATGAATTGGGGGCGGGGGGGCGCCAGAAAAAAAGTGTTACTCTAACTAAAATAGTGTTTTATGAAAACACTGGTGTTTGGATAACACTGGTGCTAATGGATTGTTTTTTGCACATTTTAATATAATGATGTAATGCATTAAAATAAAATGTCTCAATACAAACTTGCAATGTCCCTTTGTACACAAGGTTATGCTCTAATGAAAGAACATAAAGCAGCAAATGAAAGCAGGCAGAAAGAAGCTTATACATCATTGTAAGGCATATATTTAATTAAGTTGACTATGGTTTTACATTTAATGGTGCCTACCTGCTTTTCTTGCTCACTCAAGTCAGGCCAAGCTTGTCCTAGCAGCAACGTGGACCGTAAATCTTGTGGCCGCGGGGCACTGGGATCCAGAGACTGACTGGGGATAGGCTGTATCGATTCATGCGGCTCAAAAGCTACAGATCGGGCCTTGCTGAACGCTTCTTTCTGTTTCTGATAGAGTTCCTGTAACCGTTTGTTTTTCTGTTCCTCTGCTTGGCGCTGGGCCTCCCTCTGCTCTTTTTGTTTCTTTTTCCTCTCTTCCTGCTGGCGCAGGATGTATTGGCGTACTTGTTCTGTGTCATAGTGCCTTTTCTTGGAGGAGATAGGGGGCTCTTCTTTGAGATGTGCTTTATCAGGTTTCCGTTTGGTTGGACTGTGACTTCTGCTTCGTGTCTGTTTTGCCACATCAACTGTGCTATCCAGCTGTAAATCATTCAATATTCCCCTGATCTCCAGAGGCAGAAAATCTGTCTTAACATCCGTAGGTTCAGTCTGGTGCTTATTTTCACCAAGAAGTACATGTGACTTTGTATTGCCAGATGGATCTCTAGCGGAGTTATCTATGTTATCATGCAGTTGTGATGTGGCTGTAAATATATTAACACAGGAACAAACAAGTCAAAACATATTTCTAACAGGGTACTAAGCAACTTTGGAGAAATCACGCAATAGCCAAGGAAACAACCTCATACATTAATCATTCAATACAAATAAAATCTCTTACTGCATTTTCCTAAAAAAAAAAAAAAATCAATCTTTTCTAAAGGATTCTGGTGTAAAGAACAAGAAGTAAAACATATCAAAAACAGAAAACGTGACCTTCACACAATGCTTTAGATTTCCCTTAAAGGACCACTATAGTGCCAGGAAAACATACTTGTTTTCCTGGCTCTATAGGGTCCTTGGGTCCCCCTCTCCCTTAGGGTCCCCCTCTCGCCAGGCTCTAGGGTGAGGAAGGGGTTTAGTCCCTTACCTTTTTTCTAGGCACTCTCCTCCTCCTTTCCCGTCATCGGCTGAATGCGCGGCATGAACCGCGCGCATTCAGCCAGTCTCATAGGAAAGCATTCTCCAGTGGCGTCTTCTCACTGTGAAAATCACAGTGAGAAGCGCGGAAGCGCCTCTAGCAGCTGTCAATGACACAGCCACTAGAGGCTGGATTAACCCATTTGTAAACATAGCAGTTTCTCTGAAACTGCTATGTTTACAGCAGAAAGGGTTAATCCTAGAGGGACCAGGCACCCAGACCAACATGTTCCGTACAGTGTTAAAAAACATACTAATATGCCACACAATTGTGAGTAACATCAATAAAATTCTATTTGCATGCCAATAATTTATCTCTGGTTGTCCACCCTTTGTCTTCTAGCACATTTTTAAAGAATTGTCGGCCATAGAAATTCAAGACTTCTAGTCAGAATAGACCTTGACATTAAATGCTGACTAACCCTGCCCTACATAACAAACACATGGGATTGCTTGCCCCGTCAGAGTAGAAGCAGCATGAAAACACAGATGTTAAAGGCACAGGAACAGGTTATAGATCTTTACTATAGTTTGCTTCTCAATATCATTGGGGTTTTTTGGCTTTTTTTTTTTTTTAGCAAATAAGAAATTAAGGCACTCTGTGTGAAAGGTGGAAACTGGCTGTAGAGTAAGCCTCTTTATTGAGCTGATTTTTTAAATACTTGAATAAAGAAACATCTTGCTGTGAACAGAGAAAAAGATGGAATTCTGCGCATCAAGTATGTTTGCGCACACCCAGGTGCTACTGCAGTTTGAGGACACAATAGAAACAGACGTTTCGGGCACAAGCCCTTTTCCAATGCTTATGATTGTCTTCAAATAAACTGCAGTAGCACCTGGGTGTGCACAAACATACTTTATGCGCAGAACTCCATCTTTTTCTCTGTTTGCTGGCTACACTGTTGGAACTACACTAAGGAGCTTCTGAAGCTCAGGCTTTACTTTTTTTTTTACATTTCATATTTAAGACAGTGCAGGCATTTTGCATGCCTCTACCTCATCCTATGCATAATTATCTTGGTGTGAATTGGTGGTTTGGGAAACCAACTCTGGAAGCACACCATGGACTTCCATGATTGAAATTGTTCTGGGCTGTAGTACCTATTTCAACTTATTTACAACTGGGAGTTCATTCTAAGGCAAGTTGAGCATTATGGATTCACTTCTGTATTAATTAATATTTTTTTTACCAAGTTAAAAAAAAATAAAAAAAATTTGTTTTTCATAGCCTGAACAACTTACGTAGGTGCATTTTTACTTATTATGTAAACTATACAAAAACAATTACCAAAGCACTAAAATTAACAAAACCAGACATTAGAAAAAAAAATATATATATATATATAAAATAACCTGATTTACTTGATCTGTCCCGGTCGTCGTCTTGTGTTTCTTTTGAAATGCTTCTTTTAACAGTCTGTCTGTCACTGGATTTAGGCTGCTTTTCCTTTTGTCTCTCTGTGGACACGGTCCTTTTACTTGCATCTCTCTCAGCAGATTTTGGTTTCCTATCCAACTGCCCATCAACAGACAAAGTCAACTTACTATCATGCCTGTCCATGGACATATTTTTTGAAGATTTCTCAACCTTGGGTGCAGGGCCAAGGATCTGTTTCACCAACTTCTGCCCATCTCTCCAAGAAGATGTGCTGATTATATGTCCTGTGGGTTGTAGTAATAAAAAAAAAAAAAAAAAATTATGTGTGGTTTATTCAGTTTTTTCCACTCATATTTTTCTTTTTGGCAGTGCTTTCTCTGTGGTTTATTTACTAAAATGAATTGTGATGAGTTGGAAAAGAAAATTTTTGATCAAATTAGCAGAGCTGTAAAAAAGTTTTACAACTCTTTTTTTTTATTTTTTTATTTTTTTTATTTTTTTTATTGATTTCCCAAGCACAAACTGTACAATAAAAATACACAGAAAAAAATAATCTATGAACTCATACTCCCATCACTCCATGGCAGCAGAAATCGCTATAGCTTTCGTTAGTCAAAATACATAAAACAAAAAAGTTACTTGCACATTAATCTAAATCCCTATGCAGTGAAACAACAGCACTGTTTAGTACCACTAAAATCGCCATTAAGAGAGGCAAACAATACAACAGTGATGTGATTTAAAACCAAAAAAAAAAAAAAAATCAGTTAAGGATATCCATCTCAGACGTCTTACCCTGGTGCCAAATGTAAGCAGGAGTGCTTTACAAAAATACATAGATCCCAAAAGAGACAGTTCTAGTTTAAAAAGAAAGAAGAAAGTATATATCCCAAGGTACTGACTGTCTGATCTTTAACAATTAGTTCACTCAGAGAGTTTGATATCACACAGGTACCCAACGTTTGTAATATTTAGTCACCTGACTTATTCTCTGGACTGCCAGTTCCCACACCTCCAGGCAATCGTTGTACTTTTCTCACCGGTCTAGATGGTCTCTTGCTTCGTGATTTATCATCATTAGTAGATAGGTCTTAACATAAACAACAGCAAAAAAAGAAAATGAGAAACAGCCAACATTAGGATCGCTTCTGGTATATACTTCATATATCTGTTTTTTTCCCATTTAAAGGAACATTTCAGAGACATAAAACATGCTTTAAATGTTTGGAGTCTGTCATATCTGTGACAGTTTATGAAAGTGTAAATTCAGAAAGCCAAGGAAAGTTTCTTCCGCTCCAGGCACGCTAAGTTAGAGCATGTCTGCCTTCTCAACCTCTCAATGAGCTATACAACAGATCACGGACAAGCACAGGAAAGGTACCATCACGTATGCGCTCACTCCTGGCTCCACCACTGAGGCTTCTCAAAGCGAAGCCTCTAATTGGTGTGTTCCCCAGCACAGACTTAAAGTCTGTGTCAGGGAAAGAAGGGAGGACGCAGGTCTGCAGCTTTAGCAAACCGTTTTTTAATACACCCCCAAAGAAAACATGTGGAAACAAACATCCATATTTTCTTTGGGGGTTATCGATATTGAAAAGTTAAAAAAAAAATATCAACTGTTTTTTCTTTTCTTTCTTAATTGGAAAGTAGATATTTATTTCTCACAGTGCCAAGTTTGCCTAGAATGACCTCTGTAAAATGCCCAAGATATAACCTGTAGCGCCACCTTGTGTACTGTTACAGAATTCTTATTTGTTTGAAAGTCTGTAGGATTTCCACCTACAATATTTCCACTGGGAACAAATAGGACGGTAGCACACAAACCAGCGATGCCTCAAAATGTTTAGTGCAGCATCTGACAACTTTTAGCATGCAGATCAAACTAGCAGGTTTGTTCACTAAATTGTGAATTGTTGGGAATTCAAAGCGAATTCCAAAAATCAGGACAAGAGCCAATTGGAAAAATTCTGCAAGTCAATTCATTTTCAGTTTTTGAACCTCAGTGTAAATAGATTCTTTGTTCACTACTGCACATACAAAAACATTAAAATATTCACCTTGTGAAGTGGGCATCAGAGAGGCACGCAGATGGGGGCTGAGATTTTTAAACTCCTCTTCTTGCAAGAGCTTGCCATCTGGAGTACGGACCTTCATTTCAGCGGGGTTAAATCCTAAATAAAGGGTTACAGTTAGATGCAGTTAAGTTTAAAGTTATGGTTATTCACATTATTCTATAGACAAAACAAACCTATGCAAACACCCAAGTCAAATATCATAGAATTTGCAGTATTACGGATTAAAAATAAATAAAATTAATAATAATCAGAATGCTTATGTTTTCCTAAAAGTCTGCCACATGTAAAATATGCTTTGAAACAAGAAACAAAAATAATCGATATATTGAAACAAAAATAATCTACATATTTTGCAAGTGGTAGAAGTAGGAAACAACACGGTTTATTAACTACTCCATAAACGCTAGTGAACTGAAAACAGAATCACAAATATTAGGGAGTCTCTACACTGTAGAAAAAAGTAATCCAAATTTATTTATTTTTTTTTTATTATTTTTATTGCAGTTGTGGGGAGCTTGGAACTATGGACTAGGGGCATTATAGCATTAGGAATACAGGTTTTTATTCCAAACACTATAGTGTTCCTGTATCAAGACTACTTTGCAGAAATTTTGCAATACATTTTCAATTCCATATGAAACAGTATTTAGAAATCAAAAGATTTTTTTAAGATATTACGATTATACACAAGGGTCAGTTTATGCAAACACAAGTTGATGTGCTTCTAATCTAAGGGGTTTACAAAACAGCATGACCACCACATATCTCCTGATCTATACTAGTAATTTGGCCATATGTATTAAATTTGCTGCTTTTAAAGCGGTATTTTCAGGTAGACAAGTATGGTACACTTTACAAAGAATTCTAAAATACGTTCTCAGAGAGCACTTTATATAAATGATAGCTCTGTAAAGTCTACTCCTACTGTAATTCTCAAGCAGTATTGCTTAATGCTTGATCATGTTTCACATTTTTTTTTGTTCTTTTTGGTCACCAACATGGATCTGATTAAAGTTACGTTAATGTAAGGCTGGCCTGTGGTATTATTACTTGAGGGGGAAAATACTAATTGCCTCAAGCAACACTGCTCAGGATGTGGCAAGCAAGCCCCTGCTTATATCAATACAATACAAGCTGACAGCCAATATTCACAATTCATTAAAAGAAATAACAAAATGAATAACAAGATAATGGCATGTTTCACCTGGGTAAACAGGGGGAGGGGGAGCAGATGTCACTTTGCGGGTCTTTACACTGCTAATAGTCTCTGTAAAATTAGTTGCGCTAGGTATTCGGTCCCCGGCATGCCTTTCTCCAGACAGCTCCCATTGTCGGCGAATTCTCTCCTTTAGCTTATCTAATTTGGGATCAGGTTGCCGCCTCTTTAATGCTTCTAGCCTGTTACTTGATGGGCTGAATGAAAGGGATTGCTGAGCTGCATCAAGTGGCCCTGTCCTTGCATAATCTGTTTGAAAGGTAAACTCAGAAGCACCACTGTGAGGTGTTGGTACTCTCCATTCCAAAGCATCAATGGCTGGTTGGTCATTTAAATATCGTACTGCAGTGTCATCCACAGCCGAGGAACGAGTGCTATCAAAATCTCTTTGCTCTGATCCTCCAGCATTTAGACCAGACGATAACCGCACAGTTGACCTCTCTTTTGCAGTGGATAAAGCACTTGCAGAGTCCCTGAAAAGCAAGGAACATAATACCTAAAATGTTTTGACGACAAAACCTGGATTACTACGACAGTTGCAAATATTATTTGAGGGAGGGGAGGGGAGAGAGAGACTTTTTTGTAGATATAATTTGACAACTGAGAGAAGATAAATATGGAACAGAGGAGAAGAAAGACAGTAAGGTAGAGTTTGTTGGACTTCTTCCCAGGGATTCCAGAGCTGGCAGAAAAAAAACAAACAAAAAAAACAAGCTGAAATGATATTTCCCTCTTACCGGTAAGATTCCAGGGGCTCTCGAAACACCACATGACTGGTTTTCTTCACGTTACTTTCCAGAGTGGTAGCACGCAGGGGACTCCGGGATAATTTCTCTCTACCAGCTTTACTTGGGTTTGAGGATTTGCTAATATAATTATTGCTGGATTCTGAGTATCTCCCATCTATAGATAAAAGAAATGCAAGGCATTAGAAACGCCTATATTTTTCACCCGTTGTGTCATGAAAACATTTTGCATTAATGGACAAGGCAGCCACATAAAGTGCTGTTAAACCCCCCCCCAAAAAACAGTATACCCAAATCATTATACCAATACAGGGTGTCAACATTTGTTAGAAATGTTCTACATGCTTTTTTTATTATTATGACTCTACATAAAATGTAATATTTTAATTACCAGCATTTTAAGCATTACAAGTCAATTAATCCAGAAAACATAGCATGTGCTTTTAGTAACTGTGGCCTCTATATGATGAAATATGTAATTTCATCCCAATGAAGTGGTTTGGGTGCCATGCCCCTGTCTTTTTAGCCCTGCAACTAAATACATTGCGTTAACACACCACTAGTGTTGTTTCCGCAGCTATAAACGTGTTAAACTGTTATAGCTCAAATGACTCTTCTAGAGAGCATTTGATTGGTGCAGCATGGCAATTTGACATGCATGCGCACTAGAAAATAATGCAACGGAGCACCAGGCCTGTGGTTGATACTACAATAGCAGTTCTCTTGTTGACATTTATGCAGAAAATGCTATTCATTTACCAGAGATATATTTATCTCGTAACTGCTGCGAAATGCTTAAGGCCAGAATATAAAGATTGACCACGTTCAGTATGACCAAAATTGAAACTGGAGATTACCTAATTTTGTTTTCAAGAAACTGCCCAATTTCGCAGAAAATCAATATTTACCCTTTCGGCTAACTTTGCGCATTGCACTGCTTGGTGGCTTCTTAGTCTCCATGAAGGGGTCACACACAGCACCTCTTGTGGGGCCCACATCCAGCTTCTCTTCCAGACGTCTCAACTGTTGCAAAATAGTAATAATAATCTGAATTAATTATTTTCCTCAAATGATACTTTTGCCACCAAAACATGTTAATTCTTAAAAATTACAAAATAAAATATGAGCAAGAAAGTGTGCAAAGACTGATGAGAAACACTAAATATAGTGAAATGTGGATAAATAATTTACCAAGGACATACTAAAAGTACAAAATGATTGGCACTTGTGTAGGGAAGGTTAGTAAAGTTATGCAGTAAGGCATGTACCACCCAGAGACTGAAAGGTTTTTATCAAATGTCAAAAAGGGAACATGATTTCCCAAGCTAGAAAAAAAAATCTAAAGCCTAAACTTTTTTTATGTCTTTGAATACTTACAGCAGCATTCGTGTTAGAGATGGTTTTCCATGCTTTGCTGAGCTCTGCAATAAAATACACCAAGGTTTAGCATTTACATGGCATCCGATGCCTATAGCATTTAAATATCTGATAAATACTGTGTGTTTGTGGCAGCACGTCAAAGATTTACTCCCTAAACTGGGAATTTTGACACGAGCATTGCATGTTGTAAGAAAAACTGCAATCTTGTAACCATTCTTCAACTCTGTTATATAGGTTTATTATTGCTATACAAAGCTTAGTCAAAAAAGTCAAAATCTCTGGATAGTCCTTTTCTTTTGTTTTGCACATGGTCATATAATGAATTCAGTAGGACAAACTCTTGACATGGTCAGCGAACAAGTATTTAGACCCTACTTGAACTTAGACCTGCTGATAGGCGTTATCTGACTCAGTTACTTCGCTAATAGACAGGAAGTTAATGCTCAGTAAAGACATTAGTACATTATCACAATATTGTGAGTGCTAGAGGGAGAGGATATGCCTTTTGAACCTGTATCCATGGACCAGACAATGAGCTCTTTATAGCATGCAGTAAGTCACAGGATATTAACTGTCACACATCAGGTAGAATTTAAGAGTTTTCATTGACAACTCTTACCTACCTTGAATAGTTTCTTTACCCTGTGTTGGAAGCTGGCAAATTGTCTGTATCATCCATGCACTCTTCTCAGCCATTCATCTGCAACCAACAGAAAGCAAATTATAAGCACAAATCTAGATGTCCAGTTTCTCCATACTACTCAGTGCGAGCAGCCTCTGCCCCCTCCTCCCCTCCTTGGATAAGCCTTAACTCAAGCTGAACTGTCACTAGATACAGGGAGCTGGAGACTCTCCCCAACAGCTGCAGTAGTGAGGTATCAAATGATGGCTGTAAATGCTGAGGTTTGATGAGGGCGGCCAGCCAACAATTCACAGAGCAGTAAGATGCATTCAGGGTTACAGAAATATATACTAGCCATTAAACTCCACAGTGCAGCATTCAGCAAAGCAACAATTATTAGGAAAGAGAAACTATTAGTAACACAATGATGACAATGCCAGTGAAGCAGAACTGCAATCTACTCAATTGGCTGTGAGTAGTACACAATTTTCAGGTAAACAACCCATCATACTGTAAACTTGCCAGCCAAGAGCACACAGGAAAAAAAAGTTAAGAAACACGGACTTCCACCAATAAAGAAAATAGAATATAAAAAAAATAAAATAATAAAAATAAAAAATAAAAATATATATATATATATACACACACACACACACACACACACACACACACACACATACATACATAAATACGCTTATTGAATAATGATAAAATTATGATGATTAAAGAAATGTTTTACAGCACTTATTCCAGTGAAAGTTAGGGACACTATAGTCATCAGGACAACTAGAGCTTAATGTAGTTCTTCTGGTGTGTGTAGCACAGTGTGCAGCACCGGCATTTAGCATATGCACGCTATGCATGGAGGTACTGATCGTTCCTCAAAGAGATGCACTGATTCATTGAGAAGCTGCTGGTTGGTGCAGCACGGCTTTCTCCCAATGCTTTCCTTTAGGGAAGCATTGGATTGCCTAAAATCAAGATTTAGGATTTCAGCCATGGCGGTTAATGCATGGTGAGACCCACGCGGAGCGGGAGAAAAGGATAGTATAAAAATCTTTTCACCCCACACGGAAGGGAGCCGGGTACCTAAACAACCACACCAATACTATAGTGTTGCTGTAAACAAACACTTCAACTCACTGTAGTCATTATGGAGCAGGATAATCGGGCACAGTTTTACTAGTTAAACCATTTTTGCAACGGCTTAACCCTGAAGTTGGTCCTCTGACACTGTTTCCCCCCGACCTTACTCTCTGCTTAGCAGTATGAGGAAAAAATAAAGTAAAACTGTCAGCTCAAAGCAATTTTTTAATGTAATAATCATTTAATTCATTTAATGTAAGAAAATAGATTTTTGTTTAAAAACCACAAAAAAAATAAAAATGGTTAGGGTTAATTTGTATTTAAAATACAAGAAATAAACTGAATAAAACACTTTGCCTCCTCACTTTGGTCATAACCCTAATGTAATAAAAATAAAACAAAAGAGAAGAGGGAATGGTAAGTTATATTCAGTGTGTCCCAAATAAAAACACATAAGAGGGTGTGATCACTAAGATATGGTTACTGGTAGTCGTACTGGTAAACGTTTCCAAAAGTGAGCCACCTATAGCTCCAACAACCATGTAAGGGCAATCTCTACTGTAAATGTTTAAATTTGGCAGGACTTAAAGTCATCATATGTCCACTTCACAAGAGAGTTACTGAAGAGAATTCACTCATGAAGTGGATATATGAGGACTTTATTAAGCCCTGATGAATCATAAATACATTTGACTATCAGTATTCCCATCTACGTGATCACACCTTATTTTGTGTTTTTAACAAAACAATATTACAAAATCATGGATAGATAATAGTGTGAATGTTTTAAACCCAGAGGGCATTTCTACTACATAATAATTATATCTGTGGTTTTTCAAATACAATAATTTATTCTGATTTAATGACATACCGTACATTGTAATATCAATAAAAAATAAAAATAAAGTCAGATAAATTACCACAACTATGACTATAGGGCAGGCCTTGACAAATTTGCTAGGAATCTAGGAGCCAGCTAAGAGAAAAAAAAAAGAAAAAAAAAAAGTTAGGAGCTACATTTTTCAACTTAAAAAAAAATACAATTCTTACAGTGACACTATAGTCACCAGAACCACTACAGCTTAATTTAGTTGTTCTGGTGTCTATAGCATGTCCCTGCACGTTTTTCAATGAGAAAAAGCAGTGTTTATATTGTTGTCTAGTAACACTTCCAGTGACAGTCACTCAGATGGCCTCTAGAGGTGTGTCCTGGGTCAGTGCTGCACAGTGTACAGCACCTACATTCAGCATCTCCACACTCTGCATAGAAGCGCTGAACATTCCCCATAGAGATGCACTGTTTAAATGAATCCCTATCAGGAGATGCTGATGGGCGCAGTGTGGCATTTTGACACATATGAGCAATAGCCGATTAATGCGTTCCTATGGGAAAGCATTGAATTGGCTGAGATCATCAAAACGGATCTCAGTCGTGGAGGCGGGGCCAGCAGCGGAGAGACTGGAGCTGCGGGGGATAGAAATGTGAGTAAAAACACCTTTCCTATGTGAATCGAGGGGCATTTAGGAGGGCGGTCACCTAAAACACACACACTCACTAATTTGACACTCATTGACAAACAAACAGTGACAGACACACTGACACAGCAATAATCGCACACATTTTCTAACATACATACACAGACAATTTTTTTTATTTTAATGTGTATACCCAGCCTCCCTACCTTTAGGAGAGATGGAGAGGATCGGCTTTCACTGGGGTCCAGTGGTGCCGCTTTCATCTCCCTGCACTACTCCCTAAAGCACTGTTAAGTGATGCCGGGACCGGATTGACATCATATTCGGGCTCCCGGAATCACTGCGCATGCGAGAGAGCACAGTAGGGAGATTACATCTTCCTCAACGCCTGCCTCAGCCCTTCACAAGCAGCCAGCATGACGACCTGGCAAATTTATCCAGTCCGGCGATAGGATATATGACATATTGGACAGTAGCTTTTTTTCTTGCTTTACATAAGAGAACGCTTTAAAACTAAAAAAAGAAAATGAAAAAGTAAAGACTGCTCAAACATCCCGCTCCACTAATTCTATAGCAATGCGTATTTTGTGTGGTCCCTACCAAGCCACAAAAGTATATCTGTGGGTTATTTTGGTAAGTAAAATTTCTATTGAAAACAATGTTCAACTATTTAGCAATACATTGTAGTATAGTAAACCAGGTACAACATTTTCACATACCCAGTAGCCACTGGCAAGTAAACCTTCAGCCCAAGCGAGTGGCAGTTACCCCTCCTGAGTGCACCAGGAACTCCCCAGGCTTGCAGTGACAAGTAACTCTGAGTTCAATCTACTAGGGTATGACATACAATTTCAAACCATACATTGGACAATAATGCAACATTGTAAAAGGAAAGGGACACTCCAGTCCCCTAAAGTACTACAGCTTGTCTGCATAACACATCTCCCTTATTTTATAAAAGTGCCAGCTTCACACTTGTTCAAATCAGAAGTGCTTTTCTATGCGACGCATTGCTGGTGCATGGATGCCTGAAAGCTTCTCTTTGAGTCACACAAGTCATTAGTAATGTCAACTGCGCACAAGGTGGATCAGAGTTGCAGTGAGGAGAGCTGACACAGTACTAAAGAGAGTTTAATAGATCAAAATGTCAAATGTTTTGATTTCCCATGGAACCCATGTGTCAAAATGGGATGGACTGCAATCTAAACAGTTTAAAGGGACACTATATGAACTCAGACCACTTCAGCTCATTGAAGTGGTCTGGGTGCACTGTCCCTGTGCCACTTAGTCCTGCACTGTATTACACTGTTTACATTGCAGAACTAAGACAACCTTTAGTATCCATCTACCAGATAGCCACTAGAGGTGCTTTCAAGAGTTTACCAGACCCCTAGGTCGCCTAATTGATGCTGGACGTCCTCACGCTCTGCATAAGGACATCCAGCATCAGTGAAATCCCCATAGGAAAGCATTGAGTCATGCCGCACATGCGCATTAGGCCTTCTCGTCCGATGATGTTGGAGGAGGTGGAGCACCGATGGACACTGGCGCTCGAATCAGATGAGTGAATGAAGGATTTTTAACCATTTATGTTCCAAGGGGACAAATGGCACTACAGAGTTAGAAATAAAGATTTCACTCCAGTGAAAGGAAAAAAACAAGTAAAAATATATATCGTATATACTCGTGTATAAGCCGACTTTTTCAGCACATTTTTTATGCTGAAAATGCTCCCCCCTCCCCTTGGCTTATACTCGAGTGAGGGCCCCACTTACCTGTTCTCCGATGCAATGCAGGTGTTCTCCGGTCTCTGCACCATAAGGGATCAAACAAAAATAAACCCTGCATGAAATCCTATGGCTTTCAGAATTTCATAATTAGTAGTTGCATCTCGAGATATAATAGTCTGTATTGTAGAGACAATGTTGAGTATAGTAGGTAGTGGGGAGCTCGAAACAAACACCAGAGCTGAGCCCCGACACGCATTTCGCAGGTCAAACAGCTCTTCAAGCCTGTTTATATCTAATTTCCTCTGTCGTACACTTCACTCTCCTTCCTCGACTTCTCTACTCTTCTCCTCCTTCTATAATGGGACTCTCAATATACACCATCTACTTTCTTAAATACTTCACAGTGAAATACGCTTACCAGAGTGAAAAATGAAAAGAAAATCCCTCATAAGACGGGTCTCAAATTACAATCACAGAGACATATGAATTCATGGCCCTAATGCTGGTCGAATAACGTATTTTCCTTGTTGGCCTAACAAGACCTAAAATGCTAGTGGACTTGATATTACCAACACACAGACAAGAACAATTGTACGACTCTGAAGAATAAACCTAACTCTCAATAGCTACAACCAAATCTATAGCAAATATGCTGTATTAGTTGTGCCCACAAATGTTAACCTAATGATGCCTCAATTAATGTAATTTTATTGGTATCTATTTTTATTTATTAAATTTACCAGTAGCTGCTGCATTTCCCACCCTAAGCTTATACTCGAGTCAATAAGTTTTCACAGTTTTTTTTGTGGTAAAATTAGGTGCCTCGGCTTATATTCGGGTCGGCTTATGCGCGAGTATATACGGCATATTAATTACACACACACACACACAAAAAATATTGTATCCATATTAAATATAATAAATTGAAAACAGAAGTCAAATTGCCATTCATATTACCATTAAAACCAAAGGAAGAGTAATGTTTTGATATCTTTATTCTGGACATAGTCACCAGAAAAATAATTTATTGAATTTAACCCCTTAAGGACGCATGACATGTGTGACATGTCATGATTCCCTTTTATTCCAGAAGTTTGGTCCTTAAGGGGTTTCGAAAGGAAAAAAAAATTGGATGAAATAGAATGTTCATGTTTTCAACGCATGAAAAAAACAAGAGGAAGGGTAAAGGCAGCCGGTTGGTGCCGAAACGTTGGGGGTTTGGTGACTCGTGTATCTGTCTTAAGGTTGGTTAAAAAATAGTGGTTATAGTGTGCATTCTATATTACATAGACATTTGAGGGAGTGTTTGTATTGTTTGCACTTAGCTATTTGATATTCTTTGTCTCTCCATGTGTTTTTGGTTTGTGTATAGTTGTTTGCAGGTTACCACAGGCAAGGGTTCCCAAGCTGTTTAACCCCTTAAGGACCAAACCTCTGGAATAAAAGGGAATCATGACATGTCCCGTGTCCTTAAGGGGTTAAAAACTACACCTTCCATTAAGCTTTCGTGACCATAAGGCTTGCAAAGCATCAAAGGAATTGCAGTTGTACTAAAATTTGAAATGCATATTTGATATTCAGTTTAGCCTAATGTTTCGAAAAAACTAAATCAATTAAAAAAAAAAAAAATATCAGAAGATGCCTACTCTTGAATTATTGCCCTGGTGAATGGAGGAATGGGTTTTATTTTTTTTAAGGCTGTTGTATTTCCCTATTTTCTGGAGTTACTTGCAAAGTACATGCATTTGAAAGAATCAACATAAAGGTGCAGAGCAATGATGCATTCTCCAGTATGTGTTTTAACCAGACACATAGATTACAGCATGCAGAGAAACATTGTCTTTGTTTGAATTATAATATTACAGGTGGAGATACAAGTTACTAAACCACATTACATTCGTTAACTGCTACAAAGTAACAACTCTTATACTACAGGCTGTTCAGGGGCTATGATGGGCAGTGACAGTCTCAGCCTTGATTCAGCCTCACAGAACTACACATCTACCTACAGTATGTGAATGCAGTAACAGCAAATCAAAGGCAAGAGATCCAGTTGCTGAGGACTTACAATTCCTTTAATGCTCAACCAGCACACAGGCACATTACTTTTCTTGCATACTGAATGGCAGGTATTGCACAGCTTGGGATGCACCTGCTGTTTAGACTAATCAGATAGCCTATAGATCTGGTTTTATGTACACCCTACCAACCCCCTCAGAAAACTGGGGAAAACATACCAGCACAATAAGCCAAGGCACATAACACTACCAATGTCTGGAACAATAAATAGATCCTCATAAGAAATGCTTAAAATATAGCTTCTTAAAACTCTACATGAGTGACTGTTAACCTCTGTCAGATATTCTGCAGTAGTAAATGAAGGAATGGTGTAATTTGTTACCAGACCACTACATTATATCTATTCAACTATTGCCTATATATATATATATATATATATATATACACACACACACACACACACACACACACACACACTTTACAGAAAATGAGGCTATGAAAAATCCAAAGTGTATTGGCAGCTAAGCAATATCTAGTTACAGTGAAAATGTATACAAGACTACTGTTTGCCACTGTGTTCATACTAACACAGAAGACAGCAGCAGACATTTAACAGATAATCACTAAGAGACACTGAACTATGAAATCATTGGCACTGTTTTCTGTTATACCCTGAACACAGAGGAAGATATTTAACAGCCCACTGTTTGACATCCTACATTGCACATATTAAATATTCAGGGTATAACAACCATAAAGAAATCAGCCTTATAAAAAAGTATACAACATAACTTTTATTCATACACCTATAAAAAGGTCTAGTTATACACCGCTACACCTTTATATAGATATAGGAATAAAAAGTAATTTTTATACGTTATAGGGGTGTTTTTTTTCTGGTTGTCCTTTCTATTTTTCTATTCCATAATGTTATATTAGGGGTTACACCCCCACCCCACCCCCTCCAGGAGTTTTTCCAGACTGACACAATCTCCCTTTTAACAAATTCATGGTATAACAGAACACAGTCTGTCTGGCATTTACTAGACCAGGATAATATATTTACCAAAATAAACAAACCTAATAATAATAATAATAATAATAATAACCCACCAATCTGAGGACTACAGATATTGTTGACACAGTTCCCCATCAGCCCCATATTACTGCAGTTTAATGTAGTGACCCCATTCCCCAATGTTCTCCCTGTCAAAGCCATTTAGAGATACAGCCCATAGGACTCCATGTCTGGGCTGATACTGTGACCCAGCCCAATGCAGCCGGCAGACATTGTGTCTATTCCTATATACAGTAATTACAATGTGAGACCATAAACAGCCCAATACTCACCATGTACTCCTGCCAGGACCACCTTCAACCCTCTGCTTCGTTTCTGATCCTTAGCTACTTCCGCTTCCGGTAGCTGCTTGCTGTTTCCCATTGGTTGCCTGGCAGAGGAAGTTGTTACCGGACTGTAACAGACATTCTAACAGCGGCAACAGCCGGCGGGAGGCTTCCCCCAGTACAGGCGAAACATCGCGAGAGCCGCTTTGACCTTTGCAAGATGGCGCCGTCAGTGTCAGGACGCCGGCGCCATGTTTGATGGGGCATTGTTGTGATAACTGAAGTTTGCTGATTGTAATAGGGCTAGTCACTAGAAAGGAGTTTGTTCACTAAAAGCTACAGTGAAGGGCATTGATAACTAAAGAGTAAAAATGAGTCAAAGACAGTTAGGCTGTAGCTATAGCTGAGTTAGAGAGGGTTTCCCCCACCCACCCACAGCAGTAGTGTTTGAATGTAGTGGATAGGCCAGAATTACTAATTTACTAATAAACACTAATAGGAAGGCATTGGGAGGACATTGTGCATGCATGGCAAAATGCCTGGCTGCGCCAATCAGCATCTCATAAACATGCATTGAATCAATGCATCTCCATGGCAACGTTCAGTTCCTCATTGCAGAGTGCACAAAGCCAAATTAATTAAATTAATCCCCTTTAGATGATATTCTGGCAGGCTCAGAGAGTGACACTGTCTCTTTTACCACCAACTCCTTTGTGGGTCTCTTTCCTCCCTTTCTCAGCCCCTTTGTGTGTCTTTCTCCGGGAGACCCTTTTTGTGTATGTCTCTCCCCCACAGCCATCGTCTCTTACCCTCTCCTGCTGTGTGTGTCTATTTGTCCCCCCCAACCCTCTGTCTTTTTTAAACCCCAGCACCTGTGTTTGCCTCTTTGTCGTCGTCCCCCACCTTCTGTGTGTCTCTTTGTCCCCCCCAAGCCTTCTGTGTCTCTTTGTTCCCCACAGTCCCTCTCTGTGTTTCTTTGTCCCCCAATCCTTTTGTGTGTCTCTTTTCCCCTTCATCAGCCTTTCTGTGTGTTTCTGTGTTCCCCAACAAAATCTTCACCTAGGGGAATAAATAGATGGGATGTAAAAGGGGTACCCAAAAGGAAACAGAAAGTGCAAGGAAAAACTAGTCTGGTGTGTTCTGAGGCACATCAAACTATGAGAGGTCCCTCTAGCTCAAATTAAAAATAAATAACGTTTATTGCTTATGCCCATAAAAAAGATAAAATAGAGGGAACCCCACATAAATATACAAGAATAAAAGGGCTAGAAATAAGAACCTGTACCACCCAGAGGATAAACAACTTGGGAAAAATATGTGACAATATACCTGCAGGTTTAGGGATATAAGCAAGGTACAGTTGCAAGAAAAAGTATGTGAACCCTTTGGAATGATATGGATTTCTGCACAAATTGGTCATAAAATGTGATCTGATCATCATCTAAGTCACAACAATAGACAACCACAGTCTGCTTAAACTAATAACACACAAAGAATGAAATGTTGCCATGTTTTTATTGAACACACCATGTAAACATTCACAGTGCAGGTGGAAAAAGTATGTGAACCCTTGGATTTAATAACTGGTTGAACCTCCTTTGGCAGCAATAACTTCAACCAAACGTTTCCTGTAGTTGCAGATCAGACGTGCACAACGGTCAGGAGTAATTCTTGACCATTCCTCTTTACAGAACTGTTTCAGTTCAGCAATATTCTTGGAATGTCTGGTGTGAATCGCTTTCTTGAGGTCATGCCAGGTGATGATCAGATCACATTTTATGACCAATTTGTGCAGAAACCAATATCATTCCAAAGGGTTCACATACTTTTTCTTGCAACTGTATATATGAAATTTCAGAGGAGGAGCATTTCACCAGGGCCCTGTGGTAATCTACCATCAAGGTCTAAAAGAGTTAATAAAAATGTCTCAAGTAGGTTCTTAATCAGAATAAATTAAACTGAATTTGGGAGACAACTCTTCTAGATATTACTTGATACATTTTACTAACTCTTTAACACTGTTCTAGCAACCTACTTTTCTACCCTACCCTTACCTTTTGTGTTCGTTTACCCCACTCCCTGTACTATGGAAGCTCATTGAGCAGGGCCCTCAACCCTTCTTTTCCTGTTTGCCCTACTCATCTGTTACAGTTCAGGCGTTTGTTCCTCTAACTGTTGTACAGCGATGCAGAATTTGTTGACACTTTAAAAAAATAAAAAATAATCAAATACGTGATCAGCTGCTGTATGACCCCAGGTAAGATGTCAAGCTATTATCAAACGGTTTGCTTACACGTGGGATTAGAATTGTCAGATCCATCATGTGTTCCTGGACACACGATTTGTTCACTTTAATGTTAAGATATGAAAAGTGCTGTCCTGCAGTATGCAGAATTAAAAAGTGGTGGAAGAAAATCGAGGCAATATTCACTGCAGGAATCCTGCAGTATACAAATTCTACATGTACTTTTCATTTTTCAGGCAGATAAATGTATTAGTGTATTTATGTTGTTAGTCTATTGTAATACCAATAGTGTAAAAAAGCTTTTTTTTTTTTTTTTTTTGCTAAAAGTAAAAAAAAAGAGGTGAAGGTTACACAAACACATATGTAAGGGGAATACAGAGGCTGCAAAATGTACCCACAAACCATCATTAGCCATTTTGTGGAAAATGGATCATATTTGCACTCAAGCTCATAGTGTCCAAGAAACCTGAACCCCCAGAGATGAGTACATACACATATGCACTTGCAGTTACATATACACCGAACACACACAGTTACATTCCACAAAGATACAATATACAGTGCAACCTCGGAACTCGAACGTTCCTGTTCCCAAACAATTCGGAAGTCGAACTAAAATTTTGAGAAAAAAAAGTCTCGGTACACAAATGATCCTCGGAACACATCACGCGGCATTCACCTCTATGGTAATCTCGTTGGTAAACAATTAACCTTTTTAATGTCATATTGCTTAGCCCAACATTGAGTCTGATCTATGGTGCTGGCAGGGCTGAGGGTCTGATCCTGGGTGCATAAAAAATAGTAGAATAGTGAGAGCACACTGTACATGCAATAAATTATATTACCAATACTTCATAAGGTAAATGGCTGAAACATAAAAAGGGAGAGAAAAAACATAGGGTAATATTGTTTGCACTGTGTATAATAACCATATATAGTTGGTTGCACTCACGTGATTCTGAGTCACTTTAAAAGCTGACTCAGACTAAGGGCTTAAATCGGAGAAGAAATCCTTAATGCTGGACACCTTGTGTTGAAGTATAAGTTGAGATAAAGTTGTCTCTGGCAATCTCATGCAGAAATTGAGCTATGATTTGCTCTAGAATGAGATAACGTCATCCACAGGTAAAAGAATATATCTTTAGGAAAAAAAATGTATACATATAATTTATTGCATGTACAGTGTGCTCTCACTATTCTACTATTTTTTATGCACCTTGATTTTGTGTGGTTGAGTGATTCACACTTAAGTGATAGTAGCACCGCTTATTACTGTTTTCCCATACCTTTTATACTATATTCTGATCCTGGGTTCTGGCATCTCTGGTTTCAGGTGCTGGCAGGGCTGGAAGCTCTGATCAAGGGTGCTGGCAGGGCTGGAAGCTCTGATTTCAGGTGCTGGGGCCTATGATTTCGAGTTTTGGCAGGGCTGGGGGTCTGATCCCGGGTGATGGCAGGGCGGGAGTCTGTGGGTTACTGGGTGCAGAGTAGTGCATTTTTAAAAAAGAAACCATTTTAAAAGGGAAACTTAAAATTAGCTCGCCAAAGGCACAGCTAGAATTCAGGGCTGTTCTGTTACATAAAGCATAGTGCATTTTCTAAACATATCTATTAATGCTGTAATTTTGGGGGTCTGGAACAGATTAATCAAACTTCCATTAATTCCTATGGTAAATGTGGATTCAGTTCTCAAACAGCTTTCTGGAACGGATTAAGTTCGAGTTCCAAGGTTCCACTGTATGTGCAGACACTCTACATAAATAATACACTCATCCCGTCACTTGGATGTTATAACATCTATAGGTACTGGAGCCTGTAACTATGCTTCATTTGCCTTATGAAGTCTGAATGGAGTTTCCAAAATACAGGGCACCTTTAGTTTTCAATGCCACTTGCTTAACATCTATTTTGATATTTAAAAAAACTATAGATTTTGAAAATGAAAGGTTGGATTATATTATATTAGAGAAACAACTCTGGTAGCTGTATAGGAGTTTGTCCATGACATCCAACTTAACAGACTATATCCCTCAGTCTTAGAAAAGTGGAAAACATATAATACAGACCTATATAAAACAAAATATAACATAAGCAATCACGGGTTACATGAGTGAGGGTGTTTCGCAAATATTCCCTCAAGGATTATCAGCCAGGGTAAATGTACAGTTCCTTTAGTAACTAAGAGGCAAAGGCCATAAGATTATATAGTAGTGGTTTAAATTATTACTATGTGTGTGAGCGAGTGGAAGAGTTAGGTTGCTGCTAATGTCCACGAATATGATCCTCTCTTTACTAGCAGTGACATATATTGTGTGTCTATGTTGTATGATAGAGGTCAATTCTTTAAGCAGTCTGATGTCAACCACTCTCGCGAATCAGACTGCCGTGGTGGGCGCATGTGTTTCCCCCCCACATTATTAGTATAAGATTTTGCTTTTGAATTTTAATTATCCAAGTTACAGATCTCTCTTTTAAGATATGGAGGTGGAGAAGCCCCCAGATTTAGCAGATTCCGGCGTGCATTTTCAAAAGACCATTAAAAGGACTCTCCAGTGTCAGGAAAACCCCTCTCCCTGCCAGCCCCCATCCCAGGTTGCTTAAGGGGCACATCGGTGCTGGTTCAGGGTCCGCCCACGCTCCTCCCCCGCCGACGTCATCCGTCGAGGGAGACCTATTGCGCATGCGCAGCCAGCGACGGGGGAGACCTAATACGTATGCGCGGCAATGCCGCGCACCCGCATTAGACCTTCCCATACAAAAGCATTGAAAATGCTTTCAATGCTTTCCTATGGGGATTGCAGCGACCTTGGAGGTCCTCACATAGCGTGAGGACGTCCAGCGACGCTATAGCACAGAAAATCTGTGCTATAAACCCGGAAGTGCCCTCTAGTGGCTGTCTAGTAGACAGCCACTAGAGGAGGAGTTAACCCTGCAAGGTAAATATTGCAGTTTATGAAAACGGCAATATTTACACTTATTATTATTGCCATTTATATAGTTGCAGGGTTAAGGGTAGTGGGAGTTGGCACCCAGACCACTCCAATGGGCAGAAGTGGTCTGGGTGCCTGGAGTGTCCCTTTAAGTCAGATTTGGCCAACTAAAATAAATGAATAGTACAAAAAATAAGAAAGCAACTTTTATTAGCAACGTTTCATTAGCCAAACTAAAATGAAATCCTAACATAATAAATGTATACCATGGTAACATATTTTAGCTGCATACATTACAAAAACAAAGTAAAAAATATATCAATCTGTCACACAATATTTACACCTTAATTAAGACAAAATTACAGAGGAACAAAAAGCAGTTAATTATCACAATTATTACAGAATATTATGTACTTATAAAAAAAATGTATTTCAAGGAAGTAAAATAAATTCATACTTTTTTTTACATTAATGTGTAAGAACACAGAAATGATACTAGATTTTAAGCCCAATATACTATACTATGATAATTTGATTGGCTCAGTAGCTCAACATTTTTTTAAATGAACCAAAATTACAAACTCGAGATTAGTTTATCAACCTAATCTTTCTTTGTAAAATTAGCCCAGTGACTCATTCTGCATTTGTAATCTAATTTATAAATTATGCAAAACACTTTCATTAGATTGTTTCATGTGTCTAAAAGGAGTTACCAATGTACTTGAATGCTACTACAGTAACCAAGTCATTGTAAGCTTGGGGGAAAGATGAACAGGATATGCCTTTAGGGACTCATTGAATCAGCATGGGGAACTATCTTTGAGCCCAAAGCCAGGGCTTGAGGACCACTGCCTTTGTACTTGCAGCATAGAGGAAGATTCTATGTGTAATGTAATATTCAGTGTATTGCAAATATTCTGCAGTAATGCCTATGCTAAAATGCAGAGTAAATCACAATGTGGATTTTTTTTCAATCACTATACTTTCTATTAGTAGGGCTTAAACGAAAGCTTTTGTTAATGAGCGTTTTGGTGGAGCTCCCAGTACCTTTATCAGGACTTACGATAAATAAGTACATCAACTTATCATATAAGATTTCCACCATGTTCTCTTTAGACAGCGGGATTAAACAGCTATAAAAAAAAAAACAAGCAATATAACAAAGGAGTGTACCTGTACAGAATTTATATATTCTTTATAGCAAGTTCATAACTGATCATTTGCACATTCCACGTGCTGGAGAACATTCGAATAGAGACATGACACAATTAACATCACTTATTTACAATTTCAGAATGTTATTTCAGTAATATGATGATCACATCTGCAAAGGGTAAATATTAATCTTTCTATATGCTTCTCAACCATGTTGAACCTCAAAATGAAGCCGAAGTTAAAATAAGCTCAGAAGGAAGATGTATCCACTATTTTCCAGCATTTCTATGATACTATAATAATTTGTTGGCTCTACAAATAACTATGGAATTTACAGACTTAAATGACAAGACTAAAAAAAAAATATCAGACCAAACACACACAATAGAAGATGTAGCTTTTTCGGGCAACATGTTTTGTTTGGGAACCTATGCGTATTTTAAAGGGTTACTCCAAGAACGATGACCACTCCAGTGATTTGAAGTGGTGATGGTGCCTGGAGTCTGTGTGTGCGCAATGTTGGCTCTATGAAATGCTGCACATATGGAATTTAACCCTTCTGCTGCTGGAGGTACAACTGGCTTCAGTCAGTCCTGTGCATGTTTGGTGTCTGTCATCAGCATGCTGGCAAGAGACATCCGATGGCAGTATGTCCCCCCTATTCTGTGCCACCCATGTCCTCCCTGTAGCTTGTCCTCTCGGAAAGTTATATTAGCATAGGAGGATCAGATGGAAGGGAGAACTTGGCCTTGGCGCTAAAAGGTAGGTAAGTTTTAGCCAATTTTTTTTTTTTTTTGGGGGGGGGGAAGAAGGATAGGAAGGGTTATTCTGACTAAAAACAGTGTTTTTTAATTCACTGTTTTTGATTAGAGTAACCCATTAAGGTAGGAGTAGTAGTTGCAGTAATACAGTAGATTTTTTTTTTTACGTGAGTTCATTGCATACATGGTTTATCTTACTGGCAGGCAACCATTGGTTTGAGCCTTCAGGGCATTTAACTCACATTAAGCCCAGCAAGACTTTAGTAGATAGTTGGGTTATCCGGGAGATTGTCTACCGCGGCTGAAGTGTCAGAGGATACAGATCAATATATATCTCCATATTTGAAGTCACTTAAAAAATGTTTTATTTATTTTGTTTTTGAAATGTACAATATTTTAAAAATAGTGGGTGGTAATGGAAAGACAGTGGAGACTCATCGCTATATCATTTGGATCATTTCTTTATGTTGAGCAGTGTTTTAACAATTTTGATAAAGAGACATAATATATATGGCATTAGCTTGGCAATCCGCTTTTCTATTGTAAATATAACTGGACATTTTTTTTTTTATTGTAATAGATTCTAAAATCAAAAATTCAGCCAAACAGCTGTGCTAGTTTCTTTCTAAATTTATATTGATCTCGACTGACCTGAAGAACACAGCATGCTACCAGAAACAGTTAAATATGAGCCAGATTAATTTGGGTGCCTACTAAAACATCATGCTTCGGACCAAGCCATTTTTGTAGGTGAATACCTAGAGAAAAATCCTCAAAGCAGTCTGTTTTCAGTGAAAGAAAAACTAGCCAAAGTTTTATCATATTCTGTATACTAGGCATATATGACTATTCCCGTTACTCATTGTATGCACAGTCACTGTTAAGCTAATCCAGGCTTAATCATGAAAAATTAAACTTGTATTGCCATCAATGAGTGCATGCAACAAGATAACAATAGATGGTGACACAAGAGGTCGATGATCTGCTCATAGAGAACCTGGTCTATATGCATGTTACCTATAGCACATCAGTAAAATAAATGACAACAGTCACTGTCAAATAATGTAAACAAAACATTAAAAGTATGTTATTTTGTAGGCCAAATGTTTAGAATTAAGCAACAGCGTCCTTTTAACAAATCTGACATCCAGGAAGACAAGCAATCTTCATAATTTGTAACAAGTGGAACATTTTATCTATTTATTACTATCCTTTGACTTTGCTTTTACTTTGTTCACAAACATAAATATAGAGTTACTTGTTTTTGTGATTATTTACACCTGCAAACCTCACATATCAGCTATGTAAAAATCTCGGCAACAATTTAAATGATCGTTCGGTCATGTAGGACATCAGGCTGGAAGCAGTTTTTGAAGTTCTCCAAATGGTTTCCTCAAACACAGCTTAACTGTTTGTGCTGGGGAAGATTATCCCACCAAATATCTTCATGTTTGCTAGCATACTGCCAAATTTTCTTTATTCTCTGCTTTCTGTTTCCCCACAATCTCCCATGTTTTCACTTTCTGGATACACCGGTAAAACAGCATGAGCAATGCGGCTCCATACTCCACTTAATTTATCTATGTCCATTTTATCATGCGAATTAACAGTTTCTGGGCCAATAAAAGTATCTTTTAAGAAATCTCTGACTTTCTCCTCCAGTGTGTTAAGTTTTATTTTTGGATCCAATGTGTCATCTGGTAGTAGTACTGTTAGCACCAGTGCAACATCTTTGAAAGCAGAATTTTCGTGATCACAATATTTATAAAGAATAAGAAGTGAATCTGGTGGCAATGTTTCTATTTGGTGTAGCAATGCTGCCTTGGAAGTGTTCCCGAAGCCCTCACTTAAAGTACGGTCTATTGACAGCTTAGCTTCCTCGCTATTATTGAACTTTGTAAGAACCCCGTTGATCACAGTATAGTTGCCTTTTCGCGATTTTGAATACGCCTTCGCAAATTGTTTGCCGACACAAAAAAGGGTTTTCTCTGCATCTTGAGCTGCTGTTAATAAAAGGATGGCAGGTTCATCTAGATGTGATTTATTGAGATGTAGCTCAAACATACGCTGGCTTCTTTTCCATAGATTCTCAGACTGGCCAGGATAAAGAGACCTCAGCTGTCCAATCCATTCTTGAAAAGCTTTCACAGTGATCATTTTCTCATTAACTCTATGATTGTATTTCAGTTGCAGAACAAAAGTTACACAAAAGGCAACACTTACACTTAGAAACATCAGTATTGCAAACTTTAGACAGGTACCCTGTGATGATCCTGAAAAAATAAAAACAAAAAAAAAATCGTTAACAGTTAAACCTACAAACCAGACACTTGTTAGTTTAATAATTTTAGAGCTACACCATAAGAAACACTGTCTAATATAACTCACAAAAGTTTCCCATTGTTTTTGATGGCGGCAGAGCAAACCTTTTCCCAGTATGTGTTTGTGAGATAAGTGGCTTAGAACTCAACAGCACTTCCATACATTGCATAACATGAAGATAACTGCAGCTTAACCCGACAGCAACTGCAATCAACTTACTGATATTTCCATTCATAGTTTTGTGATGTAAATACAAAGAGGAATATCTAGGATAATAAATGACATGCTTACATAACAGAAAAAAAAAAAAGTCAGAAACTAACAAACGTACCACTGTCTTTGGTTACAGTAAGTGGAATGATGGGTGGAGAAGTCTTTGTAGCTGCATATGAACTCGATTTTGTGGGCCTAGAATGAAACTTTTTTGGTTGTTGCTCTGACTCTTCTTCTGAAACAAACACATGTTTATTAATTTACATATAGTACAAGTGATCCATGACAATATAAACTGTATGGTTACTAATGCAATGAGCCTAAATAACACAATGGGGAAACGAGAGGCAATAGCATACACTAAGCAATATGACATAATAGGCATAACAGAAACATGGTGGGATGAGACACATGACCGGGCATTTAACTTAAGGAAGGATAGAAAAAAAAACAGGAAAGGTGGTGGGTTATGTTTGTATTTCAACCATGAGTTAAAGCCAAATATTAAACAAGTAGAATGTGATGAGGGACATGTGGAGACGTTAGAGGTAGATATCTGCTTGGGGTAAAAGAAGGTAAATCAATTATTGGTTGGGATATGTTATAAACCAACTAATGTAGTATGTTAATATTGATGAGGAAGAACAGATGTTAGAGCAAACTGGGAAAGCTAAACATTTGGAGGTCACACTTTAATTATTGGAGATTTTAATTACCCAGACATAAAGTGGGATAGAGGTTATACGTTTTTTTAACAAATGAATATGTGCCAAAGGAAAAAATGCCTAAGCCCCTAGACGTCAGTTGGATACCATGATACTCTTTTGTTTGCAAAGGTTATGAATATGCACATAGTTTCTCATGCATGGCTAGGTCATGTGAAAATGAGTTGGGTGGATTACTGAGTAGGTGAGAGGCTGAAGAAACTCCCCTAGCTCAGGGGTGTGCCAGACTAAGCAAACTGACAAACTTCATAATAAGTTTATAAACTTTATAACAACATTTTGTTGCTTTATTTTAGTTTGTTTGCAAGCTAGTTTGCTTACTATTCCACGAACATAGAAGTCCATTTGTATTAAATTAGCATTTCTGACCACTTAATAAAAGCTTAAAGGGTTACTTCTAGCTCTGTGACCACTTCACTGTTGTGAAGTGGTTATGGTACCTGGAGTCTGTACGTTTTGCTATGAAACGCTGCACACATGAAGATTAACCCTTCCGTTGCAGAAGATGTAACTCCACCTCCTGCCAAATCATTGAATAGTCACTAGCCAGCCTGGAAAAAGAGTTCTGGATTGCTAATAAGAATCCTACGCACATTTGTTTTCTGAAGTAAGCACGCGTACATCATACTGGTTGCAGACAGCCAATGGTGTCACACCCTCCAATCCACAGTGCCGCCCATGTCCTCACCTCAGTCATCACTTCCTGATCTCCTACCCCTCTGGCATTGGGGAGTGATGTCAGCCATGGATGATTGAGTTGCAGGGTGAACTTGGTCCTGGCACTGGACCGAAGTGAGTGTTATATATATATATATATATATATATTTATTTTTATTTATTTTTTTTGGAAGGGGGTGCAGACCGGCACAACAAGGGTTGCTCTAACCAAAACTAGTGTTTTATGAAAAGACTGGTGTTTGGCTGGAGTAAACGTTTAAAAATCAAGACACATGGATTTCACCTAGTGGAAACAGGTTCTGTAGCCAATTTATTTCTGACTAAAGAAATATTGTAGTTTTGAAAACATACAAGGTTTGCGAAATGATCAAAGATATGCCATCAATTTTTTCCTTCCTCCTCCCCCCCAAAAAAACCCGTCTTTTGCAGCTGAAAATTTACTATATTATCTGACCAAAAGCATATAGAAAATCATAATTATAGATAACATACCATCTGAAAATGTTAGGTTTCCCTGTGAGTAATTTCCAGTAGCTTTAGAGTCTGAAAAACAAAGCCTCCAGTTAGCTTAAAATGAGCAGGAAAATAAATAAATAAAGCAAACAGAAGAGAAGAGAAATCTAGGTATAGAAACCGAATACATAAAATAGTACAGCTAAAAGATTAGACATGAAAACATAATAATAAAACTGAAAATATAATAAAACTGCAGCTGCCACAAGTTGTCCACTAGATACCCATAGAAGGTCTCCATTACAATGTTATTGGAAGTTCTACCAACAAGTCGCTACACTTTAAAATTACTTTTGCCAACGTTGATGAGAGAGAGCTCTTGACAAAATTTCCAGGTTGGTAGACTATCAACTTCCCCCACAGAGGACAGTATAAGACGATAAACACTAGTTACCGACTTGTTCCCTTGCTAGTTCCAAAATTTTACCTGCTGCAGCTATCTCACCAAAATGAAAACCTACCTCATCTTGGTGTTAAGGGACAAGTGGAGTGAGATGTTGTTGTTGTTATAATTATTAATATAATGTATATCATGCCAACATATTACATAATGCTTTACAATTATAGAATGGCGATATTTGAAAACGAGTAAATGATAGAAAATAATATTGGCAGTGATGTTGATGGCCCTGCTCAAAGAGCTTACAATCTAGCATGCAGTCACAGTCACTAAAGGTAGGGGTGAACCTTGGAAATGAGTCAGTATTTTGAGACCACAAATATCTACTTGCTGCTACTAATAATAACAGCTTACATGTGGTATTTACTGACAGCATTGGAAATGAGACCTAAAAATATTAAAATTCCAAATTTGGGGGCGGGGCCTGAGCAATATGACAGCTAGACGCATTTCACTTGAGCTCCAAGCTTGAACTTCCCCTTGAGCTGTCTAATTGACTGATATCACCCCCAAACGTACCTCTACCGAGACTTGCCTAACCCTGACACCGGCCGGGGCCCTTCGGTGTACTTCCGTGGCTGGAATGTCCTGTAATCCCTGGAGGTGCGGGTGGGGCCTAGTGTTCACGTTGGTCTGGCGAGGCGGCCGATAGCTGGAACAGAGTGGCGCCAAGTCCCTGTGGGTTATGGAGCAGCCCCCCCCCCCCCTTCTGGACCAGCGGGGGATATCCCAGTCCACACCTCGGAGGCCCTACTCCTACGTGCTCAAGTTAGGGAGATAGTGGGCAAGTCTGAAGGAGTCTACCCTAAAATGGCGGATGCCATGAGCTCCCTTTTGTCTCGGCTAGACAAACTCTTTGCTAACTTCTGGCTGAAGCTGACTCAACGACAGCAGTACCTTGCATGGCAGGAGTCACAGGTCTCACACCGGAGACCACCAGCACAGCACGGATACCGGCCCCAAGATGGGCCCGAAGACTAAGACTAAGCCATATACTTAACAGCTGCCCTTTGACTAATCAGGCACTGGAGAGGGGTGAGCATATGGTGCTTATTACTGAGGGTACTGAGGGAACTGGCGGTTCTCATACTGGCATCTCACTGCTCTGAAGTTGGCTAGTGGGGCCTCCGGGTGGAATAAGCTATCCAACGTTCTATAGTTCTGAAGCTTCCAAACCGATTCTATTCAACCTATATTAGGGCTGTGCCTTGTCTGTCTCTCTCCTTTAAATATAAAAAAGTGCAGCATTATCGACATTTCCTATTCTGCTCTTTAGCATTGCTATGTATACTCCTGTGAAATGTTTGAACCTCCAAGTCTGTTATACTTTGCACTTCCTAAAATAATGAATATAAATAAAAATTCCAAATTTGTTTCTGCAAGTTTCGAGATGTAACCTTTGCAAATACTGTATCTCTCATGCACTACATTTCATTATCTGTATCACTGCCTTCGTTTATGCATAAGAAGGAAAAAAACATAACTTCTTTTCAAAAATGGAAACGCAGATAGCTTTCATTTTATCTAAACAAAAACTTGTAAATTTTATAATCTTTCACTTACCATTTAGGGAACGTGTCTGAGAAACAAATGACTTGTTAAAAGATTGGAATTCTTCATAAGCCTCTTTTCCTTCATCATTTTCTGTCAAGACATGAAAAAACACCAAATATATGTGTATATATGCAAAGGGCAAGCTATTGAGCTTTTTGCCATTCTCAGAGTTCTGATATTCTGTTTTTGTTGCAATATATATCCTTTACTGGAGACTCACAAAACCCCGGCATTTTGGTGTTCAGCCTTCTTCAGGGATGATGAGGAAGGCTGAACACTGAAAAGTTGGGGTTTTGTGAGTCTCCAGTTCTGGGTTAGTATACCCATTTGCTATCTTACATTTTCGACTTATATAGTGAGCATTTCAATGCCTGGGTTTATGTGGCTGTTTACATGGTTCATTTTTTTGCATGCTTGCACTTTATATTTTGTGTGTTTTTTTACATCTTGTTTTTTGAATAAAGATCTTTTCTATGCAATATTTTATGGTATGCTTTGAGTTTATTTTTTCTTTATGTTATCTATGGACCTGGAGGAGCACAGGATTTCTCTTTCTCATTTGGCCGCTGGGCTCCAGGGGTTGGAAGGGGTTAAATTTAACTCTTTTTCCAGCGCCGGGTGGGGGACTCTCCTCGTCATCGTCTGAATGCGCATGCGTGGCATGAGCCGCGCGCGCATTCAGCCAGTCCATAGGAAAGCATTATCAATGCTTTCCTATGGACGCTGGCGTCTTCTCACTGTGAAAATAACAGTGAGAAGCGTGGAAGCGCCTCTAGCGGCTGTCAATGAGACAGCCACTAGAGGCTGGATTAACCCATAGGTAAACATAGCAGTTTCCCTGAAACTGCTATATTTATAGAAGAAAGGGTTAATCCTAGCTGGACCAGGAACCCAGACCACTTCATTAAGCTGAAGTGGTCTGGGTGCCTATAGTGGTCCTTTAATGGCTGCATGTTACATCGATCCACATCTGTTGAGTGCTAGCCATATTTTCTATGTATATACCATAGATAACATGAGCCAGTTAATGTAAATTAATCAATGTAAATTATCTTTGATACAGTCCTTCACTCACTATTTAGGTCACGATTCAAAGAAAAGTCATGCGCAGACTGCACAAATTTAAAATTAGTTCCTTGCTCTTGAATACTTTCTGTCCAAGTGATAGAAAATATACATGGATTACAACAGACGTTGCCATATTTCCAATAACATTATTATATCAGAATTAAGAACATTAAAAAAACGATCTATCGTATTGTCCTTCACTCACGTTTTGGGTGCTCATGCCGAAGAGAAGTCGATATTGGCTGTTTATTCTGCCTGAAGTAAGCATCAGTTCTTCTCGTTTCATACCTATCTGAAAAGGTAACACACACATTATGTAAAAGGGAACAGAAGAGAGGTCATCCCATGACACTGTCACAGATATGTCCAAACCATAAAATTAAAACAATTTGAAAAACTTTCCCTATCCTTTTTTTTAATTTTTTTAAGGTTTTTAGAAAAACAAAAAACCCAAGTATTGTTTTAAGAAAATACTTGGGTTTTTTGGTTTTCTAAAAACCAAAAAAAATAAAAAAAAATAAAAAAGATACGGAAAGTTTTTAAAACTAAATGCAGGCCTAGTATCCCCCTTTGGCCCTCACCCATGAGCAGCGGGTAAGGGCCCTAGGTTACAATGGGGGAGGCAGGCAGACTATTATCATGAGCGGTAGGTGGGGGCCCTAAATGACAATAGGGGGGGGGGGAAGGATCTATTGTATCTCTCCCCCTCCCTCGGCACGCACCCATGAGAGGTGGGTGGGGGCCATAATTACAATAGGGGGGGGTGACCTATTGCCCCACCTATGGGTGACAGGTGGGTGCTAAATGTAAAAATGACCCTCCCCACCAAAGGTGACTGGGGGTGCCCAAGCCACTAGTAACCCCCCTCAAATAAAATAAAACCCTACCTAAACCCCTCACCCTAAATAATAGCAATAAACCTAAATACCTGTAAAAAAAAAAATAAAAAAAATCCTACTTACCATTAGATGTCTTCCTTTTTCTAAAACCTTCTATGTTCAGCCCCAAAAATGACCAAATAAAAATCCATCATTCCCGTTGAACTTAAAATAAAATAAAAACCTGAGCGCGATTGGGGAAAGGTAAGTTCGGCATGACAGTTCCGCTTTAAAATCCAGCAGCATAGTAGAAGATAGGAATTCGAGATAAAGTGCCAGTGCATGACCAAAATATCACAGTGCAAGTGCTCACACTTACTCAGTGGCAACACAGCTTCAAAGTCCACAATAAAAACGCAGCATCATTCACAACATATCTCAAGATATTTACATGTATAGCGTCACTGTATTTTCTTACCTTCCTTAGTTTCTCGTTCTTTCCTTAGTTTCTCATTCCTGTTCCTTTGTTCTTCAACACTCAATGGATCTATCAGGTTTTGGCATAAAAAAACAACCTGAATTGGCTTTTTCAAAACTACACTACCATTTTCTTTTCTATTACCCAAAGCTAAGCACAGTACTTATTTGTATTTCCCAACTTCTTAATGTCCCAAATTATTTATTCAAAATTATTATTATTATTATTTTTTAAATAATTATTTCAGAGCAAAACAGATTACCTAAATCTAATCCTATGGGACACTATGGTGAGCCCTTTTCTTCAAGCTTCAGGGCCACCTTTGGTGGTGGTGTTAGAGTATTGTACTTTAGAGACTTAAGCCCTGACTGTAGACCTGTAAAACCCTGGATCTAAAGATTTTTAATACTGTTATTGTTATCCCGTCACTGATCCATTTAGGAATGGGGCTAGAGAAATGTATACAAACTTTTCTGGTCACATGGCACTGTATTAGTCTAACCTTCATGCAGTGTCAAGAAAACACTGGACAGGACACAGGGGAGCCCAGACCTGGAAAACACTTGAGCAAGTGGCCTTTCCCCCGGTACTTTTTTTTTTCTCTAAAATTCCCTTCTTTTACTCTTAAACTTTCTCTGGCTGCCCATGAGCTGCAGCCAGATTACACCTTACTTTATTATTAGACAATCTGCTTGCCTCTGCCGCAAGAATGTTAGAAAAAGCGTCCTCCTGGTAGCAGCTCAGAAACAAAGTAATCAACCTGTTTCCAGGAGCACACTCCCCCTTCAAACTAGTAGTCCCCGTAGGAAACTGCTCCTGAGCTGCCAGCCTCTGCCCATCTATCCCACAACCGATTTAACAAACTGTTGCACTTTACTCCACTGCAATGCTTAAAGGAATTCTATAATGTTAAGAATACAAAGTTGAGGATGTTTGCATGAGCTCTTTTCTTTACATGGTTGTGTATATATGTGTGACTGTGACCATGAAAAGAAAAGTAGTGGAGATCGGAAAAGAATTGTCCAACTGAATGCAGAATACAGAAGGATAGCAAGAAGATGACATGAGCAAAATGAAAATGAGCAATGAAAAGAGATAGAAGAAGATAAAAGAATGGGAGAGTCAAGAGATCTATTCAAGAAAACTGGGGATCTAAAAGTTACCTTTCATGCCAAAGTGGGTGTGATAAAAGAAAAAAATGGCAGGTACTTAACAGAAGAAGATCAGATAAAGAAGAGATGGCAGGAATACACTGGAGATCTATACAGGAAGGATCTTAACAGCAGTGATGACCTCATAGTTGGTCCAATGAGCTGGAACCAGAAATCTTGGAGAGTGAAGTGAGATGGGCCCTAGGATGCCTTGCAGATAACAAGGCTGCAGGAGTTGATGAAATCCCAATTGAACTATTCCAAATTCTGCAAGATGATGTTGTGAAAATTCTGCTTGCCTTATGCCAACAAATTTGGAAAACTCAACAGTGGCCAAAAAACTGGAAAAGGTCAGTCTACATCCCAATCCCAATCCCAAAAAAAGGCAATGCCAAAGAGTGCTCCAATTATCGAACAATTGCAATAATTTCACGTGCCAGCAAAATAATTCTTAAGATCCTACAAGCTCGACTCAAACAATATATGGAACAGGAATTACCAGATGTACAAGCTGGGTTCCGCAGAGGACGAGGCACAAGAGATCAAATTGCCAATGTACGATGGATAATATAGATAATATAGAAAGCCAGAGAGTTCCAGAAAAACACCTACTTCTGCTTCAGAGACTATTCTAAAGCCTTTGACTGTGTGGATCACAACATGTGGCAAGTTCTTAAAGAGATGGGAGTACCAGATCATCTCATCCGCCTCCTGAGGAATCTGTATGTCAAGCAAGAAGCCACAGTCAGAACCGAACATGGGACAACAGAATGGTTCAGGATTGGGAAAGGAGTGCAACAAGGTTGTATATGGCCACCTTATTTCCGGAATACATAATGCGTAAGGATGGGCTGGATGAATCCAAAGCTGGAATCAATGTTGCTGGAAGAAATATCAACAACTTTAGATATGTGGATGATACTACTCTGAAGGCTGAAAGTGAGGAAGAACTAAATGACCTGTTGATGAGGGTAAAAGAAGAGAGTGTAAAAGCTGGCTTGCTGCTTAAGATTAAAAAGACTAAGATCATGGCAAACAGCAATCTTAGTTCCTGGCAAATAGATGGGGAAGAAGTGGAGGCAGGGACATTTTATTTTCCTAGGATCCAAGATCTCTTCAGATGATAACTGTAGTCATGAAATTAAAAGACGTTTTCTTCTGGGGAGGAAAGCTACAGCAAGCTTGGACAAGCTGGTAAAAACTAAAGATATTACACTATCCACAAAGGTCAGCATAGTCAGAACTATGGTATTCCCAGTAGTAACATACTGATGTGAGAGCAGGACTATAAAGAAGGCTGAGCGTCATAGAATTGCTGCCTTTGTGTCACGTATTCATCCACTTTTAAAAATGTGGTTAATTACATTTACTGTCCACACAAGAAAAGTTGTGCCGAGCAGCAACCTAATCCACAGAAGGGTTAATGCTGAGCAGCAATTATGCAGATGAAACCTGGTAACTGACTTTGGGGTCAGATCTAGAGGATCAGATCTAGAGGAGGGGTATTTAGGCCCAGTTCTCATCCTGCTCAGTGCCCTGTCGTGGATGTCCGAGAGCGCATTCCTGTTTATAGTTTTCTACCTGGTTTTTGACTTCTCTATATTCTGGTATCCTGACTCCTGGCTTTCCTCATCGCTGCATCCCTTTCTGTGTTCCCTGACCTCGGCTAGTATTTTTGACTATTCTATGTACGTTAAATCCGGCCATTCTAAGGACCGGTAATACGTTACTTATTTGTCATCCGTGCTGTACAGTTCTACGTGCTGGATCAAACAGTAATCCTGACACTTTGAACTGTGGTGTTGACGAAAACTGCTTAAAATCCCTTGCATTGCAAGAAGATCCAATGAATCCGTACTACAGGAAATCAAGACAAACTTTTCACTGGAAGCTATGATCATGAGGCTGAAGCTCAAATATTTTGGCCATATAATGAGAAGGCAGGATTCTCCAGAGAAGACTCTGATTCTGAGAAAGATGGAAAGCACACGAAGAAGAGGACGACAGAGACAGAGATAGATAGATGAGGTCACTGAAGCCACGAACATGAAGTTGTTGGATCTCAGAGGGGCAGTGACTGACAGATGTACCTGGTGTGCTATGGTCCATATGGTCACAGAGAGTTAGACACGAGTGAACGACTAAACAACAACAATGACCATGACTGTATCTTTATACGCATTATTATCTATATCTGACTGTGTTTGTGCATAAGAGGGTATGTAAGTTTATCCACATGCATGAGTTTGTTTATGTTTCTCTCATGTGCTGAGCGTGATTTTGCATGTGAGTATATCAACATATTTCTTTCCCAATTAGTATCAGTGTTTCTGTATGTGTGTCTTTCTAATGGAATATCCCTAGAAATATTTACCCGAGTTAAACACACACTTCTAAGCGCAGACAATAAACAGGTGTGAAAAGTAACTGTCCCAAACCAATTTCTTACATTCATGCTCCGATGAACTCCCGCTGCCTTCAGAACTGCTATGACTATTATCTTCCTGATTATCAGAGTCATCTGCGAAAGCATGGAAAAATAAAAAGTTAACCTACAACAGATGAGTTTCAAAGGTGTCTTAGTGCCCTCCCTCCATCAATTTTGGCCTCATCACTTTCATTTTAAAGCACCAGAGCACGAATTGTATAGGCATGAAAACACGATTATTCTAGCAGATGGTTTTATTAACCAGAAAATACTAGCTCATAATTAATCACAGATTTATATTAACTTTTTGTTTACGTTCATTAACATTTTTAGTGAAATCCTGCTGTAAAGGGTTACTCCTACCAAAAAAAAGACTGTTTTTGTTCGAGTTACATCTCTGGCTGCACTGGGCTATATATATATCTCTGTATGTGTAGTGCTTCAAGCTGAAAAGCTGCACATGTAGTCTCCAAGCACCATGACCACTTAAAAACATTAAAGTGGTCATGGTGTTTGGAGCTACCCTTTATGTTAAAACGATATTTCTCCATTATATTTGATATATGATAATAAGGCATACAAATCAGAGACCAAAATATCTATTTTAGCTTTGAAAGGACTCTAGATGTTTAATTTTGTTCTTGTTTGTTGTTTTAGAAAGTGTAAGGAAGTCTCTATTTGAAATACTAGGATGAATTTAACATAACGGTATTGCTGGGAATATGGGAATATTGCACACTAACATACTATTCACATGAGTGTTAACTGTCAGGAATTTAAAGTGATTATCCTTTTTCAGGCCAAATTATCTGAAATGAAATATAGCTAAAATTCACCTTAGTGAATAACCTCCAAATCATTGTATTCACATTTTACGCACACACAAGCAGCTCTCTAAGGGTGAGTAGCTCATTGGTCTGCAACACAATAATAAGATACACCTGACATGGAGAGGTATTAGCCTCTGCTAGGATTAGATGTTTAAATATATAGTCAATTAGGTTTATTCACTAAACATGAAATTGTAGTCATCTGAATTCCAGTTAGCAACACTTAGGTAAATTTAGTCAAGCTTCATAAATGTTGCAATTCAGTTTCAGTTCACTCCAACTGCATTGCTTAGTGACAAAATCCCAAGAGTATTCCATCTAGGTGCAGACAGGAGTTCGCTAGATGGCTGATATATCTATTACCTTCTTGGATATCGTGGATTGCCGGCCGTCCCAAAGGAATTTCTGCAAAGCAAGAAGAAAATATTTTTAAATGGGCAAAACGGATGCTATATCTGATATCAGAAAAGATAAAGTTTTTTTTCTTTTTTCATAAAACCTTAAATAACAAATACTTTTGTCACAAACATTTGTCTACACACATGTAATTATTAAAGCACTTCAACAGAAGGATGTCACAGACACCCAAAACAAAGGAGAGATTTATTCATGTAGAAAAAAAATTGTTCCATCAAGGGACTTCTACTATATAGTTCTGTGCCAGTAGCTGGAAAATTAACTTTACTTACCAATTAGTCTGTATACATTTTCTTTTATTGGAAATTTGTATTACAGACAAAAACAACCCTAGTAATTGTCTGAATGTGCTTTTATTATCATCTCTGAGGCTTCTTCATCTTACAAACATTGCGTGTAAAATATAACAACCATAACAACAGTCATTTCTATTAATCAACTAAAACCCAACTACTTTTTTTTAAATTTATTTACCAACAAAAAAACGTGGTCATCTTTCAAAGATTGCTTATTTTAAAAAAATCTTCACCCTCAAAAACACAATGAGTTACTACAAACCAACACGTAAGTGGAAGTGGGGACCAAGATGCAGGACACACATTAGACAGTTGAGGTAATGATCATATTGTGCCATGTGAATAGCCCCAATCTGATTAAAACGAAAATAAGAAATCGTGGATTTATTTTCTGAAAAGTTTGGTAGAAGGAATATAATTCCAAATATGGAATATCAATACATGAAATACTCAGAAAACTAGTGAGTCACTAAACTTGATCCCATTTCCAGGTGTACGTACTGTGTGATGACCTGTCTGTACAATCCCTGAATGGAAATATTATTTGTAAGAAATGTTCAATCATGAAAAAAGTATAACACACCCGAACTTATATGGGGAGTGTAGTTTTAGCACATGTGTATAGTCAGAAAGTATCTTTCACGTTTTAGAAGCAGAGAGGAGTAAGAGACTCTATATAGAACATTGTTTACCTGTACCACGGTTCTTTCCCTTATTTTTGGAAACATTAATATAGGAAGGCTTCCACTCAACTAAAAAATAATGCAAATGGACAAAACAAACAAACACACACAAATAACAAAACACAATCAGGAATAATTAATTGGTAAAACAGGAGCTTAATCTAGAGATATTCTGTATTTACTCAAAAATCATCTGGCTTTGAGAAAAAGCCTGTTCTGTATTATTATTTAAGTTCTGCAACAATTTTCAGCCCAGGCAACATATTCCATTTATGACAGAGCTTTAAAGAATATATACTTTCTGAAGTTGATTAGGGGTAAAGAGGATGGATAGATGGACGGAGTGTGTGTGTGTTCTCTTTACTTGCTTCGAGTATTTGCTCAAAGAGGACGTTATAGAGGAGCACTGGTGAAGCAAAGTGATTGCTGTGTATGTGCCATAGGACCCCAATGACTCTCTATGAGAAGCACTGGATTGACCCTGAGCAGCTGAACAACTCTGAGAGACCCACTCACCTCTGCATTAGAGGTTAGCAACAGCGGAATATGCTTATCTATAATTGGCTTAAATACCTACAATGTTTTTTGTTTGTCTGTTTTATTTAACAGGGAGCCAAACAATGTTTATTGCATTAAAGGGACACTATAGTGTTAGGAATAGAAAGCTGTATTCCTAGCAACATAGTCTGTCTGGTTCCCCTCCCGGCCAATCCTTTTAAATATAAAGGATCCTTTATCTACTTACCTTATCCCAGCGCTGATGTTACTTGGTGCTGGGTCGGCGCTCAGCCTTCTCCGACGTGGTCTAATGCACATGCGCTGCGATCGCATTTCTGCAATGCTATTCTATGGGGATTTCACTGGTGCTAGATGTATTCACGCAGGGCATCCAAGCAAGCAGGAAGTGCCTCTAGTGGCCAGCCACTAGAGCAGGGCTCGACATATCACAGGCGCCAGGTCGCCATGGCGACTAGAAATTTCACCCTGGCGCCTGGGATTTGCAGCCCTTTAGCTAAAGCGACCGTTGGGAGATCACTGGAGCCGGCCGGTCGCCGTGGGGAGGATGGAAGAGGCCGGCTCAGGGAGCATGTAGCCGATCACCCTAGGGAGAATGGGGGCGGCCGGCTCAGGGAGTGTGTAGCTGACCGCCCTGGGGAGTATGGGGGCATCCGGCTCAGGGAGCGTGTAGCCGACAGCCCTGGGGGGAATGGGGGCATCCGGCTCAGGGAGCGTGTAGCCGACCGATCTGGGGAGAACCGGGGCGGCCGGCTCAGGGAGAATGTAACTGACCACCGGTTGCCGGCTCAGGGATCGTGGAGGTGGCCGCCCTGGGCTGCATGAAGGCAGCAGAAAGGGGCAGTGCACAAGGGAGCAGTGATCTTCCTGTGTGCAAGAGAGCAGTGCTCTTCCTGCAGCTCCCTCGCCGGGGGACGTCATTCCGGCCCTGGTATCACTACAGGGAACTGAGAGGAGCCGCAGGTAAATTACTGTTCCCTCGCACATAGGAAGAGCAGCCCCACTGGACCCCATGGAAAGTCCACTGAGCTCTCCCAAAGGCAGGGACGCTGGGTGGATTCAAATTAAAAATGTCAATGTGTGAGTGTGTATGTCAGTGTATGTTTTTGTGTACGTGTGTGTGTATGTCAGTGTTTGTGTAAGTGTGTGAGAAAATGTGTGTTTGCATGTCAGTGTTTGTGTGTGTGTGTATGTATGTCAGTGTGCGTGTGTAAAAATGTGTGCGTGTGTAATTATGTCAGTGTTTGTGTAAGAAAATGTGTGTCTATCAGTGTGTGTTAGAGTGTTTGAGTGACTGTGTTGGAGAGTGTGTGTCTGTTTAGGTACCTGCCCCCCACCGATCACATGAGAGGTGTTTTCACTCACCCTTTTCCCCACGCCGTGACGGTGTCGCCGTGGCTTGTACCACCTCCATGGCTGAGATCATCAATCTTTATGATCTCCGCTAAACCAACGCTTTCCCATAGGAAAGCATTGGGAGGATATTGCGCATGTTCTCTATGGGTAACATTAAGCACCTCTATGCAGAGTGTGGAGACGCTGAACACAGGACTCTCTAGTGGCCGTCTGAGTGACTGTTACTAGGCAACAATGTAAACAATGCCTTTTCTCTGAAAATCTAGCGTTTATTTTGAAAAGGCTACAGGGACAGGGTATAGGCACCACAATAACTTAATTAAGCTGTGTGGTTCTGGGGACTATAGTGTCTATTTAAGAATTGTATATTTATCATTGTAACTTAAACTGGCTCCTAACATTTTTAGCTGGCTCCTAGAGTCCAAGTAAATTTGTCAAGCCTTGCACTAGAGGCTGTCGTAGTGCTGCAATGTAAACATTGCAGTTTCTCTAAAACTGCCATGTTTTACACTGCAGGACTAAGGGCAATAGTGACACTGCACTCAGACCACGTGTATGAGCTGAAGTGTTCTGGGTGCCTATAGTGTCCCTTTAACTTCGGGACCAATTCCTTAGTGAAAAATTAGCTTCGGATAATTTCTTAAAATCCAATATAATAAATAGCAAAATAAACTATAAGAATCGTAACAATTGTTCAATGGATCTCCATTGCACTGGTAATGTATAGTGGTGCTATAACAAACAATTTATAACCTGCACCAAGCTAATTTTTCTTAAAATTTTTAATAAAAAGAGCCCAACCAATGATGATTAGGGATAATCAACAGGTAGTAAAAGCTATATATTTGATGATAAAATTATCGAATAGTACCATAGAAAATTTTGTTTAAAAAATAATAAAAGAAATCATAAATTTGATCTCTTTTACAGGTGTACTTATACGAGGTATTATTGATTCTGCAGAGATATTCAATTTCAGTCATTAAAAGAAATGAACCAGAACCTTAGATTGGAGGCATTTTTAATTATAATAAGAAACTATCTAGTTTTAAAAGCAGCAAGGCATAAGAGATCATTTCGATCTAGAACATGATTTACCTTTACCTCTGTTCTGTCCCTTGTTTTTGGGAACATTAGTAGATGAGGGCTTTCCACCAACTAAAAGAACATAAAAAACCCAAAATATAATCAGGAACAATTAATAGGTAAAAACAAAAGCTTTTTGGTGGAAAAGGGAAAAAAGAAAATAAAAGAACAACAACTTGATGCTATATTAAAAAACAAACAAAACACTTGCTAAAAAAAGCCAGTTCTGTATTATTATTATTATTATTATTATTATATCTAAACATAGATAGAAACGATCGTATTGTATAAGTCGTAAGGAGTAAGAGATTCAATTCTAGAGCATCTGGCATAGAACACTTTTCAATTCATTTTTAGGATATGCCAGACGAATCGATTCTTTTAAGGAAGAATGCAACATATGTGCATATATAAAAATGAATTTCTGTATTATTCAAAAGATATTCAAAAATTCAATCATGCCATAACACAGTCCAGGTAAAAAAAAAATGGCACATGTGTCAGAGGTTTAAAGCAGCACTTTCACTTGTGGAGTCTTTTCATTTTTGGTGGAGGACAAAGTCACTTTTCTGCTCACATGGCCGTGTCAAGATTATTGGGACATGAGACATGGCTCATGTATAAATTTTCACTGCAAAAGTTCCCAACTATAGATATATCTACAGTGACAGTGCTGCTTTAAAGGACCACTATAGTGCCAGGAAAACAAACTCATTTTCCTGGCACTATAGTGCCCTGAGGGTGCCCCCACCCTCAGGGCCCCCCTCCTGCCAGGCTGAAGGGAGAGGAAGGGGGTTAAAAACTCACCTTTCTCCAGCGCCGGGCTCCCTCGGCGCTGGGGACTCTCCTCCTCCTTTGGCCGTCATCATCTGAATGCGGATGAGCGGCAAGAGCCGCACGCGCATTCAGCCAGTCTCATAGGAAAGCATTCCTATGGACGCTGGCGTCACTGTGAAAATCACAGTGAGAAGCGCGGAAGCGCCTCAAGCGGCTGTCAATGACACAGCCACTAGAGGCTGGATTAACCCATTTGTGAACATAGCAGTTTCTCTGAAACCGTCATAAGTGCGGGTTTGTAATATTTCGCCATCTCAGCTATAGTACGCATAGTACATACAGCTGGTTTATTTGAGCCTAATTGTTGCCATCCAGATTTCAAGTTACTGAGATTTAGTGAATAAACCCTGAAGAACAAAGCTCCACACACCAGAAATATATGCCTAAATTTTGCTGATTGTTTTTCAACTGTATACAATTTGATAAACAGACACCTTAGAATTGATTTAGAACATCCTTTACCTGATCTTGGACTGGCACTGGTATTAAAAGAGGATATTTGTGTAGCATCACCTTTAATAATGAAAATAAAAGACCAAACAATTATCAGTAAGGGTTATTAGGTGTACATCAGCAGTAAATAAGAGGATATAGTTATCATTGACACCATGGCATTTGAGGGGGGGGGGAGTGGTGCAGAGGGGAATCTAGTACACAAAGAGATAACTTTATTTATAAAATAAAATTTAAAAAAGGCAGGCAGAGGGACACTATAATGATAAGAATACAGTTTTGTATTCCTAAATGTTCCTATAACAAGGAAGGGGAGCTTATCAGCTTACCTGCAGAACTTGCAGAACAGGCAGGATTTAAACTTAGGAAAAATATTTCTGAAAAGCTAATAGATGCGTATTTTGCACGTTACCTGCCTTGTTCAAATGAAGTTAAAAAAATATATACACTTTTTTCACCTAGATCTTCCCTTTATTTAACAAGATTTCCTATATAATATCAGGAAGTAATACTTTACTGTGAGGGTAGTGGATGCATGGAATAGCCTTCCAGCTGAAGAGGTAGAGGTTAACACAGTGAGGGAGTTTAAGCATGCGTGGGATAGGCATAAGGCTATCCTAACTATAAGATAAGGCCAAGGACTAATAAAAGTATTTCGAAATATTGGGCAGACTAGATGGGCCGAATGGTTCTTATCTGCCGTCACATTCTATGTTTCCTCCAGCATATTATTATTATTGCCATTTATATAGCGCCAACAGATTCCGTAGCGCTTTACAATATTTTGAGAGGGGGGATGTAACAATAAATAGGACAATTACAAGAAAACTTACAGGAACAATAGGTTGAAGAGGACCCTGCTCAAACGAACTTACAGACTATAGGAGGTAGGGTATTAGAAACATTAGGACATGAAATATCAAGTAGGAGTGAAGCAGAGCTGGAGGAGAGAGCAAAGCACTGTCCCATAGGAGAGAGCAGGAGACAGGTATGTAAGGTAGAGATTACTCAATTGTACATGTGTGCTAGCTATCTACGTGAAAGGATATGTGCCCAATGTGTAAACAAACAGGATCATTCCCTAAAGAGAAAATTCATAGTGAATTTCAAATTTAAAGGACCACTATAGGCACCCAGACTACTTCAGCTTAATGAAGTGGTCTGGGTGCCAGGTCCACCTAGGATTAACCCTGTCTGCTGTAAACATAGCAGTTTCAGAGAAACTGCTATGTTTACTTTAGGGTTAATCCAGCCTCTAGTGGCTGTCTTACTGACAGCCGCTAGAGGCGCTTCCCCGCTTCTCACTGTGATTTTCACAGTGAGAAGACGCCAGCATCCATAGGAAAGAATTGAGAATGCTTTCCTATGAGACTGGCTGAATGCGTGTGCGGCTCTAGCCGCGCATGCGCATTCAGCCGATGACGGGGAAAGGAGGAGGAGAGTCTCCAGCACCGAGGAAGCCCGGCGCTGGAGAAAGGTAAGTGTTTAACCCCTTCCTCTCCATCCAGCCCGGCGGGAGTGGGACACTATAGTGCCAGGAAAACGAGTATGTTTTCCTGGCACTATAGTAGTCTTTTAAGCCAAAATAGATGAATTGGAAGTGTAGCTAATTTGACATTAAAGACTTCAACCTAAAAAATAGCGAGCTATTACTATGCCAGTAAGTACTAGAGTGATCCTTACTGGCATAGTCCTCCCGTCAAAAAATAAAATAAAAAAGTACCTAGAATCCCATACTAAGTGCTACTTGCAGTCTGATCCTCTGGTGACGTCACTCCCCCTCACTGCACGGGGAAGGACTGCTGACAGAAGGACTTGGATGGCAACGATGGGGTTGCATGCCACCATTGGTCATCTTTCACCAGCATGCTGATCACAGACACCAATTATACATACAATTAAGGACCACTATAGTGCCAGGAAAACTTTCCTGGCACTATAACCTGAGTGCCCCCACCCTCAGGGTCCCCTCCCGCCAGCTCTGGAAAGGGGAAAGGGGTTAAAACTTTTTTTCCAAGCAGGGGGGCTCACCCCTCTCTCCTCCTCCCCCCTAATGCGACAGCGCAAGCTGCGGCAAGATTCAGCAGCTCATAGGAAAGAGCATTTACACATGCTTGATGGCTCTCACTGTGAAAATCACAGTGAGAAGCAGCGCCTCTAGTAACTGTCAATGAGACAGCCACTAGAGGCTTTGGGGGAAGGCTTAACCCATTAATAAACATAGCAGTTTCTCTGAAACTGCTATGTTTATTAAAAAATGGGTTAACCCTAGCTGGACCTGGCACCCAGATCACTTCATTAAGCTGAAGTGGTCTGGGTGCCTAGAGTGGTCCTTTAACATTAGCTAGCACAAAATTTTGGCCGAGCACAATCGGATGTAAACATAACAGTTTCAGAAATGCTTTCCTATGGGTGTTTTTAATGCGTGTGCACTTGGGAGCTGACGTCAGGATAAAGGTAAGTGGCTAAAGGGGTTTTAACACCTTCAGCCCAGCAGGAGGAGGGCCCTGAGTGTGGGGGAACCCTAAGGATTATATAGTGTCAGGAAAACTAGTTTGTTTTCCTGACACTATAGTGATCCTTTAATAAACTGGCCATAATTACCGGCCAGGGTTTACTCCATCTCTAGTGGCTGTCTAGCAGGTGGTTAGGCAACTTTTATTCGCCCTCACACTATGCATTAGAACATTCAGCGTCACCTGAAATCCCAGAGGAAAGCATCATTCTGTTACTGTAAGTGGCAGAAGGATTTTTTTTAAGAGAAGGGGGGGACGGGATGTGATGCACACCTGGGACTTGTTTCCATGGTTTTTGGTAAAATGTAGCCATACAACACTAATGCTATTGGAGTTACTAAATAACCTCCATTTATTTAAATATGCATAGGCATTTGGGCTAGTGCAGAGGTAACTTTTTTTTCCCCCTTATTGGTTTTGTATGCATTAGGGCTGATGTATGCTATGGCCGTTGCTGCCACCCAGGAGTCTGAGCGCAGGACTTGTTTTTGTATATTTGTATTCACTTTTGCATCACATGTTATAATTCTGCCACCCATCCCAAGTGTTCCCTATTCAGGGTTAATAAGTATGCAAGATAATGTATCTTGGACATAAAACCCAAGGGCAGAGTACAGAATATTTAATAGAGTCCTAACCTCAACATCTGAGGAAAGGGATTTAGGGGTAATACTTTTAGATGACTTAAAGGTAGGCAGACAATGTAATAGAGCAGCAGGAAACGCTAGCAGAATGCTTGGTTGTGTAGGGAGAGGTATTAGCAGTAGAAAGAGAGAAGTGCTCATGCCATTGTACAGAACACTGGTGAGACCTCACTTGGAGTATTGTACGCAGTACTGGAGACCATATCTCCAGAAGGATATTGATACTTTAGCGAGAGTTCAGAGAAGGGCTACTAAACTGGTTCATGGATTGCGGGATAAAACTTACCAGGAAAGGTTAAAGGATCTTAACATGTATAGCTTGGAGGAAAGACGAGACAGGGAGGATATGATAGAAACATTTAAATATATAAAGGGAATCAACACAGTAAAGGAGGAGACTATATTTAAAAGACGAAAAACTACCAGAACAAGAGGACATAAATCAGGTCTTAAATCAGAGGGACAAAGGTTTAAAAATAATACCAGGAAGTATTACTTTACTGAGAGGGTAGTGGATGCATGGAATAGCCTTCCAGCTGAAGTGGTAAAAGGGGGCTATAGGCTATGGGGAGCTATAATGCCAGGAAAACAACTTTATTTTCCTGTCACTATAGTTTCTCTTTAAGAGGTCATGGTGCTTAGAGCAACCCTTTACATTTTAAATTCACTTTACTGAATAACCCTGATAGCGTCTGAATCTTTGAAACCATATTAGTGAAACACCCCAGTTTGAATTCCCAGCACTTAACACCATCCTGGACCTGTGATGGGTTTACTATAGTAAGTACATAACGATATTTCCTGTCCTTTTTGGGTGTGAACAGCTTTTTATCTAGCGCCTATTTTTTTTACTTTCGATTTTGCCTCTCATTCCATTCTCAGAACACTCACCACCCCACGATTTAAAAGCACATTGCAAGTCTATGAAGAATGGACTCTCTCCACCTCCCGGAGTTTATCCACTTACCGGTAACCTGCCGAGCCTGACTACGAGTAACGCGGCGAAAAGACATGTTTGCCGCCTGTTTCCACCACAGCCGCTATTCACAAACGGTACAGCGCTCACTTCCTAGTAGGGGCAACAACGTTCCTAGCGAGTCTGTGTTCCTACACGTGGCCACTAACTGTGCTACACTGGGGCTGAAACCACGGTGCACAAACTACTGGCAGACTGGGAACACCAGTAGCAGCAAAGGTGATGTGTTTTAATGGACGAATAGATTACTCTGGCAATTCTTTGACTGCTTTATTGATATTTGTTGATATTATTTTGTGCAGCCACCTGAATAATAAGTTTTTATAAAAAAAAAAAAATCAGAGTAGGGGAAGAAAAAAAATCTTGTTTTGACTAGAGTGAATTTAGCATATATGTGTACAGCAAAGGGAGTGTGCAGTCAATAACTGTGTGAAGGTGTGATTTTAATTTGTTTTGTGTCTGATTTAGAAAAACCATAAAGCAGTCAATGATTTGTTTTTACAATTATGAGCTGGATTCACACACCCATGCCTACTTATTTGTAGATTTAACTGTATTCCATTTTAAAAGTCAGTACTTTTTTTATTAATGTTTTTTTATAAGAGATTTCGGTACTAGCCTATTGTTTTTACAATTCTGAGCTGTATTTACACACCCATGCCTACATATTTGTGGTTTTAACTGTATTCCATTTTAAAAGTCAGTACTTTTTTTTTTTTTTTAATTAATGTTTTTATAAGAGATTTCGGTACTAGCCTATTAAAGCGGCTCTGTCACTATATAGTTCTCCCAGCATAGAGATATCTTACCTTAACTACTGGAACCTCCCAGTTGTTGTTTTCATTATTATTATTATTATTATTATTATTATTATTATTAATATAGCGTCAACAAATGCCGTAACACTTTACAATATTAACTTTATCTAACATCACGACTGGTTCAACATGACGTTTAAAGTTGCTCCAGTCCTGCAAGGGCTTTCCTCTCAGGGCCGCCATCTTTAAGATTCCAAGATGGTGGTACCAAGAGATGAAATCTTCTGCCCTTTCCCTGGCATGTGCGTGAAATGACATGCATGCCCAAGGGAACTGGCGTCTTCCACTGATCTCAACATTGAGTCTGTCAACAACGATAATGAGTGATGTGACGCGTGAGGGAGGTGAGTATAGAAGAAGATGGCCAATGGCAAAGTTGATGAAGCAAAGAAAACAATTCGCACTCCCCAGTGAAAAAAAAACAAATGAATGTGAGGGTTAACAGAAAATTCTTTTCACAATAATTGTAGATATCCGGACTCCTCTTAGTCTTCATATAACAAAAACAACCAAAATCTACAATAAAAATATCAAATACAATATATGGACACCGTATGTTTAATTGTGGGTAAGTACCTTAACGTACCTACATTGCACAATTAAGCAGTCTCTTAAGTGTTAACTCCTATGTAATTAATGTGTAAACCTAACAAGCCCTGCTAACATTAATAATCAGGGGTACTCGTTTGTTTTGGCCAGTGGGAACTAACCTGAAAACGCTAAAAAACCAAATGCCTAGGAGTCTCTCCTTATCTAACAAACTCCCCTAAATTACAACCTTCTTCAGATACTCTTAAACGGTTAAAGCTTGTGTAAAGGATCCTTGCATTCGTGCAGCGATTATCCTTGCAGCTTCTCCCGAAATCCAACTGAAACGAAGTGATTATAGCTCCCAATCCCCCAAACATGAGTCGAGACTTCATGAAGGGGTAAAACGATCTGATTTACTGTGGGCTACCCGCCCGGTATTTATGCAGGTCTTCCACCTGGTGGACACTCCCCTAGGGGACCAGATGGAAGACTGGGACAAAAGTAACACAGTAGCCAATCACAGTGGCTATAGCATAAGCACTCCCCTTTTACATAAATCACTCCCTCTTTTCCATCCTGGAGATAATTAACTTAAGGTAGCAAAGAGAGCCTTAATTATCTCCAGGAAGAAAGAAGCATGGCTTTTCTTATTTAGCAAAACAGAATAAAAATATATAACTTTCTTTTTACACAACATAAACTTTAAGTTCCACATATCCCCAGATAGCTTGGATCTGAGGGCATATTCTAGGCGAATAGCGCTCAGATCCCACGAACACAGTTCTCAGAATCGTCGACCGAAGTTTGACTTTCACCGGCCGTTCGTGTGTTTGCAGCCGACTGCAAGTTCCATACTATAGCTATCTGGGGTCGGCCACTTTCGCATTTATTGTTATTTCCACGAAATCCCGCTGTAATTCTCCAAATAACCTAACAGGCTTGTTTGTATAGTCTGTAAATAGGGGATTTCGTTACAGCTTGTTTAAACATAAAGAAATTAAAAATGTGCATGTTCCTCATATGTTACTTCAAGTGTTAAACATGTTGCATTGATGCTTGTTCATGATGATGTGACTTACAGAAAGCTTACCTGTAACTTTCACAAATGCACAACCAAAATAAAGAATTAAAAAAATAAATAAAAATTGTGGGTAAGTACGCTCACAAAAGTGGATGTTATAAGCAGGACATAAATTGATGTGTAGAAGATCTTTCTTCTCCTTGACCTCAATAGCTCAGTCACATGTAAGGAAAGACCTATAAAACCATAGTGCAAGACTGTATATAATGTGAACAACTTTAATATAATATTGCAAAAATCCAGTTAATTAAGGCAGGTCGAAAATAAGTCAGGGAGTTGAAGGATTCACTGGAACAGCGTCCTCGCCCATATGAAATGGTTTATTAGGAGGTGCTTAAAACGAAATTAAATAAAAACACATAAAATATTAGGATATAAACAGTCTGCAAGCCCTACATGTTTCTTCTGGTGGTATGTGAACAGTTAATGCAGCCACCTCTTTAAAAGTCTGTCAAAGGCCACGGAGCAGCCAACCAATCAGTGTGCTTTACTTAAATTATAAAGAAAAAGTGTAGGAAAACCTTGAAACCACAGGTATTAGATATCACCCTCTATCCCCATATTATTAGGATGATGTGGTTGACAGATTTATGTATTTTTTAAATTTTTTTTTATGGGTGGGGTGGACAATGCTATGTACAACCGATTTTATCAGTAGCCCCCTCCCACCGCTTATGGGTGGTGGCTGGGGGACCATTAGGTTCCATGGTTATTGAATCGATAACCCACACCTAGCATGGGTTGGGTCTGGGGAGGAACACTAAGCCCCCTCCATTAATTATCAAATGAAAAAAACAATTGGTTCTCCCGTTAATTTTTATAAGTATCCTCCATCTACTAACCACTGGTAGGGGCACGGAGGTGGGCAGTGGTCCGTCCACCAAATATTTAATTTAAAGGGCTACTTCAACACTTTGGAGCGGGGGTATCTTTTCTGTGTAAAATGTCATATTGGGAATTATGGAGTGGGTCCTCCCGCTCTGATTGCAATAAAAGCTTATTTTTTTTATTTTTTACTCATCTTGAATCCAGCGGGAGGCAAACTTCCTGGTGCTGACTTGCACGCCCCCACCTGACATCATTGGGGCCACGCAGTACAATCACTTATAGAGAAGCCTGTCATCGGAATCTTTGCCGGCGGGCCAGCAAGGGGAAGGAGGGAGTGGGGAGGTGGAAGAAGGGGTATTTGAACCAAAAAAAAAAAAAAGCTTACAATGGAGGAATGTGGGAGGGGGCACCCACAAGGTGGAGAAAGAAGAATTTAACGTCTTTCAGCAGCATGCAGTGTGCGCTGATTCCAGACATTAAATATGCACAGAAATGATATTAGGCATCCTGGAAAATAATTCTGGACTGCCAGTGTCACATGCTGAGGATGCAACTAGCTACCAGCACACAATTACTAATATTTCTGTATGTTCAGTGATTCACTGAAGTGGTTATGGTGGTTAGAGTAACCCTTTAAAGGCATAGCAGGGACGTTTTGAGATGTCGCTAGATTATGGATTCAGTCTGTTTAGTAGATACGTCACTACCCAAGCGCTGGTAGGTGGGGGTCAGGCGGGAGGTATAAAACCTCCCTTATACAAATACGGGGTTCATATTGACCTACATAATCTTTTTATTTTATTTATTCAGTTTTTTAATGTGGGGGCTCGCTAACAGAGACTGTCCAGCTGCCTCATGTTTAACCATTGCGCTGCTGTGGATTTTACTAACTATTTCCGTGCTGGCTTCTAGTGCTACCAGCATGTAAGTCATTTGGATTTTGAAAATCCAGCCCTGATTTCTAAGCATCCGGGTCTAAATTTCAGCCCGTCTGAAATCTGGACTAAATTCAGGCGTCCTGGGAGCTTCCTTTGCCTAAATAGTGTGAACAATGCCTGGATTTTGAAGTCCGCAGTTGCCCCTTACAGCACCCATTCGGTTTGGGGCCATTTGGACTTTAGTAAATAAATTAATAAAGCCACAATAAAATGAATTTATTAATGTTTAGATATTAATCTGCACAGATGACATCCTTTAGTTTATTCTAAACTACATTTTAATGTCACTAATAGATAGTGAAATGAAATCATCAGACTTTACTCATAAAGAATCAGGGAGAGGATAAGCTGATGTTTGAGAAAAAAAGAATTATGAGTGGCTAGAAATGACAACTGTAGCTCGTCTGCAGCTTTTTTTTCTTTTCTTTTCACAGCTGTGTTAGTTGTACAGCATTGAGATGAAACCTTCTTACATCACCGTGTCACACTCCCTGTGCAGACTACAGATCCCTTGGTGCTGTGCCTCAGTCTCCACCCCTTCCTTACACGCTAGCAAGCAAAGGTCAGAATGCTGCCTTCCCTCTAACTGAAGTTTTGTTTCCTTCCAACCAGCTCTCATTGGTTTCTGTTCCTGTAAAAGGAAGTTTGCGCTTGCTTTCTGTTCCTGCTGTAGAGACTGAACCTTGCTGGAACCCTAAACAGATTGCAGAACACAGGTAACTCGACTTGTAGGAAGCAGACACAATATTCGAACACTGTATCACTTGAATACCTAAAACTAAATGTAAAAAATGAAAGTGAGCTGCAACGATTAGAATTCGTAATGATTCCCCAAATCGGCTACGTTATAGCTTTGGCATTTTCAGGCATGAAGTTTAGTAATCGACAATTAACAGTTTAGTGAATGAATATTGGCATTTGAACTCTGCATATCTTTGTTTTTCAGGTTTACTTACAAATTCCTTAAATGTGTAAAAATACATATATATCAAAGCTAATTTCAAATTTAAGGCCAAAAGTTAAAGGGAAACGCCAGGCACCTAGACCACTTCGGCCCATTGGAGTGTGGTGCCAACTCCCACCACACTTAACCCTGCAAGTGTAATTATTGCAGTTTTTATAAACTGCAATAATTACCTTGCAGGGTTAAGTCCTCCTCTAGTGGCTGTCTATCAGGCAGTCACTAAAGCAGTGATGGCGAACCTATGGCACGCTTCCCAAAGGTGGCACGCCGGGCCCTTTCTGTGAGCACGTGGCCATAGGTTCGCCATCAATGCAGAGTAGGCACCTGCCTGCCCAAAACTACAGATTTAGCATACCCTCCCCCACAGCACAGCACCCTTACCCCTGCCCAGCACACCACCCCTATCACACACACAACACCCCTATCACACACACAACACCCCTATCACACACACAACACCCCTATCACACACACAACACCCCTATCACACACACAGCACCCCTATCACACACACAGCACCCCTCACACACACAGCAACCCTCACACACACAGCCTCACAACATACACAGCACCCCTACCTCCCCCCACACACACAGCACCCCTAGCCCAACACACACACATCACTCCTACCCCAACACACAGCACGCATACCCCGCCCAGTACACCTACCCCCACACAGCACAGCACCCCTACCTCCCCACACACACACAGCACCTCTCACACACAGCACCCCTAATCCCCAACACACACACAGCACCCCTAACCGCCACACACCACAGCACCCCTACCTCCCCACACACACAGCACCCCTCTCACAAACACATACACTGCATCCCTCAATGCAGTGTGTGTATTCAGCAGTCTGTGTGTGCGTGTATTCAGCAGTCTGTGTGTGTGTATTCAGTGGACTTTGTGTGTGTGTGTGTGTGTGTGTGTATTCAGCAGTCTGTGTGTGTATGTATTGCATTTGTTGGAGATACTAATAAATATAAGCTTATATTTATTTATATAATTATTTAAAATTTGTATCATTGAACTCTCTGTTGTGTTCGTCTTTTAAATAAAAGTTGTTAATTAGTTCGAACAACTGTAAGAGTTATTTTTTCTAAATTTAAATCTCAATATTCAGGTTTAATTGCTGTGTTGGCACTTTGAGGAAACAAAAGTTGGCATGTATTGCGGTTTGGGCACTCGGGCTCAAAAAGGTTCGCCATCACTGCACTAGAGCGACTTCAGTGTTCTTAGAACACAAAAAGTGATTTAAGCTACGCTGGACGTCCTCACGCTATTCATGAGGACCTCCAGCGTCGCTGAAATCACCATAGGAAAGCATTGAATAATGCTTTCCTGTGGGGAGGTCTAATGCGCGCATGCGCATTAGGTCTCTCCTGCCAAGAGCTTGACCCAGCGCTGAGGGACATCGGCATTGGATTCAGATAAGTCACTGAAGGGATTTTAACAGGGTCCTGCAGTGCCAGGAAAATGGATATGTTTTCCTGGCACTGGAGAGTCCTTTCAACTATGCTTCCAGATCATCGACTTTGGACTAAAATTTTAAATTCACTTTGAATTCTCACATTAGTGAATAATCCTGTATGTCTAATTCTTAAGAACATTATACTTATATCTTATTTGGCAATCCACACGTTCTCTGCAGAATGCATCAGGAAACCGCGTTATCTGTTCCTGTGTGTCCAACTTGTCTGGTTACAACTACATGTCTGTTCGTCGACCCACTGTACAGCTCTGCGGAATTTGTTGGCGCTATATAAATAATAATTATGTATTGGCACAGAGGTTCCTTTATTAGCACAGTCTTTGTTTATTTTTGTTATTTTTGTTTATTCAGATAAATAAACACACAATTTCAGTATAATAGGAAGCAATGTGTATCTAAAATATATCCTTGAAAAATTGAGCCAGATCAACAATTTTATATTTAGACTGTGTTCGCAGATATATAAAAAGCAATACATTTACAGAAATTAAAATTTTATTATATATGTATCTTTTTCACAAATGTTGTCACCACTCGTTTCACTTATAATATTTTGAATAATTTGTGAAGAAAACAAAATGTATTTTGGGACATATATCAGTGATGATGTGCACACTATCAAAGACACCTGGATTTAGTCACACTGTTCAAAAATGATTTAAACAAGAACTAGGCCAGGGGTTGGCACAGTGGCACTCCCAGTCTGATCCCTTATAAGTGCTGTATAGGTATGTAGTAGTTCTGGTGTTTAAACCGATTTTTATTTTTTTTAAACCAGTGTCATAAGAAAGAGTGGCTGTTTTGTATGTTTTTAATATTGGCTTCTATATCTTCTGTTCATGGTAGTAATTTAGGCCATTGAAATTTACATTAGAAGAACACGTGCATGTGTCTTTAATTGTGTTCACATGGTACTGTACCGTGGGATGCACTGTATAACTGGCTTATAAAGGCACGGCACGAAACACACAGTTTGAGTTACCCATACAGCCACACAGCTAGAAATGTGTTGTATGTTGGAGATTACAGGAATGAGGTTCTACTTTCACTTTCTGTTTTCAGAATGGTGAATAATATAAATGGAAGTTTACTTCATATGCTCTCAAGTGATACGAGCAGAGTGAGATAAAAGAAATCATGCAAATGTTAATAAAATAAAATAGAACAATTCTCATCAGTAATTTTAAACAAAAGAGCTGGGGCTCTAGTAATCATTTCACCTGGACGGGCAATCTAATTTGTGGAGAAAAAAAAAAAAGAGCACGAATTTCCCGATTAGAAGTTCAAATACATGAGCCTTTTTGGATTTTTTTCAGTAGTGAACTGTCCGGGTGTCACAGCAGGTTGATGTTTGGGGAGTAGTGGCGTGCTTGAGTATGTATTGATCATTTTTATATGAGTATTATTTTATAAAACGTGGTGAGTTAGGATTTGGACATTACGAGTGAAAAAGGATTGCATTTGCCTGAATTGTATTTAATATATTTTACCATCCGAGTTCCAGATGTGAGTAACGTGTTTGCACTACAAAGAATGTAGCATGTTTTTTTGGTCTGTGCCTTTATAATTTTAGAAATTATGATATAGTAGTAACAAAAGTGCTTGTTTGGCATACTAGTAAACACCATCAGGGTTACTCTCTAAAGTAAGACTTCTTATCAATGCTGCTATTTGTAATACAATTTACAATTTCCTGGTCTTTTCTCCATGATTTCCTATTAAGTGAATAACCCCCACCTGATATCTTTTCATATTAGAAATCAGTCTATGATTGCAGCCTTAATTATACAAAACACTCCAATGTATGAATGCACATGCACAGATTATTTTCACAAATCAATAGTTCAAAGTTGTCATATAGTCTTACTAAGGACAAAGTTCTCTGACGTGCTGGCAACCATATTCTAGTTATAAACTGCTTTTGACCAAGCACGTCTCATGGTGTTGGTGCCTTTCAGACATTTGTTTATATCAAATCAGAGACAATCGCTTTATGACACTTATTTGTGCAATGCTGGGAGAAGCTTGGCAAACTTGTGTCTGCCTGTGTTGCTTGTGAGAAGCAAATTCTTTTTTTAATCTTTGTTCATTTGTTTCAGTTAAGTTTTAGTGGTTGTGTCTCTTCAGACTGTTTTTGTGATTCTCTTTGACTTCCAGATTGTCACGGCTAAAGTAGGAGAACCCAAAACACACAGACCCTAATCTGCTAAAGGAGAGGTATAATGTATTACCTGGCCTTAGGATGGCCGATTTAACGTAAAGAAGTAGTCAGGAAGAAAGCCATGGTCAAACGTAAGAGAGTACAGCATAAACGGTAAGACAAGCCAAAGTTGGTAACAAGAAATCCAAATATAATATAAAGCGCACTCTTGGGTCAACAAGAACCACAACAGGACAACTTGCTACTGAAAGGCCCTGGCTTATAAAGCCAGGAAACCAATTCCATTGGTCTGCATCACTGTAGAACACCTAAACACCCGAATTCGGCCAAAGCCGAATTCGGGAGTTTCACTTCATGCAAACCGATCAGTTCGTCACTTTCAATCGTGCCATTATGACATTAGCGCGACTCCATACAAATAGGCGTGCAGCATTTGACCCGCCGCTGGATCAGGTAGGTCCGGAATGGGTAAGTATGACACAGATTCTTACTCTGGCTTTTTTTTTTTTCATTGAGGTCTATAGTGTTCTTAAAATACATGAAAAAGTAGGGTCTACTTTTTCTTATGTATAACCTGTAACTCAACAAAACTTGGCAATGGGTGGAGTATAGGTCAAGCACCATTTAAAAGGACACTGTAACCAGTATAGCTATTTCATCTCATTGACCAGGTTAGAGTGCTTGAGGACCTCTGGCCTGTCCCTCCATTCAAAATAATTTTTGAGGAGTTTGACATTAAATATGGGTTTCAGACCACCCATAGTCAATACCCAACTGGAGGTATAGCTGAGGCAGAGACTATACACTTCCTTCTAGCCATACCAAATCATACCAACAATGGGCGCTGTGATAGGCTAAAAGTGGTCAGCTGCCACTCCCAACTAATCACAGCCGCCCATTGCCACTCAAGCTTCCTCATTAGCAGAAAGGATTGGCTCTGGGGACTCTTGTTTAGCATTAAAATATAAAAAAAAAAAAAAACCAGTTTAACACTAAAATTAAGGATGGTGCCAGGGGACTTCAAACACTAGAACTACTACACGGAGATGAAGTACTTACAGTGCCGACAATATCCCTTTAAATTAATTTTACCCGTAATACTTCCAAGTATTTTGCATCCTGCGTTGTCAAATCTGGCATATTTTCACTCTTTTCATGTTACATAGGCTGAAAAGAGACATGCCTCAATCAAGTTCAGCCTTTCTCACATATGTATTTGCTGTTGATCCAAAAGAAGGCAAAAAAAACAGTTTGAAGTGCTTTTGCAGGAAACTAGGAAAATATTCCTTCTTGACCCCTGAATGGCAGTCAGATATCTCCTTCGATCAAGAAGCCATTACCCCACTAATAAAAAATAATTTTTCTGAATACTACGTTTTTGCAAGTATTTATCCAATTGCTGACAACCCAGGCAGGTGCCCCAGCAGCCAGTACAGCTTTTCTGGGCCATGTGTTCGCGATGTCATAGCGATCACATGGCTGGATCAGCAGTAAACTGAACTGCCTGCAGTTTCGCCCAAACACTGAAATAATGGGTTAAATAACACATTTTTTATTGTGCTTCAGAAATTTAATAACAATAAGGAATATATATCTATTCTATATAATATATAGGTTTAAAACTAGCAGCACTCTCAGGTTTGTCTTTGTGGTTTTATTCACTGAATCACATCATAAAGTGGTCTTAACAGACGATCAACGATTCAGCCACTTTAGGCCTTTATCAAGATCTTGATAAAGGCTGGAAGTGGCCTAAACGTTGATCTTCTGTAAAGACCACTTTATGGTGTGATTCAATGAATAAAACCACAGCAAATCTTGTCCTGCTGAAAGTTCTGTTACAGAACTGAAATGTCAACTTCATTTGAAGAATTTCATGTAATTGATGTGGAATATTAATAAAGGAAAGCTTTTTTTACAAGTGGATACCTTGGAGTGCTGGTCTATTATGGATACATATCTTAACTGTGACCGAGCACTGGGTAAAGTAACCAATATTTTTTTATCTTCGTTAGAGTGCTGGATTTTTTGCAATTTTATATATATGTATATAAATATACAAACAAAACCAAGAGGGCTGCACTCACCTAAACATGCATACATTATAGGGTGCTGCTGGGGCCAAAATATAAAATATACAGAATCCAGCGCACTCGCTTATTCACTAAACAATGCTTTCAAAATCTTAGAGATTGTAATAGTTTTATTTAAAAACACCTCACCTAGGCAAAAAATAATGGGTGTTTAGTTACATTATATGATCATATATTGCATAAGCCTGCCACAACGTCAATGTACCCCATTCTTGGCAGGTCCTACTCTAGCAGCCTAATGCTTGCCGTTATGAGATTGATCCACTTACTTGGGAAATACTTCCTTACTGGGACTCTCTGCAAGTCAAGGCTAAATAGGATCCTGGAATGAGGCACCTGTGACAGGGAGGGGTGCAAAACCAAGGAGCTGGCCTAGACTCCCAAATATACAAACAGAACCAAGAGGGCTGCACTCACCTAAACATGCATACATTATAGGGTGCTGCTGGGGCCAAAATATACAAAATACAGAATCCAGCGCACTCGCTTATTCACTAAACAATGATTTCAAATCTTAGAGATTGTAATAGTTTTATTTAAAAACCCTATAATGTATGCATGTTCAAGTGAGTGCAGCCCTATTGGTTTATTTTATATAATTGGGAGGCCCAGGCCAACTCCTTGGTTTTGCACCCCTCCCTGTTACAGGTGCCTCATTCCAGGACCCTATTTAGCCTTGACTTGCAGAGAGTCCCAGTAAGGAAGTATTTCCCAAGTAAGTGGATCAATCTCATAAGGGCAAGCATTAGGCTGTTAGAGTAGGACCTGCCAAGAATGGGGTACATTGACGTTGTGGCAGGCTTATGCAATATATGATCATATAATGTAACTAAACCCCCATTATTTTTTGCCTAGGTGAGGTGTTTTTAAATAAAACTATTACAATCTCTAAAATTTTGAAAGCATTGTTTAGTGAATAAGCGAGTGCGCTGGACTCTGTATTTTGTATATTTTGGCCCCAGCAGCACCCTATAATGTATGCATGTTTAGGTGAGTGCAGCCCTCTTGGTTTTGTTTGTATATTTGGGAGTCTAGGCCAGCTCCTTGGTTTTGCACCCCTCCCTGTAACAGGTGCCTCATTCCAGGATCCTATTTAGCCTTGACTTGCAGAGAGTCCCAGTAAGGAAGTATTTCCCAAGTAAGTGGATCAATCTCATAAGGGCAAGCATTAGGCTGCTAGAGTAGGACCTGCCAAGAATGGGGTACATTGACGTTGTGGCAGGCTTATGCAATGTATGATCATATAATGTAACTAAACCCCCATTATTTTTTGCCTAGGTGAGGTGTTTTTAAATAAAACTATTACAATCTCTAAAATTTTGAAAGCATTGTTTAGTGAATAAGCGAGTGCGCTGGATTCTGTATTTTGTATATAAATATAGATATATGATGCCAAAATACCAGAGTCTAATGTCTAATGCCTTAGACTTGAGAAAGGAAGATTGTCCCAAAGGCTTGTCATTAAAACATTCTATTAGTCCAATAAAAGGTATTCCAAAATACAAACTTTATCTGTTTTTTACATATATATCTGTCTGTGTAAGTTCACCCCTGAAGCAGAAGTCCTGCCCATGTGGAAACTAAAAAGTATAGTAAAGTGCAAGGAATATGTAAGGACATGAAGGGGTGCTGGCCTGCGACAGCACTATCCCTTTAAATGTGGGAACCAACTTAGCAGAGAAATAATGCAAGGACACGATGAATGGAGCAATCAAAAAAATATGTATTAAAGAAAGCCAAAGAATATAATATACAAAAACAAAATATGTACAATGCCATATATATATATATATATATATATATATATATATATATATATACACACACACAAAATCAATAAATACAAATAGAGCAGGCAGAGTACACGTGATAGTCCTTAGGCAGGATCGTACAGCCACTACAGAATATAAGTGGGACACGGATCCTAAGCCACCAAGGAGCAAAGCCCAAAGAGGGTCACACGTAAATAAGGCAGCAAGGTCAGAATCACTGGAAATGAAGTATAGGCAGGAACACTGCAAGCGAACACTGGAACGGGAGGCACAGGACCATAAGGACATCGGATCAGGAGAAAGGATACAGGAACCAGGAAACCGCAGACACAGGATAAAGGATAATGATCTGACAGGGAGTGAGGGGAGAAACCAGAATATATAGGTGCTAAACAATGGCCAGGTGTAGTGCTTAACTAAAAGAAATGAGAAACAGTGCCAAACAGAAACAGTGGTGAGTGTGAGTACTGCATGAGGGCATATTAACTAAGAAGTGTCGTGACAGAATACAAATCTGTATTCCTGGCACTATAGCTCTCCCGTGTCCCGCAGGCCCTCCCCCCCCTCCCCCCCCCAAATCAGGATGAATAAAGGGTTAAAAACCTTTTATTTACTCACCTTATCCCTGAGCCTATGTCACTCGTTGCTGGGTCAACTCTCCGCCCCATTCAACTTCCCGCGTCAAGCAGGCACTAATGAGCATGAGGACATCCAGCGTCAGATACCTCACCTAAGGTCCGTTTTAATCAAGGAAGTCCTCTAGTTGCTGTCTGGTAGAGGGAGTCCTATTTTTCAGGTGTGCTGCCTTATATTTATATCTGTAAGGTCTAGTATGTTAGTGCTGATCCTTTGTACATATTTTCACTGTAGGCAGACTTAGTGCTGCAATGTAAATATTGCAGTTTCTCTGGAACTGCAATGTTTGACATTGCAGCACTAAGTGCAAAAGGGACACTGCCGCAGGCCATTTCAATTAGCTGAAGTGGTCTGGGTGCCTATAGTGTCCCTTGAACTCATAATCTACTGTATTGAATGGGACACTTTAAAAATCACATACCGAGCATGTCTGAGTTGCTCTGCGATTGGATAAATTGCACGACTGACCTATATACTACACCTGCACTGCTGCCCTCAGAGTATCATTATCAGACAGCCATCATTCATTCAGAGAGTCCGTGAGCTATAACACGCACCTCATTTTAAGAAAGAAATTTCAGGAAAAAAAAACTTAAAGGACCACTATAGTGCCAGGAAAACATACTCGTTTTCCTGGCACTACAGTGCCCTGAGGGTGCCCCCACCCTCAGGGTCCCCCTCCCACCGGGCTCTGGAGAGAGGAAGGGGTTAAACACATACCTTTCTCCAGCACCAGGCGGGGAGCTGTACTCCTCCTCTCCTCCTTGCTCGCGACGTCATCGGCTGAATGCGCATGCGCGGCAGGAGCCGCGCGTGCATTCAGCCGGTCGCATAGGAAAGCATTTACAATGCTTTCCTATGGACGCTTGCGTGCTCTCACTGTGATTTTCACAATGAGAAGCACGCAAGCGCCTCTAGCGGCTGTCAATGAGACAGCCACTAGAGGCTCTGGAGGCTGGATTAACCCTCAGTATAAATATAGCAGTTTCTCTGAAACTGCTATGTTTATTTAAAAAAGGGTTAATCCTAGAGGTACCTGGCACCCAGACCACTTCATTAAGCTGAAGTGGTCTGGGTGCCTAGAGTGGTCCTTTAAATTTCAAATAAAGAACTTCTTACCCCCCTTTCTTACTCCCCCTCCCCCTCTTCTTACTTCCCCCTTCTTACTCCCCTCTCTTCTTACTCCCCCTTTTACCCCCTTTCTTACTCCCCCTCCCCCTCTTCTTACTTCCTCTTACCCCCCTCTTCTTACCCCCCTTTCTTACTTAAAATTTGTTGGTATTTGTTAGCACTGGTTAAAGAGAAACTGTGATTTTTGAGTATTTCATAAAGACTGAACTCTCTTCAAAAGAGTTTCCATTGGTAAATTTTATGTCTTTTCCCAGCAGCTGTCCCTAGCAATAACTGTAGGTTAAAGCATCGTCTTGCAGAGTTCTATGGAGTTCTCAGGCGTATGAGCTAGAGTACAATAGTGTATTAAGCAAATATGTAATTGAGAGTTATGGATGTCTCCAGAAAACCCATAGTTAGGAGTAGTGCTAAGGTTCTTTTAATGTTAGGGTCGCACCAGGTCATACATGTTGGGAATGTTGACGGGGAAAAAAAATTAACTAAAAACTGCCACTACTAAGTAAAATTTTTATTTTGATAATAGACTCATTGACTTTAATGAAAGTCTGTGCCCCTCTTTCAGAACACATGGACGAAAAGTAATGATCTTCTAAGACAGTCTCCCATATTCCTCAACAAGTTATAAGCAAATAAACTCTAAAGGATTGATACTGAAGACAGACGGTGATGCATCTATTCTAGAAAACAGGGCTCACAAATCTCTCAGCTCAAAGAAACACACAAAACCTGGTATTTGCATCATATTCTGAAGAGTGTGTGATCTATACCATCTCTGAAAAGAGGAAATTTATTTTGACTAAAAGATTGAGGATTCATTGAAATCATGAACACAGAAGAACAGCTTGGTGAATAGTGTCAGTTGTGGGCACAAAACAGAAGCCAGGAGAGAAAAAATATCAGTGGATACAAGAAGCAAGTCTGGTGGACATGGAAGGAAAGCCTAGTGAAAATGCAGGACCTGCTGGGGATGCAAAAGAAAAGTCTTCTAATAACAGAGAGTCAGTTGTGGACACAGAGAAAAAGGTTAGTGAAAAAACTAAGCAAGATGATGTCCCACAAGATTTGTATGTGGAAAAGTCAAGCTCGGTGTCAGAAAATAATGACAAAAAAGAATCCGCTTTGGATATGGAGCAAAGTGCCAGTAAAACAGTAGAATATCCTAGTGAAACATCAGCCGAAAACACAGAAGAAATATCTCACACTGGGTCAAGTGTAGAACCAGAGGCAGATAGAAGCCTGGAGAACAAAAGAAAACCATCCACAACGGACATAGATGAAAAGCCTGGTGAACATCCAGAGTTAGTTGTGGACATGAAAGAAAATGCAGGACCTGCTGGGGATGCAAAAGAAAATACTAGTGATAACAGAGAGTCAGTTGCAGACACAGAGAAAAGGGTTGGTGAAAAAACTACGCAAGATGATGTCCCACAAGAAAATAATGACAAAGGATCAGCTTTGGATATGGAGCAAAGTGCCAGTAAATCAGTAGAATATCCTAGTGAAACATCAGCCGAAAACACAGAAGAAATATCTCACACTGGGTCAAGTGTAGAACCAGAGGCAGATAGAAGCCTGGAGAACAAAAGAAAACCATCCACAACGGACATAGATGAAAAGCCTGGTGAACATCCAGAGTTAGTTGTGGACATGAAAGAAAATGCAGGACCTGCTGGGGATGCAAAAGAAAATACTAGTGATAACAGAGAGTCAGTTGCAGACACAGAGAAAAGGGTTGGTGAAAAAACTACGAAAGATGATGTCCCACAAGAAAATAATGACAAAGGATCAGCTTTGGATATGGAGCAAAGTGCCAGTAAATCAGTAGACTATCCTAGTGAAACATCAGCCAAAAACACAGAAGAAATATCTCACACTGGGTCAAGTGTAGACCCAGAGGCAGATAGAAGCCTGGAGAACAAAAGAAAACCATCCGCAACGGACATAGATGAAAAGCCTGGTGAACATCCAGAGTTAGTTGTGGACATGAAAGAAAATGCAGGACCTGCTGGGGATGCAAAAGAAAATACTAGTGATAACAGAGAGTCAGTTGCAGACACAGAGAAAAGGGTTGGTGAAAAAACTACGCAAGATGATGTCCCACAAGATTTGTCTGTGGAAAATTCAAGCTTATCGTCAGCAAATAATGACAAAGGATCAGCTTTGGATATGGAGCAAAGTGCTAGTGAAACATCAGCCGAAAACACAGAAGAAATATCTCACACTGGGTCAAGTGTAGACCCAGAGGAAAATAGAAGCCTGGCAGACCCAGGGGAATTTGCACTTGCAACAACAGAACAGAGTTTAGTCCGTAACAAAAATGCTATTAAAAAAACAGAATCTACTTTGAACAAAGGGGAAGATTTTAATGAAGGGAAAGTGCCAACTAATGTCACAGAAAATAATAGTAGTCGAACAATAAGATCTTGTCTGGACTCAGAAAAAATACCTTTTGAAACATTAGAGCTGGCTAAAAGTGCAAATACTGTGCTTTACCAGCATAGTAAAGAAAGTAACTTGCATGACAGTAACCTCTTCTTGACATCAGAAGATACTCAGAAATATGTGGAAAAGTCACCATCTATTGAATCAGAAGAAAGTTATGAGAGCAAGCAAGTGGAAAGGTCACATGGAGCTAATTTAGAAGGTAAGCAGCACAAGTTTAGTGATATCCAAAAGAACATAATCCAGCTTGTTGCTGTATGGCAATTTGCCTATACATTGATACAAGTTAAAAGTACAGTAATGCATCACAAAAAAAGTTAAAATGTATGTGTAAACCTCCTAATGAGTGAGTTTTTTGTTTTGTTTTTTAAGAATCCTTATTTAGAGATTTTTTTTTGATACAAAGAATGAGAGTACAGTTATGAAGTTTGAACAAGACGTATCCAACTAGATATTGCAAACAGCACTTTAATGGGTTTTATTTTAAAACGGGGTTCATGATATATAAAAGCAAAATACTGTATTGTCAAATAATATACAGAGATATGAGTTTATATAAAGGGTGACAATACCTAACCTGATCTGCAAGGGGCTGTGGGCCCGTCTTAAGCAAGGAGAGAGATTTGCACAGAGTGAGCTTCACCAGAGGAGTCGGAGAAGAGTGAGAACACTGCTTGTAAAAAAGTATGATAAATGGAATGAAGTCAGAAACAGAATAGAAAAAAAGAAAGGGGATTGGGGAAAGAGAGAGCCGTCTTCAAAACCACTCCACAGTCACACTGCAAGACCTCCACCAGGAAATCAGGCAAAGTAGGGAAAGCCAAGGTGCACTAGATGTGAGGTATTAGATAATTAAATAATACAGATTTAAGAACAACACACACCCACACAAAATTAAAAAAAAGTTTTTTTTAAATCTTACAAGGTTTACTTAAAATCATTAGAATTTGGTTGTATCATATGGTCATAATGTGTTAAGCTCACCACTAATTCACAGCACTCCAATATTGGTGCATGCACTCTAAATTTAATATAAGAGATAAACATGCCAAATGCAGTAAAAATTACTTAAACCGCTTATAGAGACTCTCCTCAAGTTTATGCTTTCCTGTAGCTACAATGGGGCATCTGAACCCAAAAAGAATACCGTCTGGTTTCCAAATATCCACAGAAAAAAATTAAAATTGGGGGCACACCCAGAAACTGCACTTATCGATAGTAGTGTTGCTGTAAAGGCCAAAAATATATACAAAATATAGATGAGGAAAAGCAATTACACACATACAAATGCAGTTTTAAATCTTACAAGGTTACTTAAAAATGATATATCTTAGCAATGAAATGTTGATTACACATGGCCATATGATGTTTATCCCACCACTATGTCGCAGAACTCCATAATTGGTGAGTCCTAAGTTAATATTAAAATGGGAGATAAACATGCGAACTACACTACTTACTGCTTAAACAACTTCCAGAGATTCTCCTCAAATGTATGCTTTCCTCTGGTTCACTTAGTCTCAGTATTTTTCCTCTGCTTGACAATTCTTGACACTCTGTGGAGCTGCCGCTGTCAAGAATTGTCAGCCTCACAGCTATCACAAGTGAAGGCTGCCGGGAATTGGCTCTTTGTATGGAGAATCTCACAGTTTCGCCGGATCTTCTATAGACCTCAATGCTATACGATCCACATGCGCAAGAGTACAACACTGACGTTTTCTCCTGGTGCGTAAGAGGACCAGCAGTAAGACAATGGCAGCGCTCGCGAGGGACAGGTTCAGGTAGGTAAAACTCACCTTTGCCTGTGGGCCACTGAACCCCCATCGGCGATGTCACCATCAGACATCAAATTATGCGAAGTCCCCAGACTTTTACTCAGTACCTAGTAACAAGCAATGGCAAGGAAATGAAACCGTTTATAACAGCTCTGTATTTTTGTGAACATTTTCAAAAAATATATAATCCAGCCAACAAACATGTCTTTGTTTCAGATGAAGACTCTAAACAGCTACGGGCAAGGTATCGTCCTCAGTTTATTCAGAAGACTTCATCCATGACTCCCAAAACTTCTCCAGGTGTGACTAAAACAAGTGGTATGTTTATGTGTTCATTTCGGTCTTTGTTTTAAGACCAGATTGAAAACAAGTCATCCCAGATTTTTCATATTCCTTCGGCAAAGTTTTGATGTCTCTCTTTTGCAGGCTCACTGCTGGCCCTCGACTCTCAGGAAGATGAGACACAGATAAAAACAAGTAAGGCAGAGTATCTGGAGAAGAAACAAGATTCAGGTGAGTGTGAGGTGTAAGCCAACTGGGATGCATAAATACAGAGTTGCATGTTGAGTCTTAAGACTCTAGATGATGTAAGATCAGCAGTAACATTGCAAAGGTTCTGAGTGTATGTAGTGGAGGGATTCACAGCTGCCCACAGTAGAAATAGGGTGCTAAGGAGAGAGAATAACTTTAGCTGTAATCCTTTTTATTTTTTTATAATAGTAGTAATTTGCACTGACGAATATTCTGACATGGTAATGGTGAGGTTAATGACAGACTAACATATCCTTTTTTGTTCTTTCATTAAAACACAATTTACATAGCGAAAGGAGATGAACAAAGTATTTGTAATGTAACCATTATTAAATATACCTGCATCTCATATAGCTGCTTCCATTCCCATAGGTTAAGTGGTGTGGGTCACTTGAAGTAGAATTCTTTATGGTTGTAGTGTGATTAGTTTTCTTTCAGCCCTTCTCCTCTTAATCATGTGTCCAGTTAAATCGGTAAATTGATCAAGGCATCAAGCGTCTCAGTTTGAGCTAATTAATCTATTGATAAATTGGACAAACCAATGCCAAACTTTAAGGCCAGCTCCTAAATCCTACAACAAACACTTTTACAGATGACTTTTTTGGAAATTGGATTCAGAGATTGCAAATCTATACGTGTTGTTAAAGAACCGTGACATTTCATTGGTAGATGTAATCAATGACAAGATCATTTCACTCAATGAGCAGTAACCCAAGTTGGCCGATTCCTCTTTAAACAAAGATATCATTTTCAACATCTTGATGAGGTCCCATTACTGAATAAGTTTAAGTCATGCACATCCTGCATAGTCTGAGTTAATAAGTCATCATCAGTGGTAATGTCTTCTAGAATATTATTTCGAGCAGAAGGATGCATAATATGAGTAGTAATATGTCTGCAATAAGATCCGAGGGAAGAGTGAATTTCCATTAAACCTATGCTAAATCTTACTCCCTAAAGTACACTGTGATTTATACATAAAAATAATCAATGTAAAGAAACTTGCAAATCTGTGAGATAAATCATAGGTGAGATAAAATCACCTTCAGCATTGGCCACTTCAGTTGTGTGTAAGATCAATATGTGTACAGAGCAGATCAGAGGAAGTGATGGTATTGAAGTTTAGAAAATGTCATGTATCAAAGTCCAACCATGGAGATAGTATTCAGTAAATGTAACTAACCTAGGTTTATCTTTTCCTTTGCAGATCCGTATCTCACTGTTTGGCAGAAGAAGCAAAAAGCACTGGTGGGAGGTAAGGATGTATTAATAGATAAAGTATAGAATGGAATCTGGCTTTTTGTTATTTATGTTAATTCTGGTATAGGACATCTCCACTTGTGATCTTGGGACCGCAGGTGCAGATCTCTCCGATAATTCATGGGTGGCCACCCGTTCTCCTACTGTATTAAATTGTCCCAATCAGTATGGTAAATAACACTGTGTTGGTCCATTTGTTTTCTGTCCTCCCTTGAGAAAGGCTTACAGACAAAACGTTGTTGGTGTCTCTTACTACTCTTAATTTCCAGTTTCACCAGTATTTTTTAGGTTTTTTGGTTTGTTCTTATTTTTCTCTGTTGCTTCATGCCTTTTTATATCACTTCTTTTTGGTTGTTTGTTTAACCTTATGGAAGAGGTGGATCAAGCCTCTGCTTAAATACCATATTTACTTGAATCTAATGCGCCATTGAACCTAATGCACAGCTAACCACAGGAAGCTGAAAAAATGTTTTTGCTGTCGAATGTAATGTGCGTTTATACAAGAAGATATTACTATACAACATTGTGCTACGAGGAAAATGTTTATTGCCATATACTATAGTAACATTGATGGTAATTACATTTTAGTGTTACATATTAAGTTTATTCATTCTTAAATCCTTTTTTAGGAATGAAATTTGCCCGTGTGTTTTTGCCGGAATGAAATTCCCCTGTTTGAATTCACCAGTTTGAATTAGCCAAAATGCAATACGCCGGAAGATTTAAAATTTGGCCCCAAATGTAATGTGTCATCGGATCTAATCCGCATTCAAATTTTGGAAACTTTATTTTCCAAAAAAGGTGCACATTAGATTTGAGTAAATACGGTATATTGTATTTTTATTGTTACAGAGGTAGATTAGTATTATTTGTCTGTTTGCATTGTACTCTTTGTATGTTTGTTTTTGTTTTTTTTTTTTTTTTATATTGAGATATAGCATGTCACAGGAAAGTCAGACATTTTTGTCAGAAAGTCAGACATTTTAATGCTCAAATACCTCATTTTCTATAGCATACACGCAAAAGAAAACAGTGTTGCTACTTTGACAGTATAATAAATCTGCTGACATTTTAGTTATACAATTATGAAAAGCATTTCATAGCGGTGTACGCATAATCTGTTGCCAAACACAAACCCTTTGTAGTAACCAAGTATTTAAAGTTAGGTTGGTTAAAATAAAACAAGATAAAGTAAAAATAAACACATGAGTAATGATGAGTGCAAGTGTAAAATATCACTCAGGTGAGCAGGGTGGTACCAAAGGTATCCTCAAACCATGCATAATTACTCATGATCTGAGTGTTATATATCAATATAGTAAGGCAAGTCACATATAACAAATCTGAACTGTCAGGATAGCTGTAAAATTAAAGGATGGAATCATCAAAGCTAGGATATTGCTTAACATTCTGTCACACGGTTCAACAAGAAATTTTCACTAATTGCTCATTTACGATTAGGATACCCCTAACATAGGAGGCAGGAGGGGGGAGAGTATATCTCACCTGAGACAGTGAGTGAAGCAAACTTATACAGTGCCCCGTAGAGCTGTTAGCACGAACTATCTTGGTTAATGAGACATAACAACAGTGAAATCAACTTGCGGCGTTGCAGTGAAACTTAGCTGCAAAAGGAATAAAACAATGATGACACTAGCGGACGGTGTCCCCAAATTCTCCACTTGCAGCTTCAATCAGGTTTCTGGGTGATCCTCCACTGCTCCCCTCTGAACAAAGGGAACTGTGAGCATGGGATCCAAAGCTTGAGTAGATTTAGGCTTGATCATCTCAGCAGCCAAAGTGGGTAGTCCCAAATCTTGCAAAAATGTTGAGGCATGAGCAGCAGAGCTGAGCTTATGAACAGTCCCTTGCTGGGTCATTATCAGATTCCCCAGAGACCCCCCCCCCCCCTCTATAGGAGTCTTTCAGCTGACTGACACGGAATGGACTATGACATCCAGTGTAACAGTGGTAGGTGCTTTTGGGGACCTTGGCAGCCGGTATATCCCATCAAATGTCAGCTTTCTAGCCAGATTCTGGGGTTGTATGTTAGCTATCAGGTGTCTCAAATAATGTGGCAATTCTTCAGGAAGAACTGTGTCAGGAATGCCCCTTATCTTAACATGATGTCGCCTATAGCGGTCATGTGTGCAGAAGTACCTGTTGAGAGGATTCTACTCTTCTGAAGGTGTCCTGCATAGTGAGTTGAGTATGTCCTCCTCGGAGATGCAGACCCTGTCCCTTACCACCTGAACATTCTCCATTGACCTAAAATAATTTCTTGATATCCTGTTTGGTGGCCAGCTCTGATCCCTCTTGAGGAGCTGGAGAAGCTGGGAGCATAACCGGGAGTGTGGGCTGAGAAGGTGAGTCAGTTGGTTCTGTGGAGCTAGGTAAAATATAGGCTGCCATCTTCTGCTGTGGACATTTTCAAAGGGTTCCAATATCCCTCATCTTCGATGTTGTGCCTGCAGGTTGTCTTTGTGAGCAGCGATTGATCCCCCAGCTGCTGGAGTTGTTCGGTTTCAGGTGCTGGCATAAATCTACCGCCTGAGATCAGCTTAGGAGAGACTAGAGCCCGGAAAGGGTGGATGAGGAGTAGGCTGCAGGCCTGTGCTTCAATTTTTTCGCCTTTGGGGTGTGAAAGAAGGGCTGTACATGCAGGGGGACACCATTGTCTGGTATCAATGTTGTTGCGGGTCTGTGCTTAAAAGCCTTTTTCCAATAAAGTTTTTGTCAGTGCTTAAACCTCCAAAACTTTGTGTCATCCAGTTACTGGGGGTAAATGGGTCTCTTAATACATTAACAGCAGGGGTAACCAGCCAGGTTACCCAGGTCCCGCTACAAATGTGTTTTAACCCTGAATGGTCGGTAAAACCTAGTTTGTAGGTAGCTTTTTTTTTTTTTCCTGTGGTTAGCTTTTCTTGATTCACACAGTGTGCCCTCCATGCTACTTGTTTATGTTGTCTCAGGCATTCCCTTAGTCATTCATCTTTGAAAGCCATCTTTGTGATGTACTTGTGGATCCTCTGTGTTTTATCCTGGACTTAACCTGTCCTCCTTCTGGCTGGTGTACAGTCTCTGTGTGCTGGATTTCAGGTGGAATCCTCTATTCATCGTGAGTAGTTTCTGGGGCTTGACATCCATGGTGACCAGCTCTTCTCTTGGCCAGGTTATTATTTTAGCTGGGTACCCAATGACTCATAGAGGATATGTGTTGATCACTTGGATGATCTTCTTGCCATTATTGGGACTTCAAGATCTGTCTGACTTTCTTGAGGTACTTGGATGTTGATATTCTCCTTGCTTCTTCCTCATGGTTGTGTCTGTGGTACCACCAGGTACCTGTAGCTGTTCTCTACATTTCCTATTGGATCTTCTGGTACATTAACTCCTTTTTCCCTGATAACCTTCTCTCTTCTTGCTATCATCCGCTCACACTTATGTAGTCTGAATGACATTCCAATGTCCTTGCTGTATATCCTAGGTGGATCAGTGAGTCAATGTCCTGCTCACTTTGGACTTACAGCTTGATGTCGTCCATGTAGAGTAGGTGGCGGATGGTAGCTCCACTCTTTAACCTGTATCCATAGCCACTCTTAATAATGGTCTGGCTAAGGGGGTTACATAGTTACATTGCTGAAAAGAGACTTGCGTCCATCAAGTTCAGCCTTCCTCACAAATGTTTTTGCTGTTGATCCAAAAGAAGGCAAAAAACACAGTCTGAAGCACTTCCAATTTTGCAACAAACTAGGAAAAATTTCCTTCTTTACCCCAAAATAGCAGTCAGATGTCTTAGAATCCTGTGTGATTGCTTGGTCTACCAGCAGTTGGTGTTTTGATTCTCTGGTGGTTTTTTTTTTTTTTTATTTTTTTTTATTTTTATATATTTGGGTCCTGGCATTCATGGCCTGGCCTCCAAATTCCCCAGATCTTCGATTTGTGTGATGTGCTGGAACAACAAATTCGATTCATGGAGGTGCTACCTCACAGCTTGCAGGACTCAAATGATCTCCTGCTAATGTCGTGGTGCCAGATACCACAGGACACATTTCCAGATCTTATGAAGTCCATGGATCAATGCATCAGAGTTGTTTTGGCAGCACGAAGGGACCTACACGATATTAGGCAAGTGGTTTCAATGGTGTGTGTGTGTGTGTATGTGTATGTGTATTTGGAGGAATTGAAAATTGATAGCACTCTGGGACTTTTTTTTACAAAAAGTACAACTTTTATTGATGTATCACTATTTCAGATTAATATATTTGCCAATGTGGATAGTGCACTCTCATGGATCCCAGGATGAGGTTGGCCAATCCTCACAATGTGATTTGCAAAAAAGTAATGATGGTCCAGGTACTCAAGTTCAATTCAGTAGACAGATTTATTGGAGCAAAATCAAAACAACGTTTGACAAAGGCCCTGTTGTAGGCCAAAACGTTTTTTCAGTTTTGCTACAATAAATCTGCCTACTGCATTGAACTTGAGTACCTGGACCATCATTACTTTTTACAAATGTTTCAGATTAAAACATAATCTTTCATCGGGACAAAGTGCATAAAATAACAGTTCAAGTATTTTATACCTTGTAAGTATAAACATAGTGTGCTCACCCCACTCCCAAGTATGTAAACTTTTGCATTTCCAGAGTGGTATTCATTCTCCTTAACTTTTGTATTTTGTGCTGGATTACGCACCAGTAATCAGATTATAAGAAATGACGATCTCAACCAATCCAATGCTTTCCATATGAAGGCATTGGATTGGTTGAGATTGTCAATTCTGATTATCTCAGCCAAGGATACGGATCAGGGGCGGAGCCAGTGCCAGCAGACCCACGCGGCTCTGTAATAAAGGTACTTTTATTACCTTTTTAAGGGGTGCAATGGGGGGCCGGCCACCTAAATAAGGTTTTTCCACTTTAGAGTCAGGAATACACGTTTGTATTCTGGACCCTATAATGTTCCTTTAGGCATTTGGAACTTTAGAAAATGGCTCCATGGCTTTATCAGCCTTAACTCTATAAATGCTAGAATTGCCAAGTATATATTTTTTTTTAATATAGATTTCCAAATCTACAAACATTGATCGAGATACCACTATATATAGCACAGGTAAAAATACTTTTGCATATTATTTACTTGCTCCATGTAACTTTTTTTTTTTTTTTTCTTCTATTTCAGGCTTTTTGTGTGTGGTTGGTGTGGGGATCCTTTTCTTGTATTTTCTTTCTGGGTCCAGTCCATCTGCCGATCCAAATCCCTCAGTGCTCCAGATATACCAGCGTGAATTTGAAAGCTTTAAAACTTATTTTCCCGGACAGAATGAAGCTCTTTGGTTGAGAAGCCAAAAAATGCATCTAAAACATCTAAACAAGTCCAATCCCCTGGAGCCTACTACGCTTATCCTAACTGCAGCCCGTGGCGGAGAGCGTACCTTGCGTTGCTTAAGTGAACAATTAGCCAAGACATATTCCAGTGCATTAAATGCATCTTACTTGGCGATTGATGGATCTACTAAAGCGAAATATGACAGTAAGACCGCTAAACTACATATTGATCAGAAACTAGATTCAGGATTTAAAACCACATATCGAGCAGCAGTTTTACATCGGTTAGAAGAACTACCCGCTGGATCCTTGCTTATTCTTTATAAATACTGTGATCATGAGAATGCTGCTTTCACAAATGTGGCTCTGGTGCTCACAGTTCTTTTGGATAAAGAAACGTTGGATCGAAATCTGTCTCTTGCAGAAATAGAGGAGAAAGTAAAAGACTTCTTGTGGAAACGTTTTACAAGCCCAAATCACATAGGCTCCCACAATGAGATGGATGTGGATAAACTCAGTGGGGTGTGGAGTCGTATATCCCATTTAGTGCTCCCAGTTCTACCTGTAGATTCAATAGAATCTGGGAATTGTCCCTGGCCTTTGGAGGGACAAGAAGAAACCGATTAGAAGACACAGGGCAAAATTGCACTGAATGATGTCCTCTTAAAAGCGGCTCTATTATCCATATGGTAGAGTAGCAGGACTTAGTCTGTAATCTGAGAAAAAAAGAAAAAAAAAACCTATTTGAATAAGAATATCTTGGAATTATAGAAAATGTATCTATCCATTTCTACTGCAATCTGGTGCAGGGAACACAGGAGCAGTTTTAAAACTGACTTAAAATAACATGCACTTTATTTTATTAATTAATAATGCCTTATATTGCACTGTAAAGTGACTCCATCAATCTAATCTATTGTTTGAGATCCTAGCCAGTCATCTTAAACCAGGTTTTCTGCATAACCCACGAAGATGAAAATATCATGTTGGGACAGGTTTTATGCTGTTTGATTCTACACAATCTGTTCTCTTTCTGATATAATACTCTGCTTTATGTTTTTGGTTTGTTGTTGAATTCATTTTATGTATAATCAGTTTTCAAACAGAGGTATTTGCAGAAAAACAAAACTAAATCTAACAGAAGAGCCTGCATGTGATAAAGCATATATAATCCACTGCCTATTAGGATAAATCCAAATCATCTGCTGAAACAAAAGTCAGTTATACGTTATAATAATAGATGATAAATATACTATATTTTCAGACTTTTATGACCACTTAGACGGAAAAGTAGATATTAATTTGTTTTTGTACTTTTAAGAAGCGCATCAGACAATTTAACTGTAAAACATAATTTATATTAGTCTTAAATTAAAGGGGCAAATGTTTGTAAAGTAATACTTCCTGTGATTATTTTTAGAGATGGATAGCCTTCCAGCTGAAGCGGTAGAGGTTGACATAGTGAAGGAGTTTAAGCATAAGGCTATCCTAAGTATAAGATAAGGCCAGGGACTAATGAAAATTGAGCAGACTAGATAGGCGGAGTGGTTCTTATCTGCCGTCGCATTCTATGTTTAATTTTATGAAACATGTGTTCAGCCTTTTGGTGAGAATCATTATTAAAGGACCACTATAGGCATCCAGACCACTTCAGCTCAATTAAGTGGTCTGGGTGCCAGGTCCCACTAGAGAAACTGCTATGTTTACATTGAGGGTTAATCCAGCCTCTAGTGGCGGTCTCTCTGACAGCCACTAGAGGCTGCTTCCACGATCCTCAATGCGAAAATCGCATTGAGGACACGCTGACGTGCGTAGGAAAGCATTGAGTAATGCTTTCCTATGGGAGGTTTGAATGCGCGCGTCTCCGGCCACGCATGCGCATTTGGCTCTACTCGGGAGCTGCCGTCGGCAGGGGGAGGAGAGGTCACCAGCGCTGATGGAGCCCGGCGCTGTTTTAATTTAAGTGGCTGAAGGGGTTTCAATCCCTTCAGCACAGCGGGAGGTGGGCTCCGAGGGAGGGGAACACCTAATAACCCTTTAGTGACAGGAAAACAAGTTTGTTTTTCCTGGCACTATAGTGCTCCTTTACCTAATAAGAGTAGCCCCTGGATGATGGCTGTATGAGTACTGCTTCCCCTTCCAGTTAATTCATTTACCTACGTGACATTGTTGGTGGAATGTGACACTGAACTGGTTGCTATGCAACAACACAAAAGCTAGTTATCAATAGCATTAACTTATCTACCACTAAATACTGAACTTGTTCAACTCCTTTTTAGTTTAGTCCTTGCTTTAAATGAAATGTAGAATTTTAAAGGTACACTATAGTTTTAGGAATACAAACACATTTTAAAAATAAACATTTTATTTAACCTTTTCCTGCACAAAGGCTCCCTCGGCGCTGCTGACTTCTCTGCCTCCCACAACTGAGGAGGCATGGGCTCCTCCACAATGGTCCAATCCAATGCTCTTAGAGGACCATTGAGGACTTGATACACATACATGGTGAGTGGATCAATACTTTCCTGTGGGGGGGCTTCTGCATCATGTGACCTAGTTTTATTCAGTCAGTGCAGTGACTTCACTTAAACCTGCAATGTAAACGTTGCAGTTTCTAAAAATCAGCAATTATTTACTTTGCAGGGTTAAAAGGACAGGGCCACTGCATCCAGATCACTGCAATGAGATGAAGTGGTTTGGGTGACTATTGTGTCCCTTTAGTAATGGAAGTGGCAGTGCCATATCTTGTGGAACAGATAAAATGACTATTGTAATATTTCTCTCATTATTTTTATTATTATTTATAAAGCGCCAACAAATTATGCAACGCTGTACAATAGATGGACTAACAAACAAGTAGTTGCACGAAGAAAAGTTGGACATACTGGAACAGAAGGTGCTTCATGCCCTGCTCAAAAGAGCTTACATTATTTTTATACATTATTTCGACAGAATCTCTCAAGTTACATAGGGAATGTTCTGTATGTATCCTCTTGGAAGCATATTAACCAACATTTGAGCTTTTTTGCTATAGACAACAACAAGAACGGTGTCAAGCCTCAACAATGCACATATTTTCGACTGGTACTACCTGATAGGGTTTGTCTACCTCTATGGGAAGCATTATAAGACGGATTTGCTGCAGGGTTATAACAAACCATACAGTTTAACTATCAGAATCACAAACACAAATATAAGAAACTAATTATGTTGATATTTCAGATCTACAGGAGGGAAATAAAATAGCTATATCCTATGTTAGGGGTATTCAAATACCAGAACGTCACCTTTTTGGGGGAACCTTACCTTCCATATATATCAACTAGTCATTTTTCCATGGGAGCTGTTGATTTCCAATAGCTGGAGGTTCAATATTTGAGCTTTAGAGACTATGAATGCCAAGTTTGTATGTATTTTAGTGTAATAGCAGTCCTCCAATTGAAGTTGAACAAGATTTCAGAGCCAATGAGAGTTAAGGAAATTTTAGACCAGCTAAAAAAAAAGTACAGTTGGAGACTTAGGTCTATATTTACCTTCCCCAATCAGTACAATTGTTATAGCAAATATTACCTACAATTATTCTAAGTGCTATAAATTTTACAATAAGTGGGTGGACATTATGATTATATCCTATTTTATGATTGTCAAGTAATTTAAAATGTTAAATTTGTCTGATATTTTTATACAGTAATTTGCCTCAGGAAAAATGTGCTTACTGGCAAATAAAAATTTTATGCTGGCAAAAACCTATTTGTATTGACTTTTTCCTAAATATATTGTTATATCGATCTCATAACTACTCTGTATTTTACTTACTAAGCAGCACATTGTGGAAATTTTGACAAACAATTTGGAGATTTTATTTTCAAGTCCAACTACTATAGTCAAAATGTATTATATCTTTTGGTAATTCACCAAAACATAACCTGGAATTGAGTTTACAAAATCTCTTTAGAGGAACACTCTAAGCACCATAACCACTAGAGCACCCTGTAGGAGTTATGGTGCCAGCAGTGCACTGGCATACCTACACTGTTAGTAGCCAAACTGTTTTAGAATGGTTTGACTTCTTACCTGGGGTCCTCCAGACAACCCTTTCTGCTTCCACTACTTGCCATGGAGAGCCTAGCTTTCTGTCTGAGATCTCCCCAGTGACTCAGGGCTTAACTCATTGGCTGAGAACATTTTAGCTTATGCTCTCAGCCAAAGACCCTGGCTCAGCAGTGATAACAGAAGCTCCTGCTTAGGAGCTTCAGGCTTCTTATAGGAAATCGTGTGAGCAGCAAGCAGTGCTGAGTGGATGCCAGGTAAGAGGGCAAAAAGCTCTAAAATTATTTCACTTCTTACAACAGGGGTTGCCAGAACACTCCTTGCACCATAACCACCACAGTAAGTTGCAGTGGTTATGGTGCTTGAAATGTACTTTTTAAGACGATGATGATGCAGTCATGTTTTTCTGGTAAGTGTAAGAAAAACTAAATCTAGAAGAGATATTATTGAAACATGCTTAACCTATTTTATACCACTTTGTCCTTACTCATAGGTTGATTTTGAGTAAATACTGCTTGGTATGAAATGAATTAAAGTAACACTATAGTATCACGAATACAAACATGTATTCCTGATACTATAATGTTTAAGTGTCTGTTTACATTACCGGCCCCCTCTCTGTGCAGTAAAAAGGTGATTTTAATCACCTTTTCTCCCACGACATGCTGATCTTGCTGAGGCAGGCCTGGCTCCGCCTCCATTGGAAGGATATTGTGCATGTACGCCAACATGCCGTGCTGTGCCAATCCGCATTGCTGAGTGACTAGCATTACAGGTGTTACTAGCCAAGCAATGAAAATACTACCTTTTCTCTGAATATGAAGTGTTTATAGTGCTAACACTGCAGGGACAGGCTATACACACCAGAACCATTAAATGAAGTGTCCTTTTAAGGTTTTATTTATTTATTTATTGGTCCTACTGTATTTTGTCTCAGTGGAATTGTAACTAGAAAAAAGAGGAATTAGAGGCACATCTGGATCATGCATTTTCAGCAGTGGTGCTGCCGTTTAGACTAAAATGTATATCAAATACAGAGTAAGGAACAGCGCACACACAAAACTACAGTTATACTTTAATACTTAAAATCACTTATCTCAGCAAACAAATATGGGAATATCATGTTAAGCCCACCACAATGTCACAGTACCCCGATTGTGTTTAAACAAGTGTAGGACCCACTGATATTGGGGTACGGTGGCGGAGTGGTGGGCTTAATATGTAATGGCCATATGGTGTAACTGAATCTCCATACTTGCTGAGATAGGCGATTTTAAAAAGCGATGCCAGCGTGGAGAGACCAAACGCAGCATGGGAGAAAAGGTAAGTAAAATCACCTTTTTACTGCACAGAGAAGGGGCAGGTACCCTAAACAGCCACTTTAGCAAAGTGAATGTTATGATAAAAGAGACAGGGCTACAGTATCTGGCGTCCGAAACATTGGAAAAGGTGTCTGAGGTTGTGAAACTGATGTGGTGCCTACTTGGGGAAGTAAGGGCACCAGGTGAGTGATGTCGCGCAAGAGTATGTACTCTTACAGGGACACCAAGGGTAATTGCTTCCCTCTGACAATCCTTTGGTATTTATATTTGGCTAGGAGCAGGGGGTGAATGAATGACCATATTTCCTCTATCCCCAGTTGTCTAACGTCATGCTGCCATATATCTGTGTATTTATCGTTCCATTGTATATGTCTGTATCTGTCTATGTTTTGGTGTATGCATAAATATGGGTGTGTGTAGGTATTTGACATTGTATATTTATATGTGTTTGTGTACATGTATGTCTCGACTTTTTAAAATCTGCCTCAAAATCCAGCCGCACCTGCTCTGTCCAGGCTCTGAATCTCCCCTTGGGTTGTTCAACATTTTATTCTTGTGATTAAAGCAATGGGAATAAGTACATTAGATACATTTTTAAAGAAACCGTATAGTCAGATCACATGATGAACAGATTTGAATGTTGCATGTGCACTGGGTGTTTGCATGTATTTCTTACATAAATACACAGCCGCTCGAATTGCGTATACCTGCTACTTTACCAATACACATGTTAAAAGCTAAAGTGCAGTTTCACAGTATGTACCTGTGCGAGAAATATTCAACTATATATCTAAAGAGGCAATATCTAAGCAGTATCACCACTAGAGGGAACACTGAGATTGACAATTAAAAAGCTTACACAGTTTCCTTAAAAAAAAAAGACGACTGTGCTGGACTAACAATATATTTAGACTGAAAGTAACACAATCACAAAGGAAGCCTTCGATATATTTATTTTTAATCACCAAAGAACACAATGTGTCTGTGCGCCCAGGACATACTTGAAAACGAGAGAAATCTAAATATATCCTTCCTGGTAAAATATTTTATAAATTAAAAAATTAAAAAATATCAAACCTCCAAATAATGGGCAGTATGGATGTTGGGGGTGAAACAGATCAATAGAGAGTGTTGTAGTGATGGTGCCCAGCCAGGAGTGCGTGAGAGATTAAGTTCACAGTCCACAGACCTGATTGGCAGAGCTTCTTCCTGGCGTTTCCAGTTCAGTAAAGGCACAGCAGGTGCAGAAACTTTAAAAATGAATTAATTTTTTATTAGATTGTAAGCTCGTGGGCTATCTAGCAAAGTACTTTGTATAAAAGGTCTTCAGGGTCCAGACGGGCAGGGCAAGCCTGTAAATTTTTATTGGACTGTTTATATTGTACTGTCTTTTTCCCAATTGTACAGTGCTGCGAAATACGTTAGCGCTTTACTGGCACTCAAATGCCAGCAATAAATAAATAATAAAAATTTCTGCCTGACATCTTGCAGTTTTCACCGCATAATACGCTTGAGTGTTAATAGGGGACCCTGGTGAATCGCTCAGTGCAGTCCGAGCCCAGAATGCCTAGCTTGGAATTTCTGCGGGGTTCAAGCCTGACAGGTGTCGGAGAGACGGCTGCTCTCCAGACGCCGCATCTTGTCACCCAGAGCTGACTGAACTCCCCCCCACCCTGTGGACCAGTGGGGGTCATCCCTGTCCCAGGAGATCACTCAACGCTACTCTTGGCTCCTCGAACCTCTGTGTGCTGCAGTGCCACGTGGCTCCTAAGATCGCGCAGAACACAAACAGAGATTTGCGCGATTCCTACTTTACTGCAACTCTGACTAAGCTGAACTCTATCTTTACATAATTTTGGGTTAACTTAGAGGCAAGACACCAGCGTGACAGGGTAGAACTCCCACACATCTCGAACTCACCAACACCAACCAGCTATCAGCAGTGGCCCATCATGCCCTCAAACCTTCAGATGACCCATCTGATTGGAGAACCCCTTTCTCTTCACTGCGGATGCCAGGGCAGCGAAGCTCCATCACTCTCTAGAGACCCAAAGGGGTTATAACAGAGCCTGTACCTGTTGGGGGCCTTGCCGGGGCACAGAGGTCTGGGTCTCTGACCCTTCATGGGGGCGGCTACTGTAACGGAGAGGAGTGGCGGCAAATGCATCCTGGATTTACCAATGAGGTACAATGCAACACTTACCTCTATGAGAGGGAGCCCAGCAGTTTCCTCGAAAATCGGGAATCAGGTGAAGACGCATGAGATCCGCTGGGGCGACTCTACCAGCCTGGGCACAGCTACCATGCGGTGGACTCCTGTAGTTTCTGTGTTTTTGTTTACTCACAATGTCATAGCCTACTCTTTCTGAAACCACAATCGCGTTAACACTACTCCTGGGCACACAGCCCAACTCTCATGTTAACATAGAATGATTAATTTTATTTTCACTCTATCGTTTACCCACATGCCTAGAATATCTTGCAAACCTTGAAGTCTTGTTCAATCACTAATCTAGACATGTTTAACTAGCTTGCATTTGCTTTCTTGTGCTGTCTGTTAATTTCACATGAGTATCTCCATTTCTAGTGTACTGACCCAGACTTGTTTATTTTCTGTTTAAAAAAAAAAAAGTGATATATCCCTGACATTTTATGAAGATCTTACTAATTGTACTTTTTCATATCAGAATGTCACTGTAAGCTTGTGAACTATCCTATGCACTACAAAAATAAAGAATTGGGAGAGAAAAAAACTATGCAACACATCACAATGCATGGGAGCTACTTACAGCACAGAGTGTTCCTTTAAGAGAATGCAAAACAGAGACCTTCAAAACATGTAAAATATAAATTTGTGTGGATTCTTGTAATCAAGGGAACAAATTAGAGAACCAAACTGTTGGCTGGGAGAGAGAAACTAGGCTCTGATCTTGGGAAACATAGCAGTACCTCCCTTGATATACTTTTACAGGCTGTTTCCTGGACCACACATGGTGAAGCTATCAACAGAACCATTCTTGCACACAACATGATGGATTTATCATCTGTGCTACAGGAGCTAAACATGGAGAGATAGTGATCTGCAGTCCAGGAGAGTTACAGAGAGACATCTGGTGCTACAGACTGAACATCTGGGCAGGGTACAGGAAGAGACACTTATTTAGAAACAGAGGAATAAGAAGACTATTACAATCCTCACCGGTTATATTATTGAGTCAACATATACCAAAGCGTTTAGATAGGGCATGACAACCAACGATTTCTTATGACACATATAAAAATTATTGATCATTCAAAAAAAGTATTTTGCCTTTAGAAACGGTACACGTTTTACATTTCAAGCTTTTTTATATCGTTTTTGAAATGCTGTTCATTCCCTTTTTCTGAAGTCTACTTAAAATGCTTACACATCCAGCACTTAAATAAACATTGTGGTTTAAATGAGCAGTGATTAGTGAATTTACTAATGGCTTGCAACATTCAGACCAAAATGTCAATGTTACAAATAAATCTATGTCTTGGCTTACATTACTGGTCATCTGTTCCTAAATATTCTTACCAAGACTTTTTCTAAACAATGCTGTCAAATAACAGGAGTTTTGTATTGTGTAAACCCTGAATACACCATGTACAAAGCTGGTGCTGTCATGTATACTTTACGGGAATATCTATTTTTTTAATGCATTTATAGTACTCAAAAGTACTAAAAAAACATGGCAAAAAGAGTTGTGTAATGTAAAAGAGGTGCATTAACTGAACAAAACTCATACAAAAATAGCAAAATTGAAAAAAAAAGAATATCTCCAGGTCCAGCAAGTTAGGAACTATTTCCATTTTAAAGGACCACTCTAGGCACCCAGACCACTTCAGCTTAATGAAGTGGTCTGGGTGCCAGGTCCAGAGAAACTGCTCTGTTTATGAATGGGTTAAGCCTTCCCCCAAAGCCTCTAGTGGCTGTCTCATTGACAGCAGCTAGAGGCGCTTGCGTGATTTTCACTGTGAAAATCACAGTGAGAGCACGCAAGCGTCCATAGGAAAGCATTGATAATGCTTTCCTATGTGACCGGCTGAATGCGCGCGCAGCTCTTGCCGCGCGTGTGCATTCAGCCGCATGGGAGGAGAAGAGGAGGATCGGAGGAGGCGAGCTCTCCGCCCAGCGCTGGAAAAAGGTAAGTTTTTACCCCTTTCCCCTTTCCAGAGCCGGGCGGAAGGGCGTCCCTGAGGGTGGGGGCACCCTCAGGGCACTATATTGCCAGGAAAACGAGTATGTTTTCCTGGCACTATAGTGGTCCTTTAATCGTTCTAGCCAAGTTTCTTCTGTTTCTTTTTATCCACTTTTTTTTTATTATGACATCGATTTTAAAAATTCAGTGTTTTCAAAACTCTGGCCCTCCGGATGTTGCTGAAATACAAACCCCCATGATTCCCTTGCTATCTATTTCATTTCAAAGAATCATAGGAGTTATAGTTTAGCAACATCTGGTGGGCCAGAGTTTGGAGAATCCTGAAACTATTGTTATTATTATTATTATTGCCATTTATATAGCGCCAACAGATTCCGTATTGCTTTACAATATTGTAAGAAGGGGAACTATAGATAATTCATTAAAAGAATATGCAAAAAGTTTCATCCTTAAAGTTTTTGAAGGTGCAGCACTTGCACAGACAGACTGCACAAGCAGAAAGACCTCCTCCAGACCACAAACGGACTTCACCAATCTCAGTCTATGGCAGGGGTTCTCAACCCAGTCCTCAGGACCCCCTACCAGTCCAAGATTTGGGGATTACCTGGGTGTGTCTCAGGTGTTTAGAAAAAGGGGAAAAAACAGCTTAGACTCTAAGGTGTTTTTTCTTTTCTTTTTCTAAACACCTTAGACACACCCAGGTAATCCCTAAACCCTGGACTGGTAGGGGGTCCTGAGAACTAACGTTGAGAACCCCTGGTCTATGGGATCGAGTTTTATCCCTTTATCCCATAAACCTGCCCATCAGTAAGTTATGGGATATGTGGTTAATCCCCTGCAAAGGTTCCAGGTCATTACAAAGAATGATTGGAACTGCTCAGTATGTGGATAGTAGCTATAACGTGGTTGCTATAATTTTTGGGAACTTGGCTGTGCACGATTTATCTGGAGCCAACAATTGCGCATGTGTATTATCACGATTCAAGCTCACTCTAAGACATGGAGAGGGGGCATAGGGCCTTACCCAGATTGGGCATGTTGTACAGACAATTTGTCTGGATTTGGACATCAAAGAAGGAAGTGTAAATCCATCCGTTAATGTCAGAGAGTGAAATGGCAAACCTACAGCTGCAGAGATCTTTAAAAGCTCTGTAATTTTAAATAAGGTGCCATGGTGCTTAGAGCAGGGGTGCCCAAAGGGTAGATCCCCAGATGTTGTAGAACTACAACTCCCATGATGCATTACAGGTTTTTGCATGCCCTAGAATGGCAAGGCATCATGGGAATAGTAGTTTTAAAACATCTAGTGATCTACCTTTTCAGCACATGTGGCTTATCGTGTTCCTATGTAATCTTAGGCTACACAGCAGTGCCCTTTAGATTACACTAGGTGGCATCCAATCGGACTAGGAAACCAGATGCAAAAAAATAAAATACCTCTACTCTCTTTGCAGCTGTAAACATTAAATTGCGTTCGCAAGAAGGCCGCAACATTGCTCTAATGTTAAAGTGGCACAGTCATCTGAAAATGTGTTTCTGCAAATCAGAGTTTAAATATAAAAAGAAAAGCAGAGTAAATAGATTATTTTGTTCTCATCTTAACAAGATGTGATAAGATTGTAGTAGTAGCGTGTAGTGTGGAGGTGGCCATCTTGGATTTGCATCACAGTTTTTTCGAATCTCGAGGGGTTGCTACGGATATAAGCAGCCAATTAAAGTCTGAGATTTGCTCCCAGGTTTCTACTGTGCATGAAACAGGAACTGGTTGGAATAGGTAGAACTCGTGATGACGCCTTGTGCCCTAAATTGCCCCCGATTTCCCCCGATTAGCTGCACATTGCTTTTTTTTATTTTTAAAAAAACAGCTAAAATGTTTAAAAATGGTTTATATCATGGTGCACAAACAACACGTGAGTACAGAGCCAGTTTGTTATTGTTTATACTGGCGATTGTCACATTGACATCTGAAAGTAAACCTTTTTAAAGTGAATTGTCTACTACAGCAATAAAGACCTGTCTACTACAGGAATGAACACAAAAAGATTCCCAACTGTGACCAGTGTGGGCATAATGACAACTTCATCGAAATTAAGTTATGGAGTCAGGAGATTCTTCGCACTAGCTCACCTTTACAGGTTAAACTGTTCACGAACTGTTTAACACCATATTCTGTGTTCCAGTGCCAATCTCTCTTCTACCTTGTTCTTCCGCAATCTGAAATCTTAGATAATGGAAGGCTCAGGCAACACCGCGCAGGGACCCCCACTAATTAGCTTAGATCAGTCAGCTGACACTCTAAGCCAGTCAATCGCTCACAATTCATAAAAAAGGTGTGTTCTAAAGGTGAGCCAGCACCAGGGACTTCATTTCAAATACATTGTTATGGTGCCCACGGTGTTCCTTTAAATTTTTGATCTACATCTAAACGCGTTATCAAAATATTAATCTGAACAATAACAAATTGTGACACTACCTTTAAATAATTAACTCTACATGCGTTGAATTTAGAATTCCTAAACTGTGAGTGGGTGGTCCTATAATTACAAAACTGATAAAGTAACTTTAAAGTTACTTCTTGATTATTTCATAAAAATAAATTGAATTGAAATTCATTAATGGAATTGAAATTCCAATGCAAACAGAAGATATAAGACAACATGGAACTACTTTTTCTAATGGCAAAGTCCAAGACTATCAAAAGTTGACAAAAGGCAGAGCCTCAGCCATCAACGTTTGCCTATTGTGACACAAGTATTGCCCAATCTAGCATCCCAAAGTCTTGCTGGATCCATAGATCTCAATGTTGTACTCTCCCTCAGACACAAAAGTATAGCTTCGATGTAGCCTCCTGGTGATCAAAAAAGCCAAGAGTAGGAGAAACTTCTGTTAAAGAAAAATGGTGGGGCCCATTAAAGAGAACTTCATATAGCTATATCTCAGTTTGTTTCTGCCTTAGCCATTGGAAATAAAGCAAGCATGTATTGAGACAGAAACACTTTAATAATGAAACAACGGGAATGCCACATAGACACTAACACTGCTAATGCACCTTATACAATTTTATTGCAATTGAGAATCCCATTGTCTGAGCAACATGCCTTCTCTGAAATACACTCACTATGCTCCAGAGACCTCACTGTATCTAGCAGAACAAAGGGAAGATGTAAGGGAGTGAAAAGATTCCAGAGATATGTTTGCAGACTTGTCAAACCACACAGTTTTATTGTGTGAAGCGAGTTGTACACAGTCCTCCGATCACCCGACAGACAAGCTCTGTGACCAGATGTTGGGAGGACTGTTGTAAATTGTAACACAAACACATGTTTAACATGCTCGCACTACTCTTAGACAGGACCCCAACATCAGAGGTCAGGACTCAGGACTGTTTGGAGGCATGAATTAAGTTGTAGTGGTTACATCACAGAGAGTGACAGACTGATTAAAAAAAACAAACAATTTTATCTTATCTTGTATTACACATAGCTATTTTGTATGACATGCAGAATAGCTTATTTGTGTATTATTTTGCAATGTATTATTTTTCAGTGCATCTCGTTGCTCACCCTTGTTTCCTCTTCCCATCTTCCTTGTTCAGAGGCATCACTTATATGACCAAAGAACACACACAATATATATGTATATTTCCAATGACCACCTTCCTGTATATCATACATAGAGGTATGGATCAAAGGAGTGGTGGTGTAGGACTAAATATATGGTTCCAACCAAAACCTGAAAAGGCTCAAGGAGGACTTTGTATGGCTTGTGAGAGTAAACCACAGTCACATACTATATTGCCACCTCTGAGTGGTTGAATGTTGATGTAGTCACGTGGGGGTTAGTGCTCATCTCTAAGAAACAAATCTCCAGGATAGTGGTCAGTAGCACCTCAGGGGCACCAGTTGGGAAATCATAGGGAATAACCCAACTGTAATGTCAGAGGAAGAACCACAATCTCTCAAAAACAATAATCACCAATGGAGGAACAACATACTGACAGCACACAAAAAGAAACCCAAAATGGACAATGGTAAAGAGGAAATAAAAATGGTTTGGTAGCAGTCATTGAGTTATGACACCTGAAACACAGAATCTAAACTATTTGTAGCAGAAATGACGCAAGAAGCACGTTGAAATTGCCATTGCCATTAAACCAGTGCAGCTGGTAAGGGTTCTCAGAGTATTTATAATAATTTGTAAATGCTTTCACATGTAAAAAATAAATAAATGTCGGAGTCTACCAGTGTGTATGGACAGCTAAATGGCATTAGTATGACCTCGGATATGCCCGACACACTGGGAGGAGAAGAAAGTCCTGGTAAAAAGTTGACTCTAAGGCACCAGTACCTATAACCCAACTTCTAACTGGAATTTTGGCTTATCTTTGGCAGAGAGGTTCTCCATAGCACAGACACTGGTATTGTGATATACTCACTACATATGGAAACAGGCAAGTGGACAGATGTAGGCAGTTTAACAGATGAAGGGAACTCTCTGAAGGGGATACTGAGCCCAAGAGTGGCAGATCAGCAGTAAACATGTGGAGAGCAGATCTCCCCCTTCTAGCTTAGTGTGAGACACCTGATTCCACTTTAAATAATTCCTCAGTCAAAGGGAGGTGGATGGGAGAGACATGCTACCAGGGGCCTGGGAAGTCCTGTTTTCTTTTGATAGCTTGTGGGGGGCACTGGGGGGGAGCTCTGAAGCTCTCTTACTCTCTTATTTCCAGAAGAGCCCCCTCACCAGTGTAGGTTATAATTGGGGTGCTGTTGTCTTCCAAAATCTTTAACCCTGCCAGAATCTGTAGTGACCATCAACAAAATATTATTTGGCAGTGACAGAGTTAAGGAAGGTTGTCTGCGGTTATTTTTTAAATTTTTTTAAGGTTCATCTCTACAGGAAACATAACAGAGGGAAGTCACATCAGCAACCCCCTCGCCTATTAATTCAACGCCTGGGACTGAGATGGAGAGGGAACGGAAGACCTGGGGGCTTAGAGACAGCCTGGAAACCTGTGGGAGGAGGGAGAACTGGGAATCTTAACCCAAAAAACATATTAGCCTAGATCATATATACTGAAACACACATTGCATTAAACATATGTGTACATTATGTATAAATATATTTATATTAATTTCCTACTACCTGCCGGATCTGTAGATGGGCCACATTGCTGACAGAACAATCTACAATGTGTTCATCAGCTTACCCAAATGTAGACTGTAAGCTCTGGGGCCCAGACTTCCACAGACCATGTCTATAGTATAGACCATTATAGGTTCTATTTTCTGCTTTGGAATTTAAGAGTGTTTTAAAAAGTTAATTATAAAATGCTGCTAATTGATGTAAAGAACTCACTCTATGTAGACTATGTAGACTATGATCTACTAAGCTCCCCCTTGCTTGCCCTGCTCCCTTGTGTATGTATCACACAGCGCCCCATTTTCCCCTACCCTGGGAACGTTTACTGAAAGCCGGAATATCCAGTCGAGTATCAGCGGGAGTAACCTAGGTTTGCTCTAGAACTCCGGCTCGGCCTCATGCTACACATGGACCTGGCACTTTTATCCCTTGTTTTTAAGCAACTTACCAAAGGCCCAGGAGGGAGCTTCTTGGGGGGGAGGTTGCTACACCTCGGGACAGACAATCACTTCCATCAGGGACAGGGCCGGTGCATAGAATTTTGGGTACATAGGTGAAGATGCATTTTTCCTCCTCCCCAAAAACATCTTCACCTGTGTACCTCTTAACCCCCCCTTTTGTGTTTCTTATCCCGTCTTTTAAATATCTTACTCCCTTTAGTGTATTTTATCTCCTATTTTCCCCTTGTGTGTCTCCAATCTCTCCTCTTGGTATGACTCTTACATCCTCCCACATTTTGTGTGTCTTACTCCTCCCAGCCCCTTTGTGTGACTCCTTCTCTCCCAGCCCCTTTGTGTCTTTTACTCTTCCCAGCTCCTTTGTGTGTGTCTCTTTCCCCCAGCCACTCTGTATGTCTTTTTCCCCTTCTCAAGCCCCGCTGTGTGTTTCTTTCACATTCAGCCCCTCTCCCCGTCCCTTAGTGTTCCCTTCCCTTCCCCTTACTGTTCCTCTCCCCTCCCTCCCCCTTTCCCTGTCCCTTAGTGTTCCTCTCCCCTCTACCCCTCCTTTCCCTGTCCCTGTCCCTTAGTGTTCCTCTCCGCTCCCCCCTCCTTTCCCTGTCCTTTAGTGTTCCTCTCCCCTCCTCCCTCCTTTTCCTGTCCCTTAGGGTATCTCTCCCCTCCTCTCCCTGTCCCTTGGTGCACCACCCACCCCCATAGTGGTCCCCTCCCCTTCATGGTGTGCCTCCTACCTTTCTTGTAGCATGGCTGAGCGGAGCGAATCCCGGTACAGTGAGCTTTTCCTGTCAGTCCGGCCAGGTACAGGAAACAGAAGTTCCTGTACCGCGGTACACTCCGCTTGGCCACGCTAGACTCACTGTGTACACTGTGTGTTCACACTGACAGTCACACACACCCAATGACAAACACACAGACTTCTCTGACAGCCAGACTCACTTATCTGACACACTCATTCATTGACAGACACACACGCACACTGACAAACATACACACTGACAGACTCATTGACAAACACACACTGACAGACACACACACTCACATGCACACACATACACACACACTCACAGACACACACACACCCACTCACTGACACACAAACATACTCACTCAGACACACACTCACTCACAGACATACACACACACTCACAGACACACACTAATTATTAATATAAATTTAATTAAAATTTCCCACCCAGCCTCCCTACCTGGTGTCAGGGTCTTACCTGAGTTGGGAGTCTGTAGCGCAGATATGATGCTCACCCTTGCAGATAGCCACAGGCCGAGGTGGTCAGGTAAGAATTCACCTGGCCTGTGGGTCTGTGCACGGGGGCTGTGCAGGATGCAGTACCAATACGCAGGACAGGCAAGGACTGAACCAGCAGGATGGTCGAGGGATAGCCGAGGTCAAAGGATGCCAGAGGACAGGAACAACGAGGAGTAGCCGAAGTCAAGGGATGCCAGAAGTCAGAATAAACAAGTCAGGAAGCCGGGGTCAATAATGCGAAGCGATGAAACAGGAACACTGGAACAAACAGGATCAAGGACTTGACACTGAGCACAGGGCGAGGCTGGGTTTATATACCCTGCTGATGACTGATCAGAGTCAGGTGAAACACAGCCAAGTCAAGGTGCAGCCCCCAGAGTAGTAGCCATGTCAGGATGAACAGGACTGGAATCAGTCTTCACTGTAAATAGCTGCTGTGGCTCAGAGGTAGAAAGCAGGACCAGGACTGAGAAGATCCCCGGTTCAAGTCCCCTGTTGGGAACTCCAAGAGCGGCCACGTCTTGCCGTCTGTCTATCAGGTGAGAACCGTGACACCTGGAGGGCTGGCGTGGGTCTCACATTGGTGGTCCAGTGGGGCTGCTGGGAGGTGTGCGGCTGAATTGAAATCCGAGGTGGCGAGGGAACTCTGATCTCTCTGCTCTGCTCCCTCGCAGGCTGTTTATTGATGCCGGGAGCCGGAATATGACGTCACATTCCGGCTCCCGGCATCAATAAAAAGCGCACTGATTTCAATTCAGCCGCGCCAGGGATCCAGAAGGTGACCTGTTTGGTGGGAGCACTTCCCTCCTTCCGGTCACTAGAATACTTTGTTGTTTAATGTATCCGTTAGAGCTATTTTGTGTAGTGACCTCTTTATCTGGAGATAATTAGTTTAACCGAGGCCTGACTAATTTATCTGAAGTGTCTGGGAGGTCTTACAATATAATGAATGGAAACCCCTGCCATGCTGGGGGTCTGGGTATAAATCTGTGCAGGGGCGTACCTGGAGCATTTGGCACCCGGGGCGGATCTTATATTTGGCATCCCCACACACACAATTTTAAAATGTAAAAAAACACCCACACAATTTTTTTTTTTAAAGTAATTAGCCTTGAGCAGTGTTTGCATTTTTTTTATGTATTTAGCACTGAGCAGTGTTTATGTGTTTGAATGTAAGCATGTTTTTGTATGAAGTATGTGTGAGTGAATGTAGGGGTGTGTTTGCATGTAGTGTTGGCATTTGAATGCTGGTGTGCATTT